>CM051503.1:2666350-2707038 GCA_028031935.1 Paedocypris micromegethes | reverse complement strand
TAGGTAGGTAGGTAGGTAGGTAGGTAGGTAGGTAGGTAGGTAGGTAGGTTGATTGATTGATACAAATGTTCCTACTGTATTTTTACTTTAGTTCATAGGATGTAAAGAGTATGTGAGCTGACACATGATGAAATCTTGAAATAAAATAATGAAATGTGATGGAGCTTGCAGATGGGCTTGTCTGCGTCCCGTGGTTGATGGACAGATGTGTCCAAAATCCTCCAAACACCTGGACTCCTGCCAACTGAAGCCACTTCTACTGTGTGTCTTTGTTCTAGAGGTTGAAGACCTTTCCAGTAAAACAGATGAGACCTTATAGAGTCATCAGTCAAATGTCTCAAAACTTTTCAAAGTTACTGGATCTTTCCCAAGTGTCCTTCTGAACATGTACATGTGCATGAAAAGTGCATGTGGTGAACAGCAATGAGTCTATTAAAGGTTTGAAAATCCTTTGCCAAGCAATATAAATGTTTGTCAGTTATAGCGTTTAGCATAAAACAGTAAACTCTCATAATAAAAATGTTCGAGTGCCCTTCACAGTTGGCTTGTGCATAATATAAATATATTTTTCACAGTTTTACTCCTTTATAAAACATAATGTAATTCATCAATAAACTAATAGCTAATGATAAAATTGTAAGGTTCTAAAAAATTCTTTCACTTGTCCTCACTGCAGCTCTGCCAAAGCAGAAAGCAATCACTGCCATCGGCCATGTGTCTAAATATGTTTGTAGTCTCGAATGGCCGGTGGCTTCTCTGGGAGCTGATGGCACTTGACTGCAATTAGCATTGGAAGCTGCGAAAAATACTGTCTGCGAGTGTTAGCCTGAGCTTAATTTTCACTTAACTAGTGTGCAAAAAATAGCAACTAGGCCCCTGCTTAAATATTAATGCCATGTATGCTACCCGAGTCACCGGGTTCGAAGCCTATGAACGGGTGCATCTGTCTCGCCAACTCCGCGGGTTCAAGAGAATTAGCACGTTTTTTCCTTTAACACATCACAGATGAGTGAACGCACACGGCGTGGATCATGACTTGCCATGGCCATCGTTTCTTTGGAACCATTGGAGGGGCGAAAGGGACTCAGAACCCCCACAGAGAGACGAGGCAAACACAATCACTCCTCGCCCATCCTGGAGAAAGCAGCAGGTTCTTCTCGGAAAGCTTGACGTCAATCCGAGCATGCGGCAGCCAGTGCAAACCAAGACTTGAGTCATCAACATTCAAATTACACACACACACACACACACACACACACACACACACACACGCACACACACACACACAATTCAAATTAAAGTTTCTTACAGCCACACTGTAAAACAGCATTAATGCATAGAGTATATAAACACAGTATGTGTTATAGATGTGCTGGCTTCAGACCATACTTTTCCTTTTTTATCATAATACAAATTGCATATTTTTAACATCTCAAACTATGTGTAACTATATGTCCTAATTATAATAACCCTAACCCTAATTAATAATATTTGCTTTTGCACGTTAAAAAGATCATTAATCTTTTTCACCTCTGTTCAGCAGCAGGACTCACGCCCCTCATGGTGTCACTCAGCATCACTAAAGCGCACGCAGAGGAAACCCCCCTTACACCCTGACGTCAGACAGATCGTTTAAAAGCCAAGTTTAATGGAATGGGCTGCAATAGAAGCAGCTTAGAAAAAGAAGAGGCATCTTACATCTAGACGCCCTTTCTCCTTGACTTTCCACTAAGCCAATACTTGAGAGATGCTGTCCGCGCGCATTCAGTGCGCCCTTGCGCTCCTGTTCTTTGCGCTCGCCGTCAGCAGCGTCACGGCAGCACCAACAGACGCAAAACTCCGTCAACTTTTGCAGCGATCCCTTCTCAACCCAGCTGGGAAGCAGGTAAAGAATTACACTACATTTGCATGACCGTATCAAGAAACCGTTCGGGGCAGTAATTCAACGAGTAATTCATTCTTCCGAGATGCCCAAAAACACAAGAATGACAAGTGTAATAAAATTGTATAAAGTGTACAAGTGTAATACATTTATTCTTAGAAAAAATCATTGTTCTATTTGTTTTGTTTGAAACAAGTCCTACTTGTAACATAATTAACCTAAATGTGTTAACATTACAATTAACGGAAAGAATTAAATAGCACTGTCCATGGTACTGAAATATTGCTTTCTGTCAAATAATTAATGAAATGTTACAGAATGTTTGTAGAAGTTTCACGAAAGTAAAATACTTTTATTAACTGATATTGTAATATCGGCATGCAGATGTATTTCATTTTTTTAATTAATTTGTTAATTTTGTGAGTCAGATTTTTGTTTTTTTTTTAAAAGGTAATTTTAAATTTCCTAATTTTATCAGGAACTAGCCAGATATACTCTCGCAGACCTGCTTTCGGATCTTGTGCAAGTCGAAAACGAGGCGCTGGAGCCCGAGGATCTTTCACGCGCGGTGGAGAAGGATGACGTGCGTCTGGAGCTCGAGCGCGCCGCTGGTCCTATGCTTGCACCTCGCGAGCGCAAAGCGGGATGCAAAAACTTCTTCTGGAAAACATTTACCTCATGCTAGTTCTTTATCGCCAAATGACTTGTTATTTGTTTTTACTCCAATCTTCTTTTTTCCCCCTCCCATCATTGACACGTCCGTCACGAGTCTGCTAAGACTGTATATAAGAAAATATACAATATACGCCATTATTTAGTAGAGCAGATTGTCACTTTTTTTCTCCTCTTATTTTAAGGCTGTTCACAGAAAGAATGATAATCAAGTGTATCTGCTTTTTATTGTATACTCTTCATACAATAGCAGATATTACTATTTTTAATTTTATTGTTTGTTTGAATAAAATATATGTTTCAGAGACAATGCTTAATTCAACTTCGTCTTACCATTTTCAGGATATGCAATGTCATATTAATTTATTAATGTCCATACAGTATTACAGTATTCTTTTTTTTTTTTTCATATTAAAAACAACACAATGTCTTTGGAAATGTGAAAAACACAAAACTTACCACTGTGCTTTCGTTCACCTGTTTGTTGAATTGTTTGACGACACTATTAGACACCACAAAGAAAGAGTGAGAAAATGAGAAGAGGATAGAGATAAATAGTGGAAGGAATGCAAGAGGGAAATAAAGAATGAATGATTGAAATAATTATTTAATTCATCATTGAATGAATGAATGAATGAATGAAAGAAAGAAAGAAAGATAAAAGACAAAATATAAGAGAGGAAGAAAAAGGTGTGTGTGTGTGTGTGTGTGTGTGTGTGTGTGGAAGGAAAACAAAGAAAGAAATAATAATGAATGAGTGAATAAATGAATGAATTAAAGAGGGACAAGAAGAGGGGGGAAGATACAGAGGAGGTGGTTTGATTGATGAATCACAGAAGCTCTTAATAACCTTTTCATAAATTAAGACATTGCGTTAAAGCTCTCAACAATTACGTGTGTGTGTGTGTGTGTGTGTGTGTGTGTGTGTGGGGGGGGAGAGAGAGAGAGAGAGAGAGAGAGAGAGAGAGAGAGAGAGAGAGAGAGAGAGCACTTTGCTTTGAGCTGACAGGTCTGTGCGATTGTCTGTTTGTGAATGTGTTATCTCTTTCTGTACAGCTTGAACTGGGTGGAATTCAGAATGTGAGATTGTCAGGGGTATTTCTATCCAGAAGTCACTACCATCGAAAATGGAGCAGCAGTTCAGTTCAGTGTCTGATTAATTGTCATAATTTAAGTTGTAATCTTCAGTATGTATATGACCTGTGCTCTCAACGCCCTTGTTCTGCGTATGTGCAGCTATATTAAAAACATTATTATTTATGACCTTTACATAAATGGGACTTAAAACTTACAATTTCAGAGGCAATCTCTTTCTATATCCTGCCGTTAAAGAGAATGTAGATCTATATGCGCAATACTGAATTCTGATTAATTCAAAAACTAAATAAGCAATTAATCATTGATCTACTAGTTCAATTTATCTATCTATATCTATCTATCTATCTATCTATCTATGTATCTCGATCGATCATCTATCTATCTATCTATCTATCTATCTATCTATCTATCTATCTATCTGTCTGTCTGTCTGTCTGTCTGTCTGTCTGTCTGTCTGTCTGTCGTCTGTCTGTCTGTCTGTCTGTCTGTCTGTCTGTCTGTCTGCCTGCCTGTCTGTCTGTCTGTTACTCAGTTTACAAGTCTACAGTTTATAATTTAATTTGCCTAGATGTGTCCCAATGTGTTTTTGCTTGTGTGTGGAAAGTGGGATATTTAGAGTTGTCATATACAGGTTAAAGTATGTTTAACTGCATTTTAAGATAAACAAGGAAGAAAAAGATAGCT
Source organism: Paedocypris micromegethes (assembly GCA_028031935.1). NCBI lineage: Eukaryota > Metazoa > Chordata > Actinopteri > Cypriniformes > Paedocypris > Paedocypris micromegethes. The sequence continues at coordinate 2,702,702 of CM051503.1, read as the reverse complement.
GTCTTAAATCTTAAAATAGAAAAAGAAGAACAAAATAATGTTTCTCCACAGGAAACTACAGTGATGAACTTTGTCATGGAAGTACGAGGTACCACATAATTAAACAACTATAAATGTCTTCACACTACTGGAGCTTCATATAACCAGAGCAAAGTCAATGTTTGTGTAATGGCGTCACGGCCTGGGTTTGTTAGCTCGAGTGGTTGAAATTGTTTTCTGAAGGCTTCAGATCCTATGGTGTGTGATCAATGAGTCTTTATTCTGCTTCCAGTTTAGCTGTAATTATCCATATTTCCATTTTTAAATCATACCATGTAATAATTTTAGCATGTGCTTGAGGGAAAATGACAATAGTTGTTTCGAGTAATAAAGACATCAGCATTTAGTCATTTTACTCTCCTTAATTAGTCTATTTCTTATTGTTTTATTCCGTTGAGTCAGTTGCCATACAAACATGAATTCTGATGTGTTGATTATAAACTCCATTAAGCAACTTTTTATGATAAATAGCTTGTTGTAGATGAGTAAAGATCAATTTCCATACATTTAAATATCAGAGCAATATGCATTTTTAGACAAACTCCTGCATACATTTAAAGACTAAGAGTTTTAAAGACTAATTTCACAAATTGATAACAATTTCTCAAAAAAGGCAAATTCACAAATCCACTACAAGGTGGTGATGAACAGCTTTATGCATATATGACTATCGAGACATTTATGACTTTATGACATTTATGACTTTATATCACATATTTTTGTTCCAATAAGTGTGTAAATAAAACAAATTAAACAATTTAAGTGAGAGATATTAATTAAAAAAAAAGCAATATTTTTTCAGTTTATTTATATTTTGTTATTTTTTTAAATGTCGGCAACTAAAATAGAACATGCGCTTCAATGTTTTATGGAACTATCTTTAGCTTTGGTTAAGATAATTAGGACGTGACCTTAGGTCACCACAGTCATTGAGGGTGCAACAATTGAAGAAGGTAATATTTTTGGTAACAGACTGAAAAATTAAATACTTAATCTCAACAGTTATTATGTTGTAAATTTCATTACTTGTAAAGAAGACTTGTAAAGTGCCTTTCAAATAAAAAAAACAAAAGCATATATATAAAAGCACAAGACTTTATGAATAAAATTGCCGAAATAAAAATAAAATATGTGGGAATGTTCTAAGCATTTTTTTAATCCTGTACCTGAGAACAATCCAATAAATTGCACACTTCAGAAATTGTGAAGAACCTTGTGTTTGAGGAAGTTGGCTTGCTTCAAAACAATCTCTGACTTTTAGAAGTGTGAGCGAGAAACAATTAGATTTGGCTAAATTCTTTACTGATGCAATACGCTACGCATCGTCTCACCGCTCTTATGAACTCACTCCCAAAAGCACAAAGTTTATTCATGAGAACCAAAGCCAATGAGATAGTAATGATGTGGACCGAGAGATGCAAACTCAATCAGAACCTCAGCGTGTGTGTGTGTGTGTGTGAGTGTGTCTGTGTGTGTGTGTGTGTGTGTGTGTGTGTGTGTCTGTGTGTGTGTGAACAGGTCTGTCTGCATGCGTTTTTCTCATCATTAACAGCTCTCAGGGCGACGGTGGTCCGGAGGGAAGAGATGTTTGTGACATGCTGATGACACTGCACTCCGTTCCCAAACATTTAATGACATACTTTTATTTCTACAGATTTAACCTGTCTTACTTCTATGTGTGTAGCAACCTGAACACTTTAGACTTCATATTTACTTTACTTGCTTGAGTTTCATTCTCACACATCCTTGTTACTCGGAATCCCTTGGATGTTTCTCATCAGTGAAAGCCATCACTAATGTTAAACTCGATGGCAGTACACGATAGAAGTGTGGCTAGATTGACTGTTCAAAAGCCTTGAGTGTGTAGTTGCTTTAATGATACTGTTGGAACGAAAACATGTGAAAGTCTTGTGGTTTTGAATTGATGTTAGAAGGACGCAAAGCTTTTCATTATGGTGTGAACAGTCTCATATAAAAGCAATCATATCTTTCACATTCACATAATACATAAGAGATAAAAGATATGCTTTATTAAAACTTAGTGGGAAATTTGTGTTCTGCATTTTACCCATACAAAATGTGACGTACACACACGCACACACATACACACACACACACACACACACACTGAAAACGCATTTCCTGTTATAACAATCCTGACCTCAATAATTCAGTTGACCAACAATATCATAAAATAATTTTCTACTCAAACACCAATTTGCTGGAAAAAGCAATTTTGCCATTTCGCATGTTGCTCTTTTCAAAATAATTGTAAAACAGTCAGTTACATGTTTTATTCCCTTCTGTTTATTTATAAATGAAATACATATTTTTGAAAACCTATAACCGTTTTCCAGGTTCATTAATTTATTAACTTTTTTTGCAGTTTTTTTTTTTTTGGCTCACCTTGATATAGAGAAAATACATTTCATATTAGAAGACGGAATAATTAAAAACTCATTCTTGAATGTCTTGATTGTCCATCTCTGATGCTTCTCCAGGACATTAAAAAATCTGGTCAATGGTAGCACGTCCATTAGGTGTATTTACATAACATTTGCATATCCATTATCACAGCTGCTTAAAACGCATTGAGGGTAATAGACAGCAGACGTGCCAAGCAGGAGATCCTCATTTCCACACAGTATGTGTTTAACTGATAAAGAGAGAAGAGGAACAGCTACTGGTGTGTGTTTAACTGATAAAACTGACGATTTCTGCTGAAAAATAATGATTTTAATATTTGACACAATCATTTTTCCTGGAATTAATTTCTGGCAAACCCAGCCGAGTGAATACATATTCACACAACAACAGAACATTCACTTTTATTAACACTTCTACATGTCTTTTTACATACAAGCAACAAAATGCTCACACTCTCATCAAACAGATCCATCTAAACGTCAACAGAAAAGCATAAAGACAATCTAACACGACGAGAGGCTTATCCTGGATGTGTCTGAAGATGATTGCCTGTGATCCTACTAGTAATGAGTCTGCAAGATGGAAGCGAAAGACATTTTTGGAGCTGATGGAGATCAGAAAGGACGTGTCTCATGAGGTGCACAAAGGTGAGATGTGATATTCCCCATTCTCGTAGCTCTCTGTTTGCCAGCCACAGAGACTGAAGTTGTGCGCCCTTGGGCATGAACTTGGTGGAATTAACAGATCCTTGAAGCGGAAGAAGAGGAAAAACAGGTGAATTTCACCTAAACGCACTTAGGCCTTATCAAACAAACCATTGTACACACAATAAGAGAATGAATGACAGACTAGTAGAATGACAATACAGCTATGCGTGTGTGTGTGTGTGTGTGTGTGTGTGTGTGTGTGTGTGTGTGTGTGAGTGCGTGTGTGTGTGTTTTCACTGTGTCCGTGCCCAATTGAACAAAACTATCGTTCTTTTCATTTATTCAAAACTTAAACGATTATCACAGCATACATGATATAAATGAACCATTAACAAGGGAAGCAATAAACAATTATTAAATTAAATGATATAATTAAAATATATAAAGAGAGGCACACATTATAGATAAACATATGCCAGTGTGATATAGCAAATAAAGACAATTTAGGGATTTTTCCCTGAAGCATTTAGAAAAAAAATCTAAATCTTAAATTTTAAAATGCAATTTGTTTAAACAAAAACATTTGAATCCATTAATTTTTTTGTGGTTGAAGTTAAGCCGTTAGACGTTAGTTGCACATTCACTACACTTGAACCAGAAGCTGAGTGCGTGGCATATACATACTGTATGTTCAATTCATATTAATTGTCTTTTTGTCTATAAAGCAAAATTCCACAGCTATACTTTTTTATTTCCTGTTGGTGGAATGGTATTCTGCTGTTCACACTATACAGTAATTATCATTCATGTTTTTGTTCTAGAATAAACATTCTTATGTGTAAATAATACTGATAGGCCAAATACATGCGTTCTGGGAGATTTGTAATTTGGAAAATGTAATGCCCGCTATTAAGTTATTTTTGAAATAATATTTGATTAAATTGGTTGGTGGAACTTTTGGGAGAGTGGGTGAATAAAAAAAAGAAATCGAGAGAGAAGAGAGTGGGATGAGGACCAGTTATAGCCATGTTGTCATTTCGTCTGTGTGAAGAAGGGCATTACACTCAAAACAGACAAAGGCCATTACAGATAAAATGCTTTAAGTCAGCCATTCAGAAAGACAATAGAGAGAGTGCTATATGGGAACTGCTGATAGAACGGCTCTTTAACCCTAAAGCCATTTAACATCAAGACAAGACATACGGATGTACAGATTTACATACAGAATCAGCATGTGCATCACTCTCCTTTATGTGAACAGTTATGCTACTAACTAGTAGTGCATATACTTTATAATGAAATGTGTGTGTGTGTGTGTGTGTGTGTGTGTGTGTGTGTGCGTGCGTGTGTGTGTGCATGTGTGTTTGCATTTATCTGTCAGTCATCCTTTTTAGCACCTAAATCTGGCTGATTTACTGTAATGAATAGCTGAAACTTGATTCTAAAAGCCAGTCATTCTCAAGGCCACAAAACCCAAATTTTCCACTCTAGAAAGTAACTTATAGCTGTTTATGAGAAAACACTTCACCTTCACTTTCATGGTCAGCGGTTTATGCACATACAGACAGTGATGAAAGACTCTATGCATAATCGCTTTTGACAGACCTAAAAAGGTGACTAATGTGTTTTTTTTTTTTTTTTTTTTTTGAATTTCAGCCGGTGCTTTAAAGTCGGGTGCCTTATACACGTCAGTCGTGTAAATATAAATCAGTTAGTTCTGCGAGACTTTTTCAAAACTCAGAATGAGATAACAAGGGGTCAATGCAGAGAACCAAAAATTAAACAAAAAACCAACACCGTAATTTTACATAATTTTGCTTTTTTGTGCAAAAAACGGAAATAGTTGTTTCCCGAGAACGTGCATTACCGCTGACGGAGCGCCTCCTGTCGGCCTCTCTGTAGAGCTGCAATACATTTGTATCTGGTTGAATTGAACTTCAGTACGTATTGTAACCTTTTCGCGTTTTTTTTTTTTTAATTTTTTATAGGGAACTGCATGAACTCGTGAATAACGCTAAAATTAGTGTACTGATTAATAAAAAAAAGGTATAACATGTTTGTCACTTTTAAACTTGCATTGCATTTTTTTTTTATAAGTATGGAATGAGTGAAACCGTCTCCGCCCACACTTCTCCACGTGCACAGTTGCACGCGCGTGTACACACACACAATTAGAGAAAGACCAGGCTCTCTCGAGACGTATTTTTGCAAAGTAACGTTGTGGAAACCGAAGTCACGCATCTTCTTATTGCCATCCGTTCTAAATGAAGTATAATATCAGAATCATGGATATGACGCGGTAAGAATAACATTTCTTTATCTCACGTTTGCGATTAAATATCCGAAACTTTTATACAGAGTATCCACATTCGCGTCACACTAATAGCATAATTATTATAATCAGTTGTTTATATTTAATAATAGCGGTGGGAAATATCCAAATACTTTCTTTTCGTACCCTTTACAACGTATTGTATATCACAATATTCCACAACCTTTAAGTTTGGAGGAATCGAATTCTATTGAGGACCTCAGTCGTCAACAAAGATAATACTTTTTAGACATATAACATTTCATAAAATTACATGACAAATAATAAAAAAAAATGTTTTTTTTTTATGATAACAGCTCTCAAAAGCACCAGTGAAGTAAACTAGTCACATGTTTCTGTGCTTATTTGTTGTATTTTAAGTAAGGCATGTACATCATTTTTATATTGATTTTCGTTTACATACTGTAGTGTACTCATGGTCCTGGTCCAGTGTTTCTGTCAAACATGGAGTCGAACGGTTCACATCACTGACATGTATGGGACCATCAAGTCTCCAAACTTTCCCGAATCCTACCCGAAAGAGACTGAAGTGCAGTGGAATGTGACAGTTCCAGACGGATATCAAATCAGACTCTATTTCATGCACTTTGACATTGAGCCCTCATACCTATGTGAGTACGACTACGTAAAGGTAAGAAACATTCTTACAAATGGTTAAACTTTAACTCGATTATCCATATCTCAAAAATGCGCATCAAAAATGTTGCACGTTTAGGGAATACAAACAACATCTCATCTCCAACTTATTTGCTTAGATTTAAGTTTGAAATGATTTGACAATGTGTAATGCCTGCTGAAGATTATTTCCCAAACCCCAGTGTGATTCCTGCACCATAGGCGGCATTTTCATATCTAAATACTCTTTGTAGGTGCCACATCACGCTACCATGGTTACCAGACATGGCAAAGAACCAAAACACAAAAAGGCAAACACAAGTCAGAGAAGCATATAAATGCACATGGAAAACATTGTGCACTGTAGACTACGAAATTTAGACTACGCACCGTTTGCCTACATGTTTGTGCAGCAATTCTGCTTGAGGTGTGTCTGAGTTCACTTTGCGATTAGGATTCCTTCATGTCTCACAAACATTTTCCTTCTATTGCATAAGTCGTGTGTGTGTGTGTGTGTGTGTATTTGTGAGCATGTGTGCAGTGATTGTGAGCATCTCATGCCTTCAAACAAGACTAAGTAGGCTCCTCATCGTTCACTGACACGATTAAAGTAAACATTCTCACTGCAATGCAGATAAGAGATTTTTGCGAGTTTTTGGAAAGTCTGTGTTTGTGTGTAGACCTTGGCTGTTTCATTATGACTTAGTCTGATTGACAGTTTCACAGTCTACAACATCTAATTATGTTATTGTAGATGCCAGACTTTGTGTTTGTGCAGGTTTTTCTCAAACAAGCTATTTGAAAGTGGTTGAAAATTTGGCATGGCTTCATTTCCCGCAGTTATTTTTACTGTCTGAAGTTCAGTGTTAAAGCCAGTAAAGGTAAAATGTGTCTGTACAGGTTTGCTCAGCCACAGAGGAACTGGCTGTGTTTTGTGGAAAAGAAAACACAGATACAGAAAAGGCTCCTACTGATGATGTCATCACCACTCCGGGAAGTGCGCTGAGTGTGGCTTTCCGTTCAGACTTCTCCAATGAGGAACGCTACTCTGGCTTTGAGGCGCATTTCAGTGCATTCGGTGAGTAGTTGAAACAGAGATTTTTATGTAAAAGACACACGATTAATCTCTCTGAAATTTATATATTTGTACAGATGTGGATGAATGCAGGGACAGGAATGACGAAGATCTAGTCTGTGATCATTTCTGTCACAACTACATTGGTGGATTTTATTGCTCCTGTCGGTTTGGGTTTCTTCTGCATTCCGACAACAGAACATGCAAAGGTAATCGTACATATATTTCTTTATTTCTAAGTCACTTCATAAATTTCTGACACACCCAGACTATCTCTACATCAATCAATTATCTTATTATCATTGTTATATTCAGTATATAAGTTTAGGTTTTTATAGTTTCCTCCAAAAGTTTAAAATAATGTTTATCAAGTGAGCTGATGCAGATGACCCTTCTGTTGATAGGAGAACACACACTTGTGTGTTTTTGTTTTTTGACTTGTGATTGGTTGGCCATCTATAGGAGTGTGTCCCCACCTCCAGGAAAGAGAGGCTGTGATTGGCTAAGGCTTTTCATAACCCCCCTAAAAGCATATGAATGCATATAGAGATGCAGTAGGATTGCTTGAGATCCTACTAAATATTGCTAGATAATTTTTCTAACTATATCTAGAACAATATAAAGGAATAATGGAGTGACATGAAATAATGTTACACTACCAGACACCTTGACCCATTTCATGTGCTACAGATTAAACTTCATTTATACTTGACTTGATGAGGAAAATCCTGTAAGACGTTAATGCTCAAGAAAATGCTGATAAGTTGGTTAAATTAACCTCACAAACTAAAGGGATTATTGATTTTGCATGAAAAACCCTTTTATGTTTCTTGGATGTACCGTAGCAAGCCAATTAAAAGTGCACACTGACAATTTGAGAATGGAAGATTATTGAGATTATATGATTTGTGTATGTTGCCTCTTGTAAATCCTTTTCTCTAAATTGCTAGAAATGATGTAGTCTCACACCTGGATTATCTGGGATTAATTCCTAAAATTTCTAATCATTAAGTAGCACTTTAGCAAACCAGATTCAAACCTTGACATAGTTACATAGTGATGCAGTACAATATTTTTAAAAGCAGTGTAAAGTTTGAGCTAATTTGTGCAAATGTGTGCCTGTTCAATGTCTGACCTTTGCTCTTTCCTCAACTGATTGCAACCAAGCAACAAATGCTAAATATTTACATTGTGTTGGCCAATGTGAAGGTGGATAAACTCGTGAACCTCAAGGAGCAGATTAGAGTGGCACACACACCAACATTCTTCATTCTCACATTAGTCTTTTTCAAGCAAAACAACACCACATCATTTTGAGCAGAGATTCTGATATGCCTGAGATTTTTGTGCTTGCAGTGGAGTGTAATGACAGTGTTTATTCGGAGAGGTCAGGGGTCATCACCAGCACTGATTTTCCCAAGCCATACCCCAAAAGCTCAGACTGTGTTCACCGTATCGAGCTGGAGGAGGGATTTCAGATCACACTGGAGTTTGATGACACCTTTGACATTGAAGACCACCCGGAGGTTCCATGCCCTTATGATTTTATCAGAGTAAGAATGTGAAAGAATGTATGGATTCAAATTCAAATTCAAATTCAAATTTTATTTGTCACATACAAATTATACGTGGTACAACATGTAGTGAAATGTGTTTTTTGGTCGTTCCAGTTTTAAATCTAGGGATGGGGGAGGTAGAACAAAATGTGCAAGGGGGGGAAATACAATAAAAAGATAAAGAATAGAAAACGATAAAACAGGGTCTAAAGATAAAATATGCTATTCAATATGTGCAAAGGGAATACCAAAGAGGTTAAAAAACAATAGAAATACGCAATAAAATAAAATAAAATATGCTACAGTAATCCCTCGCTACTTCGCGGTTCGACTATCGCGGATTCACTGCATCGCTGGATTTTTTATATTCGCGAATTCATTTTTTCCCGATGTAACTCGTCTGCCCGGCCACGGGTGTCTCGCCAAAAATCAAAAAGAGGATGGGAAGCTCACCAAAACCTTTAATGGGCAGTGTTATTTCCCGTCCGGGCAGCGGTGGAGAGCGTTACAAAACATTTAAACATTTAACATAAGTGTTAAATAAATACGTAAATGTTCTCTACTTCACAGATTTTCATCTATCGCGGTCAGGCTTGGAACGTATCTACCGCGATAAACGAGGGATTACTGTATTCAGAAATACGCTATAAAATAAAATATGCTATTCTACGAAATAAAATATGCTATTGATCATTTAAACCTTACTTCTCATAAAAGGTGTTTGAAAGTTTGCACATTAAAATTACACCTATCTTCCAATTAAAAATAGGTTCCCACTAGGAGGCTTTTTAAAAAATTAATTTTCTCAGAAACAAACCCTAGGTCTCTATAGTTTCATCCAACCTTAATTGGGGTAATTTAACAATAGGTATAGGTATAGAAGACTTTTTCTGGAGTACTCTAGTTACAACCAGAAAACTATCCATGTACTGGTTTTCAGTCACTGTCTGTGTGCTGATCGGGCAGTGCCTGATTTGGGTCTTTGTTTAGTGTGTTTTTGTTAATAGTTTATTTCTCATCACTTTTTCTCATTACGTTTGTAGTTGATCAATAATTAGTTTGCATTCTGTTTACGTCCTGCCCTTCCTAATCTCCTTGTTTTTATGTATGTTAGTGTTAAGTGTTAGTGATGTTTGGTTCCAGAGTCTCGATATTTCTAGATTCTTTCATCTCCGATTCTTTGCTCTTGCCGCTCACAGCCCTGTTGTCGGCAGTTCCTCTGATAAATCAATGCGTTTTGATATTGCGCCTGTATATCTTGCGTATACAAGTGGTGCACTTATACAGTAAAATATTAAATGTGTCAATTTCAAGTTGATTAATAAATATAATGATATTTGTTTATTCAAAGGTTCAAGCAGGAGAGAAGGAGTTTGGCCCGTTTTGTGGGAATCAATCACCAGGAACGATTCAGACAGAAAATAACAACGTCATCATTTTGTTTCACAGTGACAATTCAGGAGAGAATCTTGGTTGGAAAGTCACTTACACGTCCACAGGTCAGGAATTTTTTTAGAATATTTTATTTTTGCCTTTGAAGTGAAATTACAGCTTTGTTATCCTCAGGTTCTACTTGTCCTTCTCTTACGGCGCCCCCCAATGGACAACTGGAACCACTGCAGCCGCTTTACATGTACAAAGATCACATCTCAGTGACCTGTGAGCCTGGTTATTCACTCAGACAGGTCAGAGAAAGTTTAATATGCTTGTGCTGAGAAAAGACACATTTTGGATGACAAATCAGGACTAGAATGTTTTCTCTTACAGGCTGATAAAGAACTTGAGCATTATCAGCTTAACTGTCAAAGAGACGGACAATGGAGCAGTGACGTCCCGTCTTGTCAAAGTAATTATATCATTGAATAGTATTGTTGTTCTAATTCACATCTGTTCTCCTGTTCGAACTGTTTCTCATTCATTTTTTCTTGTTTCTTACTCGTGCCATGCTGCAACAAGTGAAGGAATCTAAAAGGAGTCGTCGTTCCCTTCCAAGTGTCTTAAACTATCAGAAATGGCAAATGAAACCTTGAACTTGTCATATTACACTGCTGATAAATAGTTGCGATGTATTGGGCATCACACCTTTAAAGAATTTTTTTACTTGCAATAAATGTTTTTTTAAACATTTAAAGCCATTTGATAATTAAGTATTTCAATTGTTGATACAAAGAATATGTTAGAATATTTTGATTTATTTGTCCATATTAAAGAAACTCACCACTGGCCATAGGTGTGAAATAAATTTAAACTATAAGAGGTCATTTGAAATAGAAAAAAAAAGTACTTCTGGTAAAAGTGATTTTGAGCCATTACATTTTTTGTATTTTTAATTTTCTTGTAGAATATTTACTCATTTTAGTCAAACGAAATATGTAGATTGACATTGATTTAATAGTGAACAGATATAAAATCCCTATTGACCTTTTGGAGTGGATAGACAAGGACAAGTGGACGCTTACGTTTGGTATGACTGGCAGATTTACTGTTTACTTTCGCCTCTAATCCAACAAAATCAACAAAAAAATCTAAATGTTCTTTTTTATATTATAAAAGTAATTTGTAAATTGAGTTAATGTAAACTATGTAAATGAAGGCACTCAATACTTAATTTCATGTCGTTTTGTTACCTTTTAGTTCTTATTGAACCATCAATATTCAAAATTCTAAGAACAGAATTGCTCTCAGTTTTGCTGGACCAACACATCTTTTTGAGTTGTCTCAACATTTCAATTAAAATAAATTAATTTGAGAAAAAAAACAAGTTAATCTGATAACTCAAACTGAGATTATTTATTGTATTTCCTTTGGAAACACGCAAAAAATTATATTAAATGAGTGATAGTGTCTTAGTCTTTGAAGAGTAGATTTTATTTTAATCTATAAGTGTAATTATTCATTTAATTTAGATTAAAATAACTAATGTGCAACTTTATTTTCTTAATTTATTGTAATCCATACTAACTTGTGTTAATTTTCAAGGGAAATTAAGTTGGAACTAATTCCGCATCATTAGAGAATTTAAGAGATTGCATTTCCTTCAAGAAATTCAAACTTTTTCTGTGTTTACCATTGTTTGTGCTCCAGTGGTGGATTGTGGTCCGGTAGATGTAAAACATGCTGAGGTGGTTTATCAAGGCTTGGGAAACAGTACGGTCTTTGGATCCAGAATTCAATTCAGCTGCAAAGACTCATCAGAAGTCAACAGTGAGTGACATTCAGTCCGTAGGTTTGAGTTTTTGTTTCATGCATTTGACTCGTCGTGGTCTTACAGACACTTACACATGTCAGCTGGATGGAGACTGGGTGAGTGAAGACGGAAGGCAGCTGCCCATCTGTACAGCATGTACGATACATAAATGATTCTTGGTACTTATTTTATCAATTTAACAGGCTTTTATTTTTTATTTAGACAACTTCTCTGTCGAAGCAGGAAATGTTAGTAGCTTGGAGGGAAATCCTGAAATGCTGCTTCCCAGTCCACTAGCTCGTACCCCACTTGGTAAGATTTGCGCATGAATAAGCTTTTATCTATATATAGTTTATCAACTGCTTTTTCAAGCATCTTGTATTTTTAGTATTTGGAGAGTATTTGGAATCCCGAACATGACTGGTTATTGCAAATGAATGATTTTTCTAATAAAATCCACATTATTTTATATGTATGTTCTATATACGTGAATACCTGTATATACATATATTTTTTAATTTAGCATTTTTTTTTTTTGTTTGAATTAATATTAAAATAAATGTGTTGTTAGTCTTTCGAGTCCACTTGGTGGCCACTGCTTAGTTCTAAATGATCTGCTCAACATCACAATCTGAATTGAAACGTAACGACAAAGACCAACATGCCAAACATTTCACTATATGTGTTCAATTCTTTTTGTTCTTAAGATTGTGGTGAACAATCAAGGCCTTTTCCTGCCCAACACAAGCGAATTGTTGGTGGAAAAACCGCTTTCCCTGGCCTGTTCCCATGGCAAGTTCTGCTCTCAGTAGAGGATGTTTCCCGTGTCCCAGAAGACACCTGGTTCGGAAGTGGAGCTCTTCTCTCATCATCTTGGGTTCTCACAGCCGCACACGTGCTCCGCTCTCATCGGCGGGATCTTTCTGTCGTGCCAGTGGCTCCGGGAAACATCCAAGTCCACTTGGGCCTGACAGATGTACGGGACAAGCACAAGGCCACAAACCGTTCTGTGGAGAGAGTCATCCTACACCAGCTTTTTGACCCTCAGAATTATAACAATGACATTGCACTTATTAAACTCACCCTAGAGGTGGCGCTCTCCGAGTTTGTCAGACCCGTGTGTCTTCCAAGGCCGGGTTTGGAGGGTAACACTCTGATTCCGCTGCCCAACACACTGGGGGTGGTAGCCGGATGGGGCATCAATAAAGCCAACGCCTCGGCCACCACCAGCGGCTTGACCTCCGACTTCAGCATGGTCTCTGAGCTGCTCCAGTATGTCCGACTGCCAGTCGTGCCACAAGATGAGTGCAAAGCCAGCTACGCATCACGCTCCCTCAATTACAACATCACCAGCAACATGTTCTGTGCTGGTTTTTTTCTAGGCGGTCAGGACACTTGTTTGGGGGACAGTGGGGGCGCCTTTGTCACACAGGACGCTGACAGTGGCAGATGGGTGGCACAAGGTTTGGTGTCTTGGGGAGGACCAGAGGAGTGCGGCAGTCAGAGGGTGTATGGTGTTTACACCCGTGTGCCCAATTATGCAGAGTGGCTCCAGGAACACATGGGTGTAGACCGCTGGTGGTGATGAGAGCGGTTTTCTCTCTGACACACACACAATCACACAATTTCTATCCCCTAACCTTAATCACAAAAGTAACAAAAACTCAATTTTAAATTCAGTCTTAAACTCCCATCTTGACCCTAAAACTGGCCTTCTAAGTTGTGTGGCCCAGGCAAAGGTGTACTGAAAAAGTAGCTCCACTTAACTATAAAAAAACTAGTAATTTCGACCCCACACAATGATCAGAGGTCTCAAGTAACAAAATAATATACTTTGTTACTTTACTTAAGTAGTATTTTGGATTATTTATACTTTTATACTGAGTAATAATGCCCCCCCCACCTACTTTTTACTTCTACTTCTTACTTTTGTATGCAAATATCTGTACTTTTTACTCCTTAAAAAGCATACAGATAGGTCACACCATCCGGTTATGGCAAACTTGATTGTGGTTAGATGAGACGTATCATTCCGACATGGAATGACATTCCGGCACGTACACACACACACAGCGGCAGATCAGAAAGCAAAGCGGTATTGCATGGAAAATGCAGGTGAACGGCAAGAAAATGTCTCACATATCACCCCAGTCAGGACAAGTGTGAGGTGGAGTGACTGTGTGTAAAGCTGCACCTATGTCTCAGTGTGGAATGAGATCTCAAAGCTCACGTGAACACTAAAAAAACATTTCATTTAGTATCTTTATGAGTTAATAAGTGAGTTAGTAAATAATAATTTATCTTCTATCGTTATTAGGAATCACTGAAGCTGGATTTTCGAACAAAAATATTCATATTTAGAACATTATTTCATAATATTTATTTAATTGAAAAGAAGACTTTTATTTTGTTAACAGCTTTTTCAGATTTTACAGTCCAGTTGTTTTTTCCATCAGCCCTTTATGATAATACTTTAAATAAATCCTTAAAAACGTCCTTGTCTAACACAGCCCTTCCAGTGGCTCAATGAAACAGGCTTTTTTGCATCGCACCAAGTTACTGGCTTCAAATCTCACCTAGATCAATATGCCAACGTTTCAGAACATTTCACTTTTGGAGTAATCCGGTCCAGGTCTACTGTAAATCCATTCCAGTTTGAGACATCCAGTCTAAGTTTTCCATCCGTTGATAGTAAATATTCTTTAAATATATCCTTTATAAAAAATTCCCATCCCCAATAACCTAGAACACCTTTTTAGACTTTTTAGTGTGTGTGTGTGTGTGTGTGTGTGTGTGTGTGTGCGCGGGTTCATAAGAAGTGTGGGATGAGAGTTTGGGTTGAATTCCATAATTCTAACTACACTTGTATAACTACTGTACTCAAAAAAGCACTGTATAAACACCAAAAGACACAAGCAATTTGTATAAGTATGGTGATATTAGTATGGTAATTATTTGTTTAAGCACATATTTTTGCAAAATAAACATTTTTAAAAACCTGACACTAATAATTTGAATTATTTCTGCATTTTTAGGTCTTGTGATCTATTACTATTATAAAGTGAAATCAATTATTACATCTCACCTGAGCAGAGATTTTTGCATTATGCACAATTTGCATTATTTAATTTCAGAGTACAATAACAATAGCTGCTGTATTGAATGCTGCTGCAGGCTGTTCCGTATATAGTACTATACAGTACGTATTTGAAAGTTGGAATAAAAAAAAATCAAAAGACAAAATAGGCCATTTATAAAATCTCCATTGTTTTATTGTCGAGACCCATCAGCCTCCAGTCGACAGGTGAAAATGCAGATGTCTTGTGAATATTACAAGCAGGAAATCAGCTAAACGGTTGGAGTAAAGATCTCTTGACGGATGTGCAGGGTCTTCTTTGATTGGCTGTTTGTGATGACATCAAAGCCTCGTTAACATGTTGTCGTTCGATTAAAGCCTTTTGTTTGTAGAAGGAAAATTAGAATACAGGTTATACTTTCAACGATATTGGTAATATACACAGTTTTGGTAAAAGATGAACTTTTATATCAATATGGAAAGGAAACCGCCCGAGAGCAGCGATGATTGTAAGTGCTCGTTGGGATCCACCTGCGACACACAAATGACGGAGATCACAAACGCAAGCTTGTTGTTTAATCCGATACGTTTGTTTGTTATACCTACCGTTTACGAAGTCAACATTTATCCTCTGTTGGGAAGACGACCTACAGATACGGTATCTCCTCGAGTGGAGCACTAACTCGCCGGCGCGGCAACTCCACCGCTTTCCTGCGGATGGAACCAAAACAATCGGGTCAGTTTCTCATTATTTTACACGTTTTACACGTTTTACGTTTTACATGTTTTCCACTAATTTAATAATCGTTCGTTACCCAGTGGATACAAATACAGACATACGTGAAATCTCAAGCCTTTTATAAATATAACGATTTATAAGAGGACTTTACATTTAAATCTAGAAACATGATTAACAATAAATTAATTTAAAACGCTACGACTGCCTCCCTTTTTTCCTCAGATCACCGTTGTTAGCAGTTGTTCAGTGAGTTTCCATGTGTTTAACTGGAGCCGTGACGGATGTTGGCTGTTTTTGGTTTGATAACACACAGCTTTGGCTGCTGTTCTTGGCTTCCGTCCTGGTCTTATCAGATGCTGAGGATCATTTTGATAGATCCTTGTCAGAGCCCCAGGTCATGCTGAGTTACACTCTGTTCCGTCCGGCAGGCAGATCAAATCATTCGCAGAGATAAAACGAGGACGCTTTTGATCACTGACTGGAAGTCTGATGCGATATTGTCACAGTTAGAATCACAGTTGGACCCTGTTCCCGTAAGTCAGTATCAGGCTTTTATTATGTCAGACAAAACCTCAGTTCACGCCGATGACTCCACCCAGTAACTTTAACTGTGGCCACAGACAAAACATTAATTGCACTTAGTGAACTGTAAAAAATCACAAACGAACTCACAGGAAACCGTCAAGCTGTGTTTGACGGGTTCAGGCCAAAAACAACGAGATATGTTTGAATCAGGTCCAATCAAAGCTACGTATGATCCATCATTTGTTCAGGATCACAGTGCAGGACTAATAAACTATTGAAATAATGCGTACTGACGTTCTCTAAATGTCATTGTTTAAATTAGTTGTGACATGTGTAAGGACAAAAGAGTCAATTGGAACAAAACTGTCCTGCAGGTTTGAGTAAGGCACAGGTATGAGTTGTGCATCTCCATTTTTCCCACCTCTGCTTGTTGCTCTTGGGATCCATTGTGTTGATCGACAGGCGATCGATCGGGACACTTGATCCGGGAAAGCTGCGTTTCCTCTTGGTCTCGATCACGTCGTTTTCCAGATGGATCAGCTGGTCAAACAGAAGAGGTTTGGCTTTCACAGTTCCTGGGGTCTTCTGCTCAGCCTGCCCTCGCTGGACACTCTGGCCCTCCACAACAGACAAGTCTGTGTGCTGAAACAGTCAGCACAAGATTTTTCTTTATTTATGCAAAATGTTGTTGCATAAAATTCTCCATGAAAATACTTTTTGCACCTCTAAAGCATGTGATCTCTTTTTATTCAAGGTACATTTCATAATTTCTATTCATAATATTTAATTGAGTTTGATTAATTTTTCACCATCATCGTGTTTTCAAAATTCCAACCTACTCCAAAAATCTATTTTTTAATCAAACCCAATAAATATAAATGTGACATTTAAGTTGTAAAAAGCTTGTGTAGTGCTGCACATAATGACACTCTTGACCGAACAATGCGACTGTGTTGTTTTTAATGTAGCTCTTATATTTCAGAGTGTCTTATACTTATTAGTGGTAAAACACAGTATATACTCACCACCAAGTGTAGTGAGGGTACATGAAGGCTTTCTGAACTGCAGTGAAATACAGTCAGTGTGAACAGACCAGACAGCAGCACACAGCCGACAGACATCATCTACAACACACAATATTATTCATAGAAAATGAACGCTTCATATATACATAGTTTTTATTGTGTCTTGTGTGCATTATCAAGTGAGCGTGCCCACACACACACACACACACACACACACACACACACACACACACACACACACACACACACACACACACACACACACACACACAACCACACTCCACCTTTAAGAGTGTGTTAAGTTACTGTGATACAGGGCGGTGTTTACATTCATCCCGTCTCCATCTGTGAAAATACACTCTGGCTGGGCGGTCAAGCAGCCGTGAGAGTGTGAGAATGCTTCTAAAACACACCCTCTACACAAACACATGAACTCAGCACAAGCCCACACTCTGACTCGTACCCCTACCTGTGTGTCCCCAAAACACATCCTCCATGTGTATTTCTTAAGAAAACAGTTTGTAGAACTAATTTAGATCAAGTATTGGGTATTGAACGAATTCATTTTGTTTAGCTTGTCCTTTCACCTAAACTCACCTTGCTGAACTTTTACATTACCTTTAACATTTTACTGCCACCTGCTGGAAGACGAGCCACAGTGCACCACAACATTTATTCACGTGACTTTATTTCAGGATTTTGAATTGTACTTTTGAATTGATAACAATCGTTATAATACTTTAAAGAAATTGAAAGCATTTGAAACAAAGCCATCCGGAGACAATATGAATGCACATACCTATGCACAGATCTAAATTAATAATGTACAACAATGTTTTACAACATGCATTACAACATGCTTTACTTAAGAACATACTACAGTATTTCAATTACTGTATTATATTGTGTCACTCACAGAGAAAAAAAAATAATTATGAATGTATGTATAGAAGGATGTGTGTATGTATATAATGGTGTATAAATGTATACATTTATGTATAAATATAAGTATAGAAATTATATTATTTTTTCTTGAAAATTGTATTTTAATACTATATTTACAGAATATATGTATAAATAAAATATTGAACAACCAATAGAAGTTCTCTCCAAAACAAAGTATATTAATTTTATACAGTATACAGTACTTTCTCAAAAATTTTCCTTTGTGGTATTAATACAGCCAAATAATGCGTATGTATATATTTATAGGTTGTATATGTATACACAATGTGTATACATATACATACACAACTTATACATATTTTAATTGAAATATTTTATTAAAATACAATAAACTTATAATCCAGTACATGTGGAAAAAAAATCAAGTGTCAAGTTAAAATAATTTAATGTCACTTTAGTTATACCAGTATTTAAAGTATTAAGTTTAAAAATCAATGCACACGCCTAAATCAGGTCAATATAGGACACGTATAATGCACACATGTCTACATGTTTAAAACTATGAAATCAAATGTCAACATTATGAAGTGCAACATTAACCTAATAACACTTAACACAAGAAACAGAAATAATGTCTCGCTCAGCAGAAGCACCTGTCAAAGGTGTTTTTTTTTTCTTTTAAAACTCTTCAAAAAACCGTCTTCTGTTAAATCATTTATAATTTTTTTCCCAGTGAAAAGTCCAGAATTTATTTTCCACACACTGGCTGTGTTCTGTCCTTTAATTGTGGCTGCAGGGAGTGTGGGGGACCAGACGGCGACCCCTCTCCAGCAACCAGGCAAAAGCATTGTCCAGCAACATGCGCTAACTTTAGCATTTTCCGTCCCCAAAAATAACAGCTCCAGCCTTCTGCCTTCGCCCTCACCGACTTCACTGGACACCTCGGAAACTCTTTAAATGAATCTCATATACCAGTCATGGTTTCACACCTCTGCGTCATTATCAGAGCTATACAGTATCAGCCGGATGTTTCCAGCACAACTCCATCAGACGACTGGATCTTAACTAAACAAAGCAGAACCATAAGCAAATGAGCTTGCAATTTGACATTTAAATGATTTTATAAGAGTAAACAAGAAGAATAATCCAGTGCAATGCATCTCACACTAACCATTGAGCTTTTTGTTATTAACCTTGCGCATCAATTAAAATTTACTGGTGAATATTAGTTAATTGTATTATACTGTACGTGCAAAGAAATGTTACAAATGACCTCAGATAACCTGCAACCCATTTTCCAGCACCTGTCCAGTCACCTTTCCACTCCACACACACACACACTTTTCATCGACAAACGTAGGTTGCTGTTTTTCCAAAGTTCCTTACCCTCAGTCTGATTCAGTTTCGGTCACAGGGGACGGACAGATGGACAGCGCTCAGTTCCTGGAATTTCTCACGTTCTCTGCCTCCGCTAGATCCTGCTGTTGTCTTTCCCGGTTTTATAGGCTCTCACCAGGAATCTCAACTCCAATCAGTGGTCGCGATTCCCGTGACATCATTTCAGCAGGTTTTCCACTGTGGCTCGCACTCCCCTACTCTCTCATCCTCATTACGACCTCAGACTAATAGCAAGATGTGGGGAGCAGCTGGACAAACGTGTGTTGGTCTTTGGTTCTGTCTTTTCTTGCACGCACACAAAGGTGCCTGGCAGGTCAGATTCTCAGCGAGAGCCGCATGAGTGTGTGTAGATGGTTTTATCTGCTCCCGCACACCGTACTTT
Source organism: Paedocypris micromegethes (assembly GCA_028031935.1). Taxonomy (NCBI): domain Eukaryota; kingdom Metazoa; phylum Chordata; class Actinopteri; order Cypriniformes; genus Paedocypris; species Paedocypris micromegethes. Next base: position 2,682,773 of record CM051503.1, on the reverse strand, counting down.
CTATCATGTTTGCATGCGTCCATATCCTGACTCGTCGAGGTTTACAATGGACTGTAATCCAAACATGACCTGCGTGTGTACCTTCATTCACTGGAGACTCAAGCGAGAGAAGAGCGAAGGTGACGGTCTTTCTCTGTGAGAGCTTTCCAGCAGCCGGCGCTTTCTCACACTATATTTATCTGCACTCACAAAGCTCATCTCTCTTTACTCCCAGTGTTAAATAAAGAGTGGTCGGGCCCGGCCACCACACAGACCTTCTCTCTCAACATATCTCGCTCTTCGCGCCAGTAAGATGTTTTGGAAAATTAAGGGACACCAATACGTGAGCAGAGCGAGCACGTATGAAAAGGAGAATTAGTTGTCTGTAGATTCAAATGTATTGAAACCGTATTAAAGCATTTTTGTTTATGCGTTTGAATTTATAGAAAGGAACCATTTTTGGTGGTTTATCATAATTTGGTGGTTTATCACATTTATTTATAATTTGATAAATGTTTGTTTGTTGGGTTTTAAAATCATTCTTTGTAATTAATAGCAGCTTTTGGTGTGATTCAACGCAATGATGTTATAATACAAAATGAATTGTAATTTAAATGTAGTGTACTGAAGATGCACAAAAAGGACATTTTCAATCAATTTTAATACACACACACACACACACACACACACAAACACACAAACACAAACACATGTGAATATTGAAACACAAAAATATTAAATAAAAGTTAAATGCATCTTTGAACTTAATTGAGCAAATTGCAGTTTATTTGACAAGCTTGCTAGAAATTCTTTATTTTTTATGGCTACAAATGGCTTCTGATCTAATCAACTGTAGGTGAATATTTTTACATGCAGAAAGAATGAAGCAGCTATATTTACATACGAATTAAGCAGCCATTTCACAATGTGGTGGGTTAGTGGGTTAACAAATGAATAATATGGCTATGCTGAGGTCTAAATGTCTCAATACAGTTTCATTTAAATTCATTAAGGACTTCAGAAAACTAGTCAGACTTTGATGTTATAGATATTTTGAGTTTTCATTTTAAATGGTAAATTATTAATTACCAAAAATATAGCTAATTCTTCTTTAGTTTTTTTTTTAATAGCAAACATGTTGTGCGTATTAGTTTTATGCTAGTTTAAATAGTACAGTAGTAGTTGTTAGCCAGTTCTCATTTTGGTTTCACTTGAATTCCAATTTGTATTTTATGGCTTTAAAAATAAGCAAGTGAGAGAAGAGCTGAGAAAACTTGAGTAAGAGAAAGGAAACCTGTTACTACACTTATAGAGATGTGAATCTGCAGTGTTCTGTTGGCCGAAATCCTCAGGGTGAGGCCAGATCTGTGTGTATAGCGACCAGACTCAACACAACTCCCTCTGACCATAATCTGACATGAAGAGGATGTGTGTTTTTGGTCACTTATCTCCCAGTTCATCTTTTGGCAAGCTTGTGGCTGAGACCCTGCGCTTATGTCCAGACGGATGTGAAACTAGGAACATCTCTCTGAATGTGTTTTGTTGAGTTAGATCTTGCCATGGAATAGCAGCTACAGTGTTTCAGATTCTGTGTTGTCGGAAGTGTCTCCATGACACAAAGCCTTTAAGAGAGAAAGGTCGTCATGTCTAGCCCGAGCTCTCAGGATCCCTGTGCTCTCTTGAACATGATAGTTTTCCCAGTGACTCGGGTTTGCACGAGAGAGAAAGTGGCTCGGAAAGCATGTGCATCTGGAAGTCTGAAAGTAAGACCTACGGTATAAACGGTTTTTACTTTAACTTTTTGTTCAATTGTGTAGGAAATGATCTAGTTTGTAAAAGTAGTTTTATCTTTATTCTGAATGCATTTTTCAAACCAGAATATAATATATCCGAATAAACAAGCGTCTTTCCATTTTTTGAATCCATTCAAGCAAGACCTGAAGGTGGAATCCATGGTTGGCCTATGTACTGTAATTAGATGGATGGGCGGACGGACAGACAGATATAGAGATATGAGTCCGTAGAGCAATGATTGCATAAAAGCGTCTGTAAAGTAAAGAGTCTGTGTGTGCATGTATGCATAGTCATATATTTATATACATTTATAGAACAAGAAGTGTCCAAATTATGTAATATAGAGTAAAAAAAAAAAAAAAAAAGATTTTTTTTGGCTTAAAGCTCCCTTGTTATTTTAGTGGAAATGAGGAGCATGAGCAAAGCAAATAAAATTATTGCATTTGTGAACTCTGCTTCACTTTTGTGCGTGTAAAGAAACATGTCCGCCACTCTTGCCTCATTCTAACTCAATCTTGGCCAACACAATGTCTATTTAGAGCTATGAAGAGTTTGCTCACTGTGAAAACACACCTGGGCTAAAAACCACACGAACGATACACCAATATTGTGGAGGTAATGTCAGAATAATGTTGGAAAATAGTGACCAGTTCATTGCCATTAATGGGACCCTCTCTGATGATGATGTCATCTGTCCCACCCCCAAAGCAAAAAAAAGGACTTCCGTAATCTCTGTGGGGTCACGCACTTAACCATCAAGTGAAAGAACGACTGAAGTAGCCAAGCTAGTCGCCAAAGAGACGTTCACACAAACACTCATTTGTAGCCCGAGGTGGAAAAAGTGAGCGCGTGCCTGTCTGTGTGTAGTTACGTGTTACGCTAAGCGTGTAAAGGTGTCTTTCTCGGCCTCCCAGCTCTTCACCATGTTGTTTTAGTGGCTTGATCCTAATCTTCTTTGAAATGTCAATTTCCACGTAATCAAAACACCATCTATATTTAGTTCCCTTCAGACAAGCCATTATGTTTTATGTGTTATGCTTGATATCATTAGTGAGTGAATTACTCTCAGCTTTAAAAGCTATTAGTTTTTAATTATTTGGAAGAAAGTTCTGGTTGATTTGGGTTGTTTTTCAGTCAGATTCGGTTGAAAACGTCAGTCAGTTATTGGCACAATTGACACTATGTTAGCGCTAACATTCTATATCAAATTGACCCATGAGTTTACATTTCCAGATTAGTATTTAATGATAATTACATGATTCCTGGATTGCGTCTATGGAATTCCTTTTTCAAATCCTCTTTTCCTGGTGATAGATGAGTTTGAGACGAGTGTGTGAAAACGAGGTGGATTAGAAAAGTGTGCAGCTGTGCTGAGTGACTCGAAGACAGAAACCTGATAGGATGAGAAGTCCGGACAGAAGACGAAACAAGGTGTAAGGGTGCACAAAAAGAGTTTTTCAGTCTGCATACGGCACGATAGTTTTCTCAGGATGTTGTTTCAGCCACTGAGAGAAAAACCATGTGTGTTTTTCCATCTTTTTGTGAGAAGACCCTGAGAAGCAGAGACATTCCCACTCTCTTCTTAATATCTTCATGTGATGGGAATTGTCAGTTGGCCGCTAGGTCTGTGCACATGTTTTAGCAGGAAAATTGAAACAGCACGATCAGTATGTCCTGATGCTTGCAACGTAAGTGCTGTGAGAAAAAAAAATAAAGCAATGAAGGAAAGCATCTTCATTACGCCGTCTACCGTTCTAACTTCCTCAACGTTACACTCCATCCACAAAATCTCAGCATTTTGCAATAATTTTTACAACCTCACTAAGGTTTATGATTTAAAACTTTGGTTTCAGATGCACTTCTAGAAACATTTACCTAAAATGCAACTAGATTGAATGGAACGAATGGAATGAAACTGGATAATTACTAATGTGATTACGATACTATAGGACAAAAAATAAATTTACATTATGTCTTTTCGTGATCTTCAGAAACAAGTAATGTTTTGTTAGATATTATTATTTATGTTAGATTACATTGATAATATGTTTTTAAAAAGATACTTGTCAATTAATGTGTCGATGAGTTGTATACAAAGTGTGTCAATGAATTTCAGTCGCTTTGGATAAAAGCATCTGCCAAATGACTGTAAAGTATTCAATTAAATTTGGAATGGGAAGAGGAATCAATCAACCAACCATTTATTCAGACCAGAGTAGAAACTACGTAAATAGACTAAATCATCTGAAAAATATTGTCATTTCAAAACATTATTTTACATTTTGGAAGAACAATATTACCTGATATTCTATCATCACATTGTGTTTGTCTTAAACTGTGTGGATATAGGTAATTGTTGTCTTCAGAACATTAAAACACTAATTCACTCCTTTTTCGTGCTAAAAGAACTTTAGAAATCACAATGAAAGTATATGAAAAGCACTCCTTGATAAATAACAGATTTGGTGATTTATTTTTCTGACATTGACTAGTCTACCAGAGAAGTATGTCTGTTATCTCAAACACTTCAAACCAGCAGTTCAGTTAGTGATTCAGTGTCATCTTCACAACATTGCGTTTAACCCTCCTATTATCTTCGGAACAAATTGACCCCTTTTATAAAGTTTACAAATTTGTTTTTTAAATACTTTTTCTCTTTTTGACAAAAAAGTATTTTTCCCTTTGACAATCTCCTGCTTAGCTTATTTGTAAATATCATATAAAAATATAACGATTCAGTTCACATATTTGCAACACAATGCGACATGTTTATGTTACAAAGATACTGTTCAGGCCAAATTGACCCATGTTAATAGTTTAGAAATGAAAAAAAAAAACTTCTATAAACTTATTAACTTCTCTTGCTCGTCTGAGTTAGTGTAATCTACATAATCTACAAAAAAATGGTTCAATTCACATATTTGTAACGCCCTCTACATGGTTTTTATTAACAAAGATAACAAAAACATGTAGCGGGTAAAAAAAAAAACATGTAGCAAAAAGATAAGATTTCTAATATAGGTTAAAGGTTTATTAATCTGTCTATCTAATGCTCAAATCAATTTGTAAATGGAAGCTAAAAGAGTCAGAAAGTTCAAATACGATTTGTTTCTTTGCAACAATAAATCCATAATTCACCGCTAACCTTGGTGTGGATCTTATCCCACCACATGAGAATCCCATCACTTGAGTCCTGTCTAATTTATTGTTTAGACGTTCATTGAAATATTAATTCCTTGAATGTTAGTTTTCTAAAAACCTCTCTAGCACACAGCTGTCAGTATTATGTTTGAATGCTGCATTGCATAAGTTGGAAAGGAAAGAAGCCAAAACCCTAGAGCCTCCACACTGCAGGTCAGATGGTCAGACGCACAGTCTCAATTTCTCACAAACTGTGGCTTGTTTGTGAGGTAGTCCAGGTTACACACGGAAGCTTAGACCAGCCATGTTCAGTTTGCCCTTCAGAAGCATCTCTGGATGGTGTTGAAGGCATTAAAGAATAAGTCAAGTCAAGTTTCCAACGTCTCTATGGAAGACAACAGCATTCAACTCAAATCCTAGGAAGCTTAACTAAAAGCCTTTTAAAACAACAATCCGAGAAAACCAACTATCAAGCAAGACTTGAAAGATAAAAAAAAATATTTACCAGTAAAAGTAGCCTGGTGCCCAAACTGTTTTTTTTTTTTCCGTTTTTTAAACAAAGTAAACGTGTATCTATTTATTTTATCTTGTTCAATTTAAATTGCAGATTTTATGTTCAGGTCTTATGTTTTAATGACATTAGAAAATATTACTCGCCAAAACATCACTCACTGTCGAGTGACTCTTCCATCACTCAGCTTTGTGCCTCTATGTTCTTCCTCCAGACTGGACTCTGTGAGCGTACAGTTTCTTTTGCAGTTGCCTTTTTCTTTTTTGTGGAAAGTGCTAATGATTAAGAATTAATAGACTTGAAGTTGTTACGATCCTGCTCCTCAGCTCCCGCTGGAGTCATGGAGGAATAGCTCTCGGCTGGTCATGAGATGTTGTGAGAGAAGTCACGTCCATGTGGTTCGAATTTTATTCGGAATCTTCTTCTTCTTCTGGATTTTCTTAGTTTGTCATTAAAGACCTTGTTTTTGAAATCCTGCCGTCATCTGTTTCATCCCGCCGTGACAGAAGTCAGCTAGTCTCTTAATTATTCTGAAGTCTTCAAGCCAAACTGATACAAATTTAAAGAACGTTTCACAGTGGTTTTCATTACTTATCTGATTAGATTGAGACACAGTGAGCGTGAGGGTCTCGACTGGCATTCTGACAGTGTGCAGTTCAGATTTATGTCCCTTGCATTTGTTCATGTTGTTTCCGCAACAGTCTTCATGATTAGTCTGTTCACCTTCAACTCTAGTGAGTTCTCTGATTTGTTAAATTTAAAACCTGTTTTTTTTTTCTTTTTTCTGTTTTTTAAAAACATTTTTATGTCAGTTAATTCTGAATCTTCCAAGTACCACTGCTTGGTGTTTTACTATCGAAAATAACTAATTCTAAACTCAGAAGTGCAATGTTTTTTTTTTATCAGATTTGCAAGTTATTCAAAGTCAGAATTTTGTCTCAGATTTCATACTTTTCATATCAGGATGTCAACTTACTGTAAAAAGATAGAAACAAGGCTGATTATCGCTCAACAGTGAACTATAAATTGTGCCTTTTTACCTTGCAAATACAAAGTAATCAAGTCAGAATAGAGACATTTTATCCCAGGATTGTGATGTTTTACCTTAGAATCTCGGGTTAAAAACCCTAAATTGCAACTAGTTTTCGTCAGAATTTAGATACACAGACTTTTTTGTGAAAAGAAAACACAAACATCATACACAAATTCTTAAAGTTGCAAATCAGAATTCTTCCATACAAATTCGCAATTCTGATTTGATAACGAGTTTATAAGTATAACGTAAGTATATGCCTGTACTTATTGTAAGGTTGGACACTAATAGCTGCCATTTTAAGAGAAACAAATGATATTAGATTGTTGATGATATGTATTAGTTTTATTATATGATATTAGATTAAATGATATAATGATGTAAGAACAAATGTTATAGGAGACCTAATTGGCAAAATGACAGCACTTGAGAATGATGTTGACGGCGACAACGATGATAAGGGTCATCTGGTTACAAGCAGAGTTTATCCCAGTTTAAAGTAAACTTAAACCCACCCGTCTCCACTGCATCTTTCTGCAGGAAATAGGGGTTACGCTTTTTGGGCCAAATCAAACGAATCTCTGCTTTAAATCTGAAGAAAATGTCTGCACAGTGCATTCGGTTATAACCACATTTAATAAAACGAAATGATTGGGCTTATTAAGCTTATTTACATTATTAAAATTAAATAAAATAAATGATGTTGCATGCAGCTTGACTTTGAGCCAGCAGATGGCGCCACATTCTATCTTTTTTGCTTTTACTTGCGTTCACTTCATGGCATAACAATTAAAAATTTGCTCTAAAATTACTAGTGTAAAAAATAACCCCTCTTTCATTACATTTACACCAGCAGGTGGCGCTACAAAACAGGGCAATTTGCACACCTTCAAGGATTAGAAATCTTTACTACTGGTTTAAGAATTATGTTTTATACAGATTTACACAAGCTGCTTATTAATCGTTGTGAAGCATGTGTGGAAAAAGTCCAACATGTTTGTGCCCAACATCATATTTGCATGTAATGTGGAATTAGCTAATTGTTACAATTAGAGTGTAATCTAAATTAAACTAGATAAAATATGAATATTTTTTCATTTCTGATATAAACATATATTATAAACAAGTATTACTGTACTGTGTGTGTGTGTGTGTGTGTGTGCGTGTGACATGCAATTTCTGTTTTCTTTTATCCACCAACAGAAAAAAAAAATGTCAAGACTTCAATTGTCTACTATAAAAATTCATCAACTGATTTGACAATAGATTCCCAAAAATTCACCAGATCATGTTCTAAGAGAGCCTAATAATCACAATCCTTCAGACACAACACGGATCCTGCTGTTCAAAACTCTTTGGATCTCAAAACATTGTTCTGTTATGTCAACAAATCAGTGAAGTATATGATTCATAAACGTTGTAAGCTGAGAGATGAGCATTAGTTTAGTATTTCAAACATCAGGGTGGAGTCATTGCTCAATTATAGGTTCATTGGTGCTTTTTTCTGAGTCGCTTTCATTAACGGCCGGCAGATCGTAGACCAGTACCAGTTCTCCAGCATAACATTCACACAAGATCAACAGGCATATGGCAGCTTTCGGCTTAGAAAAGAACGGAAAGGAGAGTTTGTGCCGAATTTATGGGGATCCCCTAGGTAGATTAGAAAGACGAGACAGTTAAACCTTCATCTTCCCTCCTCCTGTCAAAGACACAATCTGAAGAGTTGTGCTTGAATGCTCAGAAAGTTGGATTTGCCAGCTATCAATTAAACGATCATGTTTGCTCTGAACTCCAGCAGTCTGAGCCGAGACACACCACGCTTGGCATGTTACTGGACCGACATGGGCGGTTAAAAGGTTAATCTTAATAAAACAACTCAGAAGCAGAGCAGCTCCTCCTTTATCAGGTCAAGAGGTTTTTCTTTTAAGTTGAGACAGGTCAGTGATCACGATTGAAATGATCAAACCTCCACATTTAATTGCTAAATAAATCAACAACAACTTTGTAAAAATGACGTGTGTATGTATGTATATATTTTGATACATTTCTTTTTAGATTTTTTTAAATATAAATTTGGCTCGTGTTTCTATTGTAAAGTTGTACTGCTGCTGCAACAGTGAAATTATCAATATTCAATCAATGTATGTATGTGTGTGTGTGTGTGTGTGTGTGTGTGTGTATGTATGTATGTATGTATGTACAAACAAACACATACACATACATTAAAAGCTGTTAATTAGACTTTTCCATACATGCATCATATATTCTCTAATAGTATCATACATGTGTAATAATACATACACTACTGTTCAAAAGTTTGTGGTCACCTAGACAATTTTGTGTGTTCCATGAAAAGCCACACTTTATTTCCTAAGAACAGAGATAGACTGTCGAGTTTCACATGAACATTCTCTATTTCTGGCCAATTTGAGCGTTTGATTGACCTCACAAATGTGATGCTCCAGATTCTCATCCTGCTCTAAGGAAGGTCAGATTTATAGCATCTTTAACCAGCTAAACCGTTTTCAGCAGTGCTAACATAATTGCACACGAGTTTTCCAATCGTCCATTATCCTTCTGACACAATTAGCATTTACATTATACCATTAAAACACAGGAGTGACAGTTGCTGGAAATGGGCCTATATACACTAATGTAGATAATGCACAAAATACCAGACATATACAGCTAGAATAGTTATTTACCACATTAGAAATGTATAGATTGTATTCTGATTAGTTTAAAGTTATTCATTTTTAGTTTCATTGACAAAAACAGTGCTTTTCCTTCAAAAATAAAGGCATTTCAAAATGACCCCAAACTTTTGAACGGTAGTGTACATTTCAACAATTGTTGTTACATGTGACAACTAAACATGTACAACTAAAACACTGTAAATAGAGCTTTCTCAAAAAAGTGCCCCAGCAGAACATTAACAGTCATTTTTTGTTACAAAGTACATCCACAGTGCAAATAGCAACTACAGCAATTTTTTTTGCCAAATTAATGTCATAACTGAATCTTTGATACCCTATCATTTTAGATTTAGACTCATTACTGCTCATTACAAACAACACCACTTTTTTTTTTACTTTAAAAAGAAGTGTGGACGTTAGTTTAGTTGGCATGGTGATGCAACGGCTAGTTTATAACCTGACCTGTTACCGGTTGCAACGACAAAGTCTTTGTGTTGTTCCTCAGCATCACTTAATTTCATTCACAACAACCAGGCACTGTGTCAACAAATCTTGTTGGTCAAATTCTTTTTTATTATTCAAATTAAAATTTTATTTGTCACATACACAATTATTTTGCAACAACGTGCAGTGAAATGTTATATGTATTATGTAATCGGACACAAGCAAATTAATCAATCTTATTGCAACTTTTTTTTTTCAGATAAAATGTGACTTCATATCAGGTAGCTAGATAATTAGGCCAAAGTGTATTTACACAGACAATCATTTATAAATGCATAATAAGGAATGAAATTGCTTTATAAACCTTTTGATATAAACGATCATAACATGTTTTATTTTGTATTTAAACAGGTACTCATTATTTTATTGCTACATCTCAACCTGAGTCCTGAATACAGTATGGTACTTTTGTTTTTATTTATTTATTATAATGAGTTAAATGACCCTAGAGGAGGGAGACGTTAACCGGAACACGCAGACACGAACACACACACACACACACACACACACACACACACACACACACACACACACACACACACATCACTCGGGTCTCGCTCTGTTGCCTGTCAGTTCTCCAGGAACTTTTCTATTGCTCACGCTCTGCTGCTCTTGTAGAACACTTTGTCTTGCAGACATTTCAACCCGCAACTTCCCTAAGAAGCTGCATCACATGACGTGTCCAATGGCCAATCAGAGGGCAAGAAAGAGATTAGGTCATTGTATCGGCGGCAGGTCCATTGTGTTCAGGGGAACTGAGTGGGCGAGTCACCCGAGATCAGGTGTGTTCCTGCCGCGCATAAATTGTAGGTGCCAGATTGGGGGAAGTTGTTTGGCATTCCAGTGTAATCTGTCTATTCACTGATCATCTAATAGTTTCATTAGAATAAAGAGAAGAAACGAAACATAAGCATATAATCAGAGGCCATGAACAGGGGCAAAACGCTCACATTCCACTTCTAAACACCAGCCCTGGTTTTGTTAAATCTGCCGGAAGATGTCTACCATCACATTTAGCAGCAAGACAGTGAATTTAAGGTGTACTGTATATATACATATATGCTTAAAACATGCTTATATATTGATGTATAAAGGCATACATACAGCGGGGGAAATAAGTATTTGATCCGTCAGCATTTTTATCAGTAAGGTTATTTCTACGTGAGCTATTGACACAACATTTACACCAGATGTTGCTATTAAGCCAAATATTGAATTCATAAAAATAAATCAGAACATTTAAGCATACAGGTTGAGTCCTGATTAAAAAAAGTGAAATGGCAGAGGGAATACATATTGAACACACTTTATACTCCCAAGAATAGTGTTGGTGATTAAAGCTTCTAGACGCCTCTTGTATGGAAAGACCAGCATTGCTCAGAAGTGATTTTGGCTCGTTCTGCCACACAAATGGTCTTTGAATCGTGAAGGTTTCTTGGACCTCTTTTATGAACTTTGATCTTCAGTTCTCTCCATAGACTTTCTATGGGATTTGACTTTCTTTCTTTTAAACTTTTTAAACTTCATTGCTTTCTTAGCCATGTGTTTGCGAGCACTGTCTTCCTGAGATGTACACCCTCTTTTTATATTCATCGTTCTGGTAGATGGCAGCAGATTTTCATGTTATATTTTATGTTATATTATATTTTTTTATTTTAATGTCCCGGTGCATTTCTCCATTTATCCTGCCTTCAACAATATGTCTGCCTGTACCACTTGCTGAAAAGCAGCCCCAAACCATGATGCTTCCACCACCAAACTCAATTATTAGCATGGTGTTCTTGGGGTGGTGGGCAGTGCAATTTTTTCTTCAATCATGGTGTGTAAAATGCCAAAAAGGTCGATTTTGCTTTCATCTGACCATGCTATAGTTTCCAAATATTACTATATTAATATCAGGCTCCTCCAAACGTTCTTTTGAAACTTTAACGTATCTGCGACATGCTTTTGTTCAGCAATGGTGTGTGGCGTGGTGAGCGTGCCTGGGTGTCATGGCGGTTCACTGCATTGCTTATAGTTTTTTTTTGAAACAACAGTACCTGCTGAAGCAAGGTCTTCCTGAAGTGGTTCTTGGCTCGTGTAGAACTCTCCTGATTATTCTTTAGACTCCTCAGACAGGGATCTTAAGAGGAGCACCTGATCGTGGCAGGCTTATAGTGAACTGATACTTTTTCCTTGTCCGGATAATGGCCCCCACAGTGCTCACAGGAACTTTCAGCATTCTAGAAATGCACCTACGTATAACCATTCCTAAAACCGGAAAACCATTCAAAATGCTTTTCAACAATAAGCTCAATAATATCTTGAGAGCGTTCTTTGCTTTTACCCATCTTGAACTCTTTTCCGTGTGCAGATTCCTGGGTAACAAGAAGCCTCTGTAGGCCATTAATTGGGGCTAAAGCAGCTAATATAATTTGGTACTGATATGGAGCAGGGCTTCACTGATATGGAACATCTCTCTCAACACTGACAGATTTCTGGTTATCTCCTGACTTTCTATGCCATTTATAGTAGCACCTTGTTATCGTCCTGTGTTCAATACTTATTCCCTCTGCCATTTCACTTTTTTTATCAGAACTCAACCTGTATGTTTAAATGTTTTGATTTATTTGTATTTTATGAATTAAATTTTTGGCTTGATATCTACTTCTGGTGTAAATTTTCTGTCAATAGCTCACTTGAAAATGTCAGTGAGCTATTGTTTCTGGCATTATTTCTATACTTTATCTTACTGATAAAAATGCTGATGTGTCAAATACTATTTTCCCCTGCTGTATATGTGTTTTTTAATATATTCTGTGTGTGTCTAGAAAAAGAAGTACAATTACAAGGTGGGGAAAGATATGACTTAAACATGCTATGAAATTGATTGACATATTTAGTTATTGATTAATGTATTAATTAATTAATTTTATTAATTAGTTTGAGTTTTTGAATTTGTTGATTACTTGATAGATAGATTGATGGATGGAAGGGTGGATGCACACAGACAGAGATATAGGGAGATATTGACATAGACAGACACAGGAATACAGACAAGACAGATAGACATGAATATAGACAGACAGATACTAATAGAAAGACAGACTGACGGACAGACAGACAGATAGCGACTATATAAACACTGTCACACGACTGGTTTACATGCACAACCTACGTTAATCTTAATGAATGTGAATTTCTGTATATTAACAGACGTCGGGCGGTACTTTCATCAGGGCTTTGCTGTGAGGGGGTCTGCATGCATCCCACGCAACCAATATGGCTTTACTCACGCCACACAAAAGGAGCTCTGCTTAGGGCTGCTGAGGAGATGGAAGGGGCGGTTGGAGACCAGACCCCCGGACACGGGCAGTCGCGGCGGGTCGAGATGCTGCCTAGAGCCCTGGGCTTAATTGGAAGCGTGTTCTCCGCTGGAGGCTATTGTTCAGGTAAAAGAGGCTTAGAGTCACAGCACGATAACAGCTCTCCCACTCGACTTCGACACACGTTTGGAGTGTAATCTGAAATCAAGGGGGTCAATTTTCTCAGAGGGAGTTGACTTGTAATCGCTAGATAGGGTGAAGCTGGGAGGGAAGCAGAGACCCCCGGGAAGAAGTCAAGGACTCAGTGGACTGTGTTTTGACTTCACATCGAAGTGTGATTTTCAGCTAATTGGCCCATCAGTCACCAAACTGCTTGCAGAACAGAGAGATGATTTTTACTCATTGTGTTTAGCTTATAAACATCTATTGATATATATCAACAACAGAAATGTTGCAGAACCAAGGTGCTGAACATATGGTTATTTTTATTTGCATGTTCCTAGTTTGTTTTTATTTTAACAAGACACAATATTATATACTACCTATAATATCTGCTCTAATTGGGATTTGTTTCTAATGTAATGTGTTTGGCTTTGGATAACAAACTTTGCCAAATGAAACAATAAATAAATGCCTAATATATATGGTAGAGATAGATTCTAGAAAGAAAGAAAGAAAGAAAGAAAGAAAGAAAGAAAGAAAGAAAGAAAGAAAGAAAGAAAGAAAGAAAGAAAGAAAGAAAGAAAGAAAGTGAATGATGAAGTGTCGATATAAAAAAAAACATGTAGGAAGAGATGGAAAGTGAGAAAGAAATGTAAGATTAAAAAAAGATGAGAGAACAAGGATACTACCAAATAAGAGAGAGAGTGAGCGACAGATTAGATAGAGAAACAAAAATAGAAAGAGGTGGAAAAATATAGAAATGAGAGAGAGACAGAGAGATTACAATTTTATTAGTAATATAGAGTATTTTAGTTACTATAATTAGTAAGTAATTTGTAGTTATAATAATTTATAGAGTAATAGTTTATAATAGAACCAGAAACACTGAAATGGGAGGGAGGGGTTCGTTTATCTAAAAAATACTTTTTATAAAGTTTTTATTAAGTCTCAAACGTTTTTGGCTTTTAATAATAAGGACACCGTTCGACTTCTTGAAAGACCAACATTTAGCACTTAAACGACTTCAGCCTCCACTTAACATAACTAACAGGTTGTAAGACCCCATGAGTCCAGTTTGTTGGCCAACAAATCGTGAGCAGCAGTCACTGGCTATTAGTGGCCTCAGTGGGGAGCAGCGCAGGAAGAAAGACCTGGACGGAAACAGCTGTGCCGGGGGCTGAGGAGAGAGAATCAGGTATCCCACCTTACACCACCACAGCCCCTCCGAAAGAAAACGATTACTCCAACTGCTGAAAGATGGAGATACAAACAGCGTTCTGTACAAAAGTTAATTATGATGTGTTAAGGGTTGTTTTCCAGTGACAGTTTTGGTCCTGTGCAAGTGATGGGTGATGCTAATGTCTCAGACCCCTGACCCTCCTCTTCACTCCCACTGTCTGGGGCTGTCAGCAGGGGTCTCGGATACAGACACACACTCTTTTTCACATACACACAGGCTGCTTACCTATATTTACTCATTAGGATGCTTTAATCTGACATGACACAAAAGACAAATGCTATATGTAATGTAATCCTGCATGACTCAACACTAATTGATTTAATTCACATTGCATGTACAACGGTTTTAAAACGTTTTAGTAGGCATGTCCTGATCTGATTTAGATAAAAAATATTAGTCCCAGATCAGGAATCGATACAAATCTTCAGTCTTTCCCATGCAGACCAGGAATCAAGAATCAAAATAGTCTTTACCGGATCAGAGATCAGTAAAATAAATCAGTGTGAACCACATCAGAGAACAGTATCTGTCAGATCAGGGATTAGTAAGAAGAATCGTCTGTCTTTACTAGATCAGGAATTGGTTAGAATCATTTGTCTACCGGGTCATGGATAGGCAAGAATCATTAGTCTTTTCCAGATATGTGACCAGTAAAATAAATCAATGTTTTCCGGATCACGGATCAGTTAGAATCAACATTGGGCTTTAACAGATCCGGGATTAGTAAGAATCATCTCTCTTTATCGGATCAGGGATCAATAACAATCTTCAGTTTTTACCAGATTGTGAATTTGTAAGAATCATTAATCTTTACTAAATTAGGATTCAGTTAAACAAATCAGTCTTTACCAGTTCAGGGGTCAGTAAGACACACTAAAGGTACATTCGGTGAATACGTCCCTCCTGTTGTCCAAATTAATGTCAACTTTTCCAAACTTCTTAGAATGACAGCATGTACTAAAGACAGGCCTTTCTCATTTATCTCACGCAATGTAGAGGAATTGACCATTGCTGTACAATTGCTGCAGTCTATACATAGAGAATTGTAACTATGACACCATGTTTCATAATTCAAAATTATGATTATTTTCCATAAAACCTCATCAATAATTATTCACCTTCCAATCGAAGGAATGCACAAGATTTGATTAAACTCAAATTGGATTCACATGAAAAGTTCAAACTATTTACTGTAAAAGTTACAAAGTCTATGTTCACAGATGTGATGAGGCGTCAATCAAACACACAAACACGCACACACACTTCAAACAAACAAAAAATAAATCCGCCCTGCTGCATGACAGATTGCTTAACAGTCAGAGCAGCTCAGAGAAATGAGGCTGTTTAAAATGAGGAGGAGGAGGAGGAGGAGAGTGACAAACTGCCATTCATGTCATAATGAAGCACCTGACAACAGCTCTGTGCTTAATTACCCAAGCTGCCACCTCTGAGTTTAGTGAGATCACACCAGCAGACACTCTTCAACATCTCCTGTTGGTCCAGCACCAGCATCATTTTTTATGACCGTGGAATAAATAACAATATGAACAGCGCACCATTGTCCATCACTCAGATTCTTAATTGAACTGGAAAACAGTGAAAGTGTGTGAGTGTGTCCATATGGCCACTAGGGGCCATGTTGAAATTGTGCTCTGCATTTAAACATCCAGTGAATTTACACACATAGTGGACTGAACACCTACAAACCCGGAGCAGTGGGCAGCCTTTCCCTAAGGATGGAGAGCATGTGGGTGTCGGTGTCTTGCACCTGCAACCTGCAAGTGCTCTCTCATTTATTCATTTATTTGTGATTTAGGTTGTGCCAAAGACAATGAGCAAAGTCATTAAACCCTGCAATTATCACAAACCAACGTAAGTATATCGCAAGCACAGAGTATAGTGTGGCTAATTAATGTAGTCCAATTACTGACATTTATAACCTGAAAGAAAATTAATGTTATGCAGTACCACAATGTACCAGTTTATACAGAATATATTTATATGCTGTCTGCTTTCCTGTTTCTCTCTCAAGCTATCACACACACACACACACACACA
>CM051503.1:2599776-2666329 GCA_028031935.1 Paedocypris micromegethes | reverse complement strand
CGCACACACACACACACACACACACACACACACACACACTATAAATGTGATCAGTAAGTTGTATAACTTTTTATTTTCAAGATGAAAAATCCTGCAAAGTCGCATCCGGAACATAGAGTCCAAACCCCAGATGAGCAGTGACATGACCATCTCTGGGTCCCGAACAGCAGAAAGGTGGACGTTAATGTGTCACTCGCTGGTATGCATTTTTCATTTAACTCTGAGAAGGGGGTCATGAACATGAGCTCGTTTGCTTGAATTAACTCATCGTGCATCTAAACTATCAGTTGGACAATTATACATTAACCCATTGCGCGCGCAGCACAAGATGCGCAGAGAAGCCTCTAACGAAACATTTTGCGTCCTGCTCGTTTCCTTGGCTCTGTGGATTAAAATGTAAAATCACGCCTCTTTGGTGAACGAATCCACCGCTGCCTTTGGCTCGCCCACCAGCCCATTGAGCATCTGCGATCCAACAGTTGAAAATCTCACGTCACACTAATCTGACAGTTTTGCGCCGCATCGGCTTTCTGGTGCGCGCTCACCATCCATCGGAAGTTTTGCGGACTGGCTTTTTAAATAAAAAACGTCTTCACAAGCTCGCGTCTACTCGCGTGTCTGCGGAAAGAAATGGTAAGTGCGTATAACTTAACAATATCCTTAATCACGTGTCATAAAGTATTTGCGAATCTCTGTGGCGCGCAGGTTTTTTGTACAGATTTTGCAATGTCAATTTTATGTGCTATATTTTAAAAATGCCTTTCGCAAAATAACATATTTGCGTACAAATCATATGCATCGATGAGAATGACTGATGCAGGACGGTCCCGTCAGCGCAGCGCAGCACGTGGGTGCCACATGGCGCACACAGTGTACATCGCTGAATTCAGTCGTGCAAATAAAAACAAGCAACGTATACGCGCAAAACAATCCCGTTTTTTTCTTTTTAGATATATATGTATATATATATATATATATATATATATATATATATATATATATATATATATATATATATATATATATATATATATATGTATATTTGGATTGGTATAATTGGTATAATGAAATGGTGCAGTTTGGATGCAAACATTTTCTTGGATTATGTACGCTATTTAAAAGAATGGGAAACTATATCTCGCGCAGAGCACGATGCTGTCCTGCCAAGATCTAAGCTCACGTGAACAGCGCTACGATTTCGCCGCCTCGACGTCACCTGACGTCTCCACGACAACGCTCGTCTCCCTTTGGGACGCCGGTGCCCTGGACAACGATGCCCGCCAGCACGAGACGCCGCGGCGGGGTAAGTTATGCAATTTGCCGGGATTTTCGAGTTACTTCCCGCCCGACAAAACGTATATTTTTCTGTATAATTTTTTTTTCCAATAGTTCCGCTTTATATCCAGATGAAACAAAATCACATTTATTTACGTGTGAATTGTTTTGTGCTTTAGATTAGGGATTTTATACATTTTGCAAACATTACCTTTACCAATCAAGAGTGGTATTTAAATTTTCCTTATTGTTTAACCAGAGTCTGAACTTGTACTGGGACATCAGCCCACCTGGTCTGGCCAACTGTCACCTCAGCTTCAGCGAAACAAACTGGTACTTACACTGACAATAATACACTAATTATTCAACCAACGCTGTTGACATGTTGAACTATTTTGACAATATATGTTTTCTTTTTATAAATAAATAAGCTCCAGGACACATTGATGCAAAGAGAGGAGGAATTGGCCAGACTGCAAGAAGAGAACAACAAGCTGAAAGAGTTTTTGAACTCTTCATATGTAAAATCTCTGGAAGAAAAAGCAAAGGTGGGAAATTCGATTAAAAAAATTATGGGATTGTTCTCAGACACATATGTACATCATATACTATTTCATTTTATTATTTTCTCCAAAACAAATTAATGACCATAATAATCCTATCTATAATTAATTAATACATTGTAATTATTAATAAATAGTAAATAACCCAATGTATTTTTTAACATAATACACAACACAGTGAACATATACTGGTAAATTTAATAAACAATAATGTTTGAAAATATATTTCATTTTGCAGAAACTTCTTTCAGACAAGATACCAGATGGACCAAGACACCATAAGAGGAGGTATGGTGACTTCCACAACCTGCTGCTCCACAGAGGTGAAGCAAAGAAGACCTGCCGCAATCTCTCCCTGGAGTTTTGTTCTGCGGAAGAGCTGGTAGCCACCCCACCGCTAGACTCTTGGATCCTGGAGACCCTCGGGCTACAAGATGAGACCACTGTCAGTCCAGAGAGTGATGCCATCACCCCTGTGACCAATCTTAATTTCTCCGTCAGCTTTCCACCATCCACAGAAGACCCTTACAGATTGGCAAATGCAGGCAATGCGGCCAGCTTCAGCCCTGAGGCAGAGTCCTACTGCGACTACAGCAGCATCATATCCTCATCCAGCATCTGCAGTCTAGACACTTCCAGTGGATACAGCACGTCTCAGAGTTTGAGTTCTGAGTTTTCAGCCCTCGGCCCCTCAGCGCTATACACACAAATGTCCACAGGGTCTTCGGTCAGCACCAGTCATCACTTCACCCCACCTCGAGCTGCATCCACTCCATTCCGGTCCCAAGACGTCAGCCCCGATTCCTTCTGCAGCACTTCAGTCTGCAAGCTTAGTCCACCAGGGGGCGATGCTAAACATTTCCTAACGCAGTGTGTGTCCCGTAACAGCACAGATCTGGCGTTCAGCATGTCACTCAGTCCACAGAACAGTGTCAAGACTCACACGTTCCCTCAAGGACAAGCGTTCACTCGCAGAGACTCTCAGGGACGGTGGAACTTCACCTGGGTTCCAAAACAATGTTCCTAGAGTGTTATAGACTTGTTTTGTATGAGCAATAAGGGTTTTTGATGTGAGGTAGATCAAGCAATGAGCTCTTAAAACTGAATAAGTGAGTTATAGTGTGTAATAAGCTCTTAAGAGAATAATGACGGTTGACAATGATTGTGTTTGTGACTATTTAGGTTGCATTTATTTATTTTATTCAAAATCTACTTGGATTAAAAATTTGTGTATGCATATGTTTGACCAATGGTGAAGCCTTTATAACAACACACACTGCGTAAATTATAATAATTAGTACATAACTGTTATTTTAAAAAGTGTTTTCACACTTCTTCGGTATTGACACAGGTTCACTTTGTACCAAAATTAATTTACTATAATTAACTTTTTTTTTTATTTAATAAGAATCTCTGTAAGAAGCAATGGTTTTAAAATACACAGGCAGTGAAAATAGTTTAGCAAGGCAGTGTTTAACACTAATGTAGTGCCACATCCAGCATTTAATAAAATCTGTTTTAATAATCATATCGTTGAGTAGAAATGTTATTAGACTCAAATAGACTTTTGAATAAAATCTTATCTTTTTTAATATGAAGTCTTGAGAAAAGTAAAGTTGTGTGATTATTCTAAAAAAAATAACCCTACCCTAAATCATAAAATAATAATAAAAATTCAGAAAACATTGCATTATTATTGTCAATCTTCTGAGCCTAAATTCACTCTTGCTACAATTTAAGTTCAAACCCATCAGCTATCTCATTTTTCTTCCCTCCATGCCTTATCATTTTCCCTCCCTCTGCTTCTCTTCATTTCATCGTCTCCCGCCACTGTGGAACAAGAGAGGGTCGGCTGGTCTCAGGGGAGGACTTCCTCCACGACCCGCCCAACAGATCTGAGATGGGCTGCACCCCCATGGGGGTCCAACATGGGATACTTACACCCCTCCATCCCTCCCTTCTGCCCAGCCTCTCACTCCTGTTCTTTCCTTAGGGAGATGGGGACGGCAGGGAAAGTTCGGGCCCCGAGTTAGCCATGGAACAGCCAGGGTGAGCGGTCTCTCTTTAATGACACGGTTAAGCCCCCCGCAGATGGCCTCCAGATTGAGAGGAGAGCACCTTGAGAGGGTCGAGAGTCAGGAAAATAACGGATGCAGGAAAAGAAAAGAAAAGTGGGGTTTTGTTAGAAAGAACTGTGACATTGTAGAACATTGTAGTGTATATCTGTCACACTGTAATTTAAATGCAATCATGAATCAAAAAGAACAACAAAGTATAGCTACTAAGCAATGTCAAAGTTGCTATAAATTAGCAGCTAAGCATTGAATCATCTCACGCAATAAAAAACAAAACAATCTGAGTCAGTTTTAACTGGGTTACTCTAGTTACTACTGTAGAGTCTAGTGAATATCAAATAAAAATGGACCAAGCACAGAGCCCTGTGGCACCCCAGAAGAATAACACGCATTTGAATTAGAATTACATTACCATCGACAAAAATGCAGGTTATGTACATTAAAAAGAATTGTGCAGACAAATTCACTGGCAATTCGAAGTGAATCCTGACGCATTCCATAAGATAAATCTCCACAGATCCTCGGACTAACTGGGTGCAGACTGACAGAAGTGAAGCATTAACAGACGAACTACAAAAAGTCCACAAACGGCACAAGCGTTTTGAGTTCACTTAAGATGTGGTTTATAATGAGTATTTGTTCTAACAGCTATAGACATAATGCATTTTTATTGACTTTTCTTTATTAAAAGCATGATCATTTTGTAACGACAATTTGTTAACACATGCAGCTTAATTTGAGATTAATGCAGCTTTTAACTTTCTTAATCTTGCACATTAATTTGTCTGCATTTCATTGTCTCTGTACATGTACTTTGCACAATGACAATAAAGTTGAGTCTAATCATCTAATCTAATCTAATTTTATGCCACCAACTCCAACAAACACAAGAGTCAAACACACAGCCACTGTCAATGGTTATACATTATCTGCACGTTACTGCTGCTCATAGTTTTATACAGCATTATTATCATCATCATCACTATGAAAACAATTTACAAAAATTGTATTAGCTATAATACAAAAAGCATATCTTCTTCAGATTGGTTCATCAGAGAAGATGTGGCATACGTTTAAGGTGTTAGAGCACACAAAACACAATGAAGCAAAATCCATGCATAAATAAGAATATATAAATAATCAATTTGAGTGTGTTACAAGAAATAATATATTTTGTGGTATTGAAAAAAATATGTGATGAAATACATTGTATCAGAGTTAAAGTTTAAACAGGCCGTGTGTGCAGCCGTAATTAAGAAAGGCTGGTGTCCATCTCTGTAATGGTTTTGCAGTAATACATCATGTATAAGGTTTAGAGAAAATGCCGGAATGCTGCCATGAGTGTGCTGATGGTTAATGTGTGTCTGTGGTGTGAGGCTTCAGTAATTCTACACTCACTTTATCTGTCTGTTTCTTGATCTGTCTGTCTGTCAGTCCATCCATTCATTGTCTGTCTTTCTGTATATTTACATACTGTATGCATCCATCTATACATTGTCTGTCATGTCTGCCAATCAATGGGTCTTTTTGTCTATCTGTCTAATTACTTTTTTTTACTATTACATCTGTTCATCCATTCATTAATTTATCGGCCAACCTAAGATATCTAAATGTCTCTGAGCATATCATTTTAAAATGAAATGCAGTATTGTGTAAATATAAGTTTTTTTTTTTTATATCTGTTTATGCCTACATATACATTACTGTGTATACATGCACTTATTGTATATAACACAAGTTAATACTAGCATTTATAATGCAAATATGCTGAAATATTTAAAACTGAAGTTTGGTACTTGGGGTATTTATGTTTTGACTGTGGCATTTGATGAAACAGATATGAAGAAAAAAAATAATCCACCATTTCTTTTGTCTCACTGACTTCAGTGATTATGTATGAACATAGTTAGAAAGTTTAGGAAAGGGTCTTATGTAATGAAACTAAAAAGAAAACAGACCTGTCTGGTCCTGCTGATTCCAACAGGAATTATTGTTTGTCGTCCTCGTGTGGTTTGCTGGGGAACTGCAGACCAAGATCCGTTTTCATTCTATTTTGTATCAATAACATTGTTAGAAAATATAATTTGATTCCAGTACTTTTTTATAATGGTGTGAAATATAGTTAAATTGGTGAAATCACACCGTTAAGGTGACTATAACAATTTGACTTTGTCTACAAGTTTATGTCTATTTGCCTTAAAACGTACTGAAGATTTTTTTCTCATCAAGAGAGATGGTTTCCTAGCACAGAAATTGAGGAAGCCCATGTAGAGGTCAAGAACAACAAAATCCTAACGTTCATCAGGTGGAGAACGTCAGCTGGCTACTAAACCCCAGCTCTATCTCCAAGAAAGCCACACACTTCATTAACAACCTTCTACAGAGAAACCACAGAGAGCATCCTAAACTATTCTCTAATTTTGTTCAACAAAACCATGCAAATAAAGTACAATTAAAACAGTGAATGTTGTAATAATTTACAACAAGTCAATAACTGTGAAGCAAAAATAGCGTTATGTTAATTAATTGTCCTCTAAATTCAGTTCATCAATTTCAGGAACTGATCCAAACGATTCAATCCCAGAGTTATTTTGGGAAAAAGGAGGAGAGAAATATCCTGAAGTTGAGGAGGAAGAATTATTAGATTCTTCCGACACTGCAAAAAAAAAAAAAACATAGTATTAATAATAACAACATTATTAATAATAATTATTATAATTATAGGTGATAATTAGCAATATTCTAACGCATATAGGTAAAAGCAGTGAGAGAGAAAGAGAGAGGATACACACACACACACATATATATATATAAAGAGCGTCACCTTCACTCTCAATAGACAGCTCGATGCTTGCGTCATTTAACCAATCACCAAAATAGAAAAGAACAATCAAATGATTCCAGACGTCGTGACCAAGACAGGCAGCATGTTCTTCCACTGCTCTTCTGTATTGTTCAGTAACAGCAACATCTACTGACATGACCAGAAGAAAAACATAAGGTCCTGGAGGACTGAGAGATTAATTCAACACGATCTCATCATTAAACAGTTGTGGAGTTCTTTTTGAATTTTTTTATTTGACCAGGAGTATTGATGACAGTGACGTGCTTTCTAAAACATCTCCATTTTGTATTAAAGATTTAAGTGATCGTTTTGAAGCAGGTTTTCTAAGAATTGTTTTTACAACTGATCTTTTCCCTGCTTCATTGTAACCCAGCAGAACTATTCTCATGTCTGAGATGTGATGATGATCTTCTGTGGTGATATGAACCGAAAAAAGTTAGGATATGATACATTCTTAATCAGTAGAAACATATGATAATTCTACTGTTGTAGTTGTAGATAACTCTACTGTTGTCAACTATTTACAAAAAGGAAACAAAATGTTTCCTAAGTGGTGGATGAAAAAGTTAAAAAGATGAATAATTTAAATGTTACTAATCACTAATCCAAAGTGTTTCCAAACTTCATATTCAAAAAACCTCTCATGTTCTCACGAATCACATCTTCGTTTTTTTTAATATATATACGTATATATATATATATATATATATATATATTATATAATATATATAATATTAAAAAAACGAAGATGTGATACACCAAACACCACACACACACACACACACACACACACACGCACACACACCACACCACACACACACACCACACACACACACACACACGTGGACCACTGTTGGGAAACACTGGATTCCCAACTGGACACCAAGGTGATAATTAGCCATATTCTAACGCATAAAAAGGTAAAAGCAGCGAGAGAGAAAGAGAGAGAGGATACACACACACACACACACACACACACACACACACATATATGTATATACATATACATACACAATTGCGATATATATCACAATAACACAATTGGGACAAGGAGATTGTTTGTCACCCTCACATGCACCCCAGGTGCCATGGTGTGAAGCTGGCTACTACTCTGAGATTGTGTCTTTACTTCACTGTGTAACTTCACAGGATGGTTGTTTTAACCTCTTGACTTCAAATTAGAGAATTATGACATGAAAGCACACCAAGATTCAACTACTAAATACACCATGATTAGCAATGCAAATGTTCATTAATTTGCATTCATGTTTTATTTTCCTCAATATGAGAAAAATGTCTTTGAGTCCATCACTTTGCATTCTGGTTACCACAATATGTGACCACAATATATATTTCTGAAAATATATTTTCATCTCCCTTTGCCCTGACCAATGACGAGCAATAATTCTAAACACAAACCATATTCAGAAAGATTAGATAATAAAAATAAACAGAGAACATTTTTTATTACACCTCAATGTTTAGTGAATAAGAAGTGTCTGCTCCATTTCTCCACGTCACCCAGGCGTCACACCATCTCAATCTTCATCACATCTGCTCAAAGAAGAGGATCGACACAGAGATGAATTACAATCTAAATATGTTTTTACATTAATAAAAGTGTTGCAGATCAACCTTTGCATGGTCCAAATGAAGACTCTACATTCTGATTGGACAAAATAAAAGGATCCCATTGCTAACCGAGTAGCTGCTTACTTTAACTTCTCTAGTGAGACGCAAGGATCCTCCGTCAGAGCAGTGAGCAGCTTTTTTCCAGACTGACTGATGTAATTCAGATCCACATCCAGGCTTTTCAGACGAGAGTTATTTGAATTCAACGCTGAAGTTAAAGCTTCACAAGCGTCCTCTCCAACACCACAATTAGAGAGGCTGACGCCAGAGAAAAACAGTAATTTTTTTTTTTTTTACATTTTTTCAAATTTAAGCAGTGTTTCAAAAGACTTCACTCTTTTGAAGTACACTCACTTAAGTGTCTCCAAGATGCAGTGTTCATCCCGCAGGCCTTCACAAAGCTGCTTCACTCCCGTGTCACCAAGTCTATTAAACGACAGATCCAGCTCTTTCAGTTCCGACTGATGCGACTTCAGAACTGAAGCTAAAGCAGCACAACAGTCTCGACTGGCACCGCAGTTCTTCAAACTGCAAGGAAGAAGAACACAGTTACACAGAAGATAGTCCAAACTCAGTCTGCCATTTTAGTTGAGTTGTGTGACTGAATTTGCTTTAAATCCATGGAACCTTCTCACCTGAGTGTCTCCAGCTTGCTCGTCTGCAGTCCAGCACACAGATGGACCACACCAGAATCCAGACATTGGTTTGAGCTTAGATCCAGCTCTTTTAGTCTAAAAGCTAAAGAGCTCAGAGCAGAAGCCAGTGAACCACAAATCTTCTCAGTCAACTTACAGTTATAAAGTCTAAAACAAATTGGAAACAGCACTTTACATTAAGAAACACATTTTAAATCAACACATTTTTGTAGGAAGATAGGTTGTACTTTAGCGTGTCCATTTTGCATTGGGAACTATTTAGTCCATCGCAGAAAGTCTCCATGTGTGTGTCACCCAGTTCATTTCCAGAAAGATCCAAAAACCTCAGGTTAGATTTCAAAGCTGAAGCAAAAGCATCACAACCTTCCCCGGAAATTCCACAATCATCCAACCTGAAAGAAGAAAAAAATAAACTAAATGTCAAACAATTAAGAAGATATGATCCATCTGATCTGCAAGAACATTTATTGATTTATTTTACCATAGATTCACCAGTTTACACTTCTGATTCTCTAATCCAGCAGACAGAAGTACTAATCCAGAATCTCCGAATTTGTTATCAGACAAATTCAGCTTCTGAAGTCGTGAAGAGTTTGAGATTAGAACTGAGGCCAGAGCTTCGCATCCTTCTTCTGTGATTCTACAGCTGCGGAGACTGCAAAGAAATGTTCAGCATCCTCTTAATGTGCAAAACGCTTCTGCGGTGAGAAAATCTGATCACATACTACTCATACTCACTTCAGCAGCTCTACTTTACAGTTTGGACTGCTGAGTCCTTTGCACAGGATCTTCACACCAGCATTGCTTAGTGGATTCATAGGCAGGCTCAGGTTCTTCAGACAGGAAGACTCACAACAGAGAACGTCATTCAGAACAGCACAGTCCTCCTCCTTCAGTTTACAGAAATCAAGACTGGTAGAGAGAGCACATGCACATTAGTTCTATATATATATATATATATATATATATATATATACACATACATACATACACACACACACACACACACACACACACACACACACACACACACACACACACACACACACACACACACACATATATATATTAGGGCTGTCTAACATTTAATTTTTTTAACTAATCACACTTCCTCAACCAAATTAATCGCGATTAAATCACAAATAATAATAATAATTTAGTATTAATAATTCTCAGCTAAATGTAGTCAAATCTGAGTATCTTGTAGTCTATTCTTCTAACTTCATACACAATAACTGTGTACAAAATTGCTACGTACCACAATATCTCCAGTTTACAGTGAGGATGTATCAGGCCACTAACAAGCTGTTTCAATCCAGAAGCAGGAAAATCAACAGAATGCAGCTCTAGAAATCGTAAAACCGAAATCCTGGACTTCAGAGCAGAGGCAAGAGCATGACAGCCTTTAGAAGTCAACTTTATCAGACGAGCCCTGCACAGGAAGAAGACTGAATATCAGTACAATATTCCTTGAGTGGGACATTCGTCGGACATTATTTACTGTAAAAATGGTGATTGCATGAGTTACATACTTGGCTGATCTGGAGGCTTCAACCACAGGCATCAGGTTGATGAACACATCGTCTGATTGACCATGATTATGATCGTATCTGATAAGGTCAAAATCCTCCTGCTCCTCTGTTGAAGTCAACAGCACAAAAGTCACGGCAGACCACTGTGAAGGACTCAGCTTGGTCTCTCGGATCTTGCCTGATGTTAGATAATGCTGGATTTCATCAGTTAAGGAATGATCGCCCAGTTCGTTCAGACAGTGAAAGAGATTTATAAACTTCTCTGGAGCAGAATTCTCTCTGATTTTCTTTTTGATATAATTGACTGTCTCCTCCTTTCTGTGAGAACTTGGCTGGACTGGTGTCAGGTATTTCCGTATTAGATTCTGGCTCAAATCTAGTGAGAGGCCAAGAAAGAAGCGGAGGAAAAGATCTAAATGTCCATTTTTGCTCATCATCGCTTCTTCAACTGCTCTTTGATGCAGATTGGAGAGTGACATCTTTGTCAAAGCACCAAAGCCAACCCAGTTTGAAACCTTTTTGAACCAAGATTGCTCAGTTATGTGATCAAACGCATTGATATTGTCGTTTGTGAACAAAAGATGGACATATAAAGCTGCCAGATGTTCTTGAATGCTGAGGTGAACAAAGCAATAGACTTTCCCTTTGAATAATCCAAGCTCTTCTTTGAAAATCTGGGTGCACAATCCGGAATAAACCGATGCTTCTGTCACATCGATCCCACAATCCATCAGGTCTTCCTCATAGAAAATCAGATTTCCTTTCACAAGCTGCTGAAAAGCCAAGAGCCCCAACTTGAGGATCATGTTGTCATCATTACATTTTTTCTCATACGCTTTCTGATTCTTGATGTTCAGCTGAATGATGAGAAAGTGTGTGTACATGTGCGTCAGGGTCTTGGGAGTTTCTCCAGGTTCTGATTCGCTCAGCAGTTGCTCCAGAACCGTGGCTGAGATCCAGCAGAACACTGGGATGTGACACATGATGTAGAGGCTTTTCGAGGACTTTAGGTGTGTGATGATGCTTTTGGCCAGAGTCTGATCTTTAATCTTCTTGGTGAAGTACTCCTCCTTCTGGGGGTCGTTGAAGCCTCGGACCTCAGTGACTCGATGAACACAGTCACGGGGAATCAGATCAGCTGCTGCTGGACGTGACGTGATCCAGATAAGAGCTGAGGGAAGGAGATTCCCTTTAATGAGGTTTGTAAGCAGCACATCCACCGAAGAGGATTTTGTGACATCACTCAAAGTGACATTGTTCTGGAAATCTAAAGAGAGTCGACACTCATCCAGACCATCAAAGACAAAAAGCATTTTGCCATCAAGCTCAGAAATGTCTGTTTCTTGTATGCCTGTTGTAAAGTGCAGAAGATCTTTCAAGCTGAATTTTTGGTCTTTCAATAAATTGAGCTCCCGGAATGGAAGTGGGAATATGAGTCGAATATCTTCGTTTTTGTTGTCTTCAGCCCAGTCCAGAATGAACTTCTGCACAGAGATTGTTTTTCCAATCCCGGCGACTCCTTTAGTCAAGACGGTGCGAATGAGTCTGTCTTGTCCGGGTATGAGTTTGAAAATATCATTGCAGTTGATTGGAGTGTCGTCTTGGATAGTTCTTCTAGAAGCCGCTTCTATCTGCCTCACTTCATGTTCAACATTGACATCTCCATCTCCACTCTCAGTGATGTATAGCTCAGTGTAGATCTCGTTGAGGAGTGTTGGGTTTCCCTGCTTTGTTTCTCCTTCACACAAGCACTGAAACTTGTCTTTCAAGGTTGATTTCAGTTTCTCTTGAACCTCTGCACTGTGAAATTATAATGTCATGTTTCACTAGCACATAAAAATGATTAATAAAACAAAACCAGACACATTTTGTCATTTACCTGCGCTCAAATCCATGAGCAGCGTCTTTAATATTCTGTGTAGTTTCTGATGCACAGTCAATTTTTCCAGAATTCCTTTTGTGTGTCACTTGATGGTTAACCCTTATTAATTATCAAAAACAGAGTAAGTCTGATGTCTTCACTGTTTTATAATAGTGCCACTTCTACCTGTGATCCACTGAAGGTCCATCTTTGGTGAACCCGAGTGGAGGATCCATAGACTGGTCACTCTTCATAGAGACAAAGCTATCTGGTGGACAATATAATTGTCTCTGTTCAATCTGCCTAAAATAAAGCAAAAATGTTGAAATGCACGTAGAAACATAATTTTACTAGCTTTTTTTTTTTTTACATGATTCCAGGTGCGAGAATTCCATCTTTAAACCTGAGAGGAGGATCCATTGACTGGTCACTCTTCATGGACACACAGCTGGGCAGTGATTGGCTAAAGACAAACATATTTCAAGGTTTTGTAAACAAACCAACCAACATATTTCAAGGTTTTGAATTTGAATTTGCTTTCAAACAAATAACAGAACAATTATGTATTTACAATTTAACCTGTTTTCAGGTGCATTGATTTTTTCATAGACACACAGCTAGAAACCAGCTTGTTTGATCTTTATTCTGGTTCTTCAAACTGGTAAGGCATTAATTTATAAAAAAAGATATTGACAAGTTATCATCCTGGTTTAATGGTTTGTGTAAAAAGTTGGTGGCGTATTTAAAGTTTGATTAGTTGAGAATGCACATTGTTGTTAAAGGTTTCATCGTAATTAAACAATAGAATGGTTAAATATAGAATAGATCAATTTTCAAATGCACGTTTCAACTATTTTTGTTTGCGGTTTTACCGGTTGTCAGCTGCAATGATTCCATCTTTGAATCTCAGAGGAGGGTCCATGGATAGGTCACTCTTCATGGACACACAGCTGGCTTGTGGCAAATCAGATCTTCTCTGGTCGAGCTGCCTACAATAAAAACAATAAATCACTTTCAAATATATAAAAAATTGCTTCTTTTGTACTTATATGAGATTTTATGCTTTTAGGTGCATTCGTTGAATCTTTGAATTCCGGCGGTGGATCCATAAATGCTACAAAAACCGATATATTGATCTCTATTTATCCTCAAGCAGGTTCGATTCATTTATTCCTTTATACGATTTTGATTAAATGAGCATATGCAATTCAGTTTGAATTCAATTTTACCTGTGATCCACTGAAGGCCCATCTTTGGTGAACCTGAGTGGAGGATCCATAGACTGGTCACTCTTTATAGAGACAAAGCTATCTGGTGGAGAATCTAATCGTCTCTGTTTGATCTTCCTAAAACAAAGTAAATTTAAACAAAGTAATTAAAAAAAGACTTTTTAAATAGATGTATGAACAGAAGTTTTACTAGCAGTTTTACCTGATTCCATCTTTGAACCTGAGAGGAGGGTCCATAGACTGGTCGCTCTTCATGGACACACAACTGGGCAGTGACTGGCTAAAGAAACATAACACAACGTCAAACATATTTTTTAGACAGAGCTTGAGTAAATCAACAAACAAAAATATGAGATTTTGCTTCTACCAGTGATTAAATGAAGTTGGGTCATTGGTGAACTCATTAGTTTTACCTGATTCCATCTTTGAACCTGAGAGGAGGGTCCATAGACTGATCACTCTTCATGGACACACAACTATCTGGTGGAGAATCTGATCTTCGAACGTCTAGTTTCCTAATAAAATTGAATGATGAATAACTCTCAAATGCCTGGTGGGATGCTTTATTCCAGCCTTACCTGTTTTTAGTGACATTGGCGGCATTATTGAATCTCAGTGGTGGATCCATCGACTGATTACTTTTCATGGACACACAGCTGGACACTGGTGATTGGGATCTTTCTGGATATGTTGATCTAGATGAAAACATGGATTATTATGGTAAAAGCATGTAATACATTTCACCCTGACAGTATGTTCTTACTCATTCTCATTTTTAACGTCTCCATCTTTACATTGTAAAGACTGATCCTTTGATTCAGTGGACACTGAACTGTGAAAAGTTGATGCCGATTATCATCATCATCATCATCATACAATATGTCTAAAATCTGAACATAATCAGAATCTGTTACCTTTTTTCAAGTGTTTCCGTCCTCTCTTTTTCCATTTTCAGCGC
Organism: Paedocypris micromegethes; assembly: GCA_028031935.1. NCBI lineage: Eukaryota > Metazoa > Chordata > Actinopteri > Cypriniformes > Paedocypris > Paedocypris micromegethes. The sequence continues at coordinate 2,651,703 of CM051503.1, read as the reverse complement.
AAGATCTAATAATAAATCACACTATGGCCGGAAAACTAAACACACATATAACGGTGTTTCACAGAGACGATTAAAGCTAACTCAGACATCATTGTTTATTATTACACGTAACAGGCACTGCATTCAGCTGATTCGATTGCTGTTCTATTAGCTTTCCGAAACAATCGAACAAACGCTTTACTAAAGTTGGTAAGACATCGAAAAGTTAAAAAACGTCATGCCTTCCTGGTCGCGTCCACTTGTTTCGTTACGGGTAATAAAATAAACGCACACAAATGTAGATATAACGTTTTTTAAAATATTCATTGCACCAAAAGCGACACGATCCAGAAAATAAAGACAGACAAAAAAAGATAATCATTACATGACGTAAATAACAGTGAAGTGCAGGCGAATCCCAGAATGCACCGCTCTTAAAGGAGTAAGAATATAAACATCTAATCTGAATTTTCGATTGAGGTACTTTTTGTATTGTATGAAAAAAGTAGTGTATGTTTGTTGTAAAGTTGTGCCGTTTTAATGATTAAATTGTTTAAATTGATTAAAATGTGTTGATGAAGTTTTATAATTGGAATTAAATTGAATCAATGATTTAATATAAATTCAGACATTTTGAAATCTTGTTTTTCTTTTTTAAAATTACACTTTTTATCGCAGAATCGTTTGTGCTATATAGAAATTTTTCAATATTATATTTTTCTTCACAGTAGATTTTAGTAGTTTAGAAGGCTCATATCGAAACCTGTTCGTTTTGGGGAAACTTGTGTGATACTGCCATCTTGTGGCGGTTGTCCGCTGCTTTCTTTAATAAATTAAAAAAATAAAATGCTAAACGAAACACGTTTTTTTTAAACATAGCTTCACCAAAAGCCTAAAAATGACCCAAAATGTAGAGCATTTCGACACATTATATTTAAATAATACTGTGCAATTTAATTAAGATTTATTTTTAATGTTGATTTACGTTTGCGGAGAGAAAAATGCAACATGTGTCGATAGGGGGCAGCAAAATCTGTTTTATAAAACTAGTAGGGATGCAAAATGCAATATTAAAATAAGCAGATTTGTCCAAAGAGAATTTTTAATGTGATGAATAGGTTTATAATTGAAGCTCATGTATTAAAGATGAGATGGAGGCTTATTCCAGTTTGAGCATTATTAGACACATACGTCTTCAGATTCAGTAAAGAACAAAGGCTTCACAAAAGGAATGCACCTTTCTCGCCTTCACATTGTCCAAAGGTAAAGAGTGGAAAAGGTGGAACAGATGGATTGTTATGAATTAAATAGTAATGGCATGGTATTGTTTAATAGCTAAACAGTCTATCTAGTTTTAAATTAATAAAAACAGCAATATTAACACACAATAATCCAAAAAACAAAGATAACACGCACACATACAATATGCGTGAAATACATGTATTACTCAATATTACTTAGAAATACATGCAGACACAAAACAGGTATAGCTAAACATTTTATCAAATATAAACACACTCTTCATATTCACACGCTAGCCTACAGATTAACATATTCATAATCAAAACAACTGTGCATGTTATATAAAAACTTAAACTCTGTCAAATCACAGTTTAAGTTAGCGCGAGAGAGAAAGAGAGAGAGAGCGAGACGAGAGTGAGACAACAGTCAGAGAAGGAGGGGGGTGAAATTAAGAGAGGGAGAGAAAGAGAGGAGTAGGAAGGGGAGGTAGAGATAACAGACCTAATTGCTTCAAATAAAACCGACAAGCTAATAGTTTGGAAAAATTCCAGGAGCTTCTTATAGCCAGAGGGGATTATTTAAAAGACACACATGCCTTCTAACTATTAGCAAACGCCTTTTTTCAACATTTCTAACTGACTGTTTTCTCTCTTTTTTAATTTTGACCACACCTGAACAAAAACCTGCCAGTTGAGTTCTTTTCAGGAGCGATATCAGCAGAAATACGCTTCTGGCCTCTGCTCAGGAGCGTGAAGTCATTGTTTAATGACGCACTTGAGAGTCTGGTTGAGCAGATCAGCTAGGGCTCATCAGACCAGCATGGTGAAATGTGACCTCCTCCTAACCCACAAGCAGATTGAACAAACAGTACATGCTCAATCGCATTCAAACGTATTTAGTTTTGAATACGTACATTTTAAAGTTAAACTCCCCTGGAGCTTCATGTGGACGTGTAGGTAAAAAGACGAGTCTAAGATGTTTGTGTTCCACTGAGATGATCTAAAACATGTTACTGTAAATTTTCCCACCAATCTACTGTATGTATGTATGTCATTGCCGCAACTTAGCGACTGATGCAAAAAAAACCAACAGATCCCACAATTTCATGTGATGCTTTTGTCTGGAAATGATCGACTGTACCAGTTACAAACCAACCGTTTAACAGTGACTCACAGAAGCTTAAGCCCAGAGTGACAAATAGCAATGAATTTTGTCATCCCGCCGTTTGAAACATGTGTGGGCCTACCACAACTGGTTCTTGAGCTTTTCCTCCGAAGCATGAATGACAGCAGATCCCTCAAAGACCCGTCGCAGAAGGCCAGAGGTGTGACGCTTATTCTTCTGGCACCGTAGATCTTCAGTAGCTCCAGAACAACACCTTTGCCTCCAGGTCTTCAGCAATCCCTTTGCAGCCAACTAGGGGAAAGAAAGTAGTGAGTCAGATGTGCATATTTATCATGAGTATTCCATCGATGTCAGGCACCGGCCATAAATCAGCTAGAGGTGAGAAGGAAGTTACACTTACAAGAGACAACAGCAATAAAACCTTAAAGTTAAGCTTTAGTGATTTAGTTGTACTTTGAGAATATTGTGAGAATATGCAGCGGTGGGAGAGTAAAGTGTGTGAGTTTAGTTACGTATGCAATGTTATAGGATCTGATTGGGCTGAAACATTGTGTCAGAGCGTATGTTACAATGGGAGTGGTCCGCACGGGCGAGTCCAGGCCTGAGTGCTGATTAAAGGACACACGGATTGTTCTTTTGTTTTAAGTGGATTATGTTTGACATGCTCAGCATTTAACCTCTGTTAATAGCCAGGTCAAGAAGCACGGTAAATCGAACATATGACATCAAACCAGATATCAGAAGGTTTTTTTTTCATTCTCATTTTATTTTTATGGTGACAAAAGTTTATATGATTGTAATAAAATGCAGATCCTCAGAAATTAATGATTCATGCTTTATTCATTTAATGTGCTTCAGAATGTATTAGTTTTAACAAATTTTACGAATTTTGAATTTCAAATAAAAGCTAAAGTTACAAAAAAAATTATAATTTCTGTTTTTTTTTATACCGGTAAGTGAAAGAGAGTGAGATTATCAATTTGGCCACTAAGAACCAAATGAAAAATTGTGCCCTGAATATAACCATCTTGTGAAGTCACACACACACACACACACACACACACACACACACACACACACACACACACACACACACACACACACTTCACGTCTCGGACAAGTTCAATAGCTGTGTGTTAGGAGGTGCATCAGAGCTGTAGCAATGATGTCACATGATATGTATACATTTATTATTTTATTGTAAAAATAAATAAATATGTTTACAAACAATATTGCAGTGGTCATGCTACTCAGCTCAATGGTGATGTCGGAAGAAAGCAGCAGCACCAATGACATGACCTGATGCCTTGTTATCTGCACCGCAGATGAAAAGCATTTTTCTCGTAGTATAAAAGCTGCCGGTCAATAATGATGTTGACATCACGTGGTCTCATATAAATGCTCTTTCTTCTTTAGGGGGTTACCGCACTCTGTTCTGCTGGATTCTGAAGTTCTGCTTAATAATTGTGTGGTTTCTAAACCTGCCTTTCATTGTGTCTAATGACAGGTTTAATTCGAGTTTATACGAATTCATTAATTGATTAGATTTTATTATACAAATAATCACATTTTTGTGACTTGGAATAGCTGTGCAGCACAACCGTTTAAAATTTAGTCTGTTCATTACTTATAATTGAAATGTTCGAGCCGATTGAACAAATGTTTGACAGTACACCTTTCCGTCCATGATTTGACATTGATTTGCATTAAACTGGTTTAGTTTTGTGTCAACAAATAACTACAAATTGACATTTAACCACAAATTCACAAATAAACACAAATTCACATTTTGGTAAAATGCAACGGGCTCATGACATTGATAGAAATTGATATTCATGCTTTGTTCTTCTTGAATCTCCGATTCCAATAATATCAATAATTTCACTGTACAAAACATGGTTTAAGGGTTACAAAAGGCATAATTTTTAAACACAATTTTTTGTTGCACTTCCGGCCATAGGGAATAATAATAAAAGTGTGTTACACTACCTCACTGCGCAAACCAATAATGAATAATTAGTGGATTATTAGTACCCAATTATTACAAATCTATGACTTTATATCTCAGACAAAAAAGTGAAGAGTTTTCATGCTGTTTGCTGTTTCTCTGATAGCTATGCCATACTCCTCAAATCCCTGACAGAGACAAATCCAGCAGGCCCATCCAGGCCTCTCCAACAAGAAATCTATTGGAGAAAGTGTCGGACGCTCAATGAAATGACATGGAGGAGATGAATACCTGAGTAATGCATCACGATAATCATCATGATTCCAGGGACCTGGGGGGCCGTGAGCCCCGCTCATGTCAAATATCTCATACAAAACGCAACAGCCCTGAAGAATCAATTCATATTCATTTCAGTTTCACAGAATCCTTCCTCCCAGCATTTACAAGCACCCCGTATAAATCATTCATCCTGAAACACTGACTGCACAGAATCCGAATTAGAAACGGGCCCTTCATAATAAATGTCAATAATGGTGCAAGTACTGACTCACTTTTTTACAGTCAGCACAATGAGCGTGAGACTCATGCAGGTGTCATATTTCATGAAAAACGCCAGCCAATGAGACGTCCACGTCAGGCCGCGTGGAAGCCGCAGGGTTACGACAGCCAGGAAGTTCATTCTGTCAGGAACAGTGACAAAGAGACTCATGTGTGAAGGGAGACAGTCATACGTGCATGTCAACCAAACCACAAGCGGCGACTGAAATCTGGTGAGTTGAAGGGACTTACGATATTTTATTTAGAAGTCACCACTAGAGCAGATTCATGATCATTATTTTTTTATTATTTAAAAAAAACTGAACACCATGATTATCAAGTATTCTGTATTGTATTTGCATATGTTTGTGAGCCTATGCTTGTGTGCTAACCATTGCAGAGGAAACAATAAGTAGGGCTGCTATTTCAAGCTGTGTACAATTTGACAATATGCAAAAGACTTTGTTTTGTTTAACGGCTAAAGGCATTTCATAGTAGGTCACCAATAAAAGATTAACAGGGTTATATGACAGCATTATTAAAGAGCTGTTGTTCACAGCTCGGACTTAAAATTTGTCAGACTACAGTTTGCTGACAGTCGTCAATTACCTGACAAGCCGATGGCCCCCGCCACTGTAAAGACGACATGTTTCCACTCGCTTTGCAAGCTTTCAGAAAGCTGCACCAACCATGCTGGTCAGTTTCCTCCATTGCGCTTTATCTAGATGCATCTGAGATCTTGCGTAGATGCATATGCCCGTTTATGTAAAGCATAACGCCAGCAGCTTATCTTCACTCATCTTTATACAAAACAGAAGCATTTTTTTTTCAAGATGCAGTGTTTGAAAACTTTCCACGGAACACCTCTGCAACTGCAACACCTTCTAGAAGACTTTTTTTTCAATTTCAGTGCTGCTCCTTTCATTCAGTCCGAAAGAGTGTGAACACAGATGGGGATTTTGTTTTGAGGTCACTTTAGTCATTTCAATGACATACATTTTTTGTAAAGCAGGCCGGATGAAATGTCAACAAGTCTTCAACATACAGTATAGTGCTTCCCTGTGCGAAAAGTTCCACATTGATAGAAATGTTTTAGTTTATTTTGAATAATGATTAATATCTGCATTTGAGATCATCTGTATATATCCACTTTTCTTATATTGCATTATATTTTTCAATATATTAGAAACTTTGAACTCTGCTATAGTGATAATAAAATCTAAGACTATTTTATTTATCAGTTACTTAATCCGTGATATTGACTAGTGTGTTTAGTCTGTTTGAAAAAGTGAGTAGTTGCAATTACAACCATTATATGAATCATATATGAATCATTATAAAAATATATTCCGCACTCAATGAACTTCTCACAATAACCATCTGGCAAATACATGTTAAAAATGCAGTTCTGTAATTGATAAAGCTCTGTATCTTGAAGTGAAGCTGATGACGCACATGGCGCGCCAGCACTGCTTTTGCTCTTTTTTTTTGCAAACGGATTCTATATCTTACTGTGACACGCGGCACATGTCAGGAAAGTGGTGAGTTGAACTGCATTGTCAGTAATACAAGTTTCAATGAAGAAGCAGATTTGTATGTTCTCGATTGCGTCTACTTATCATACGTGTAATTTTAATATGCAAGTTGATTGTTGTTTTTTACGCATTCGTACTGAGTTGAAACATGTTTACGTTTACATGTTCCCAAAGCAAGTTTTAAAAAAGATGTGAATATTCCTAAAAGCAAGAGCTGCTAATTTGATCTGTTGCTGGGTTTAAAAGTTGTTTTCTGAAGCAGTAAAGTTTGCAGGAGACGTGTGTTTGCTCAGTGCTGTTGGCTCAGGGACTGAGGGCAGATTGTGAAACGTGTTTGTCCTGATCACACTGGAACATTCCTCTCACCTGTTGCCTTTTCAAACGTCCTCGGTTCGAACCTGAACATCGCGAGAACGGTTGAGACCTGCCGACCGCTGACGTCACAAACGTCCGCTCTCTGTTCAGAGCTGTCAAACCAAGGCAATTCCGACTGCAAAATTTCATTTCTGCAAAATCTCCCCTACACTGGCTCAGAGACTTGTTTAGTTTCAATCCACATTGACATAGTTATTGTTTCCTGTTTTTTTTTTTTTGTTTCAATGTTTGCCACTTGAAATCTCAAAGCTCAGCAAATTGTGTGATCACCATGTCTGACTTTTTGGTCGATTGTTTGGGGCATTCAGCTTCTTTTTCTTCTTTAAACCTTTGATGAGTGTTTGATGTTTGTTGTTACGATCCTATTTTAATATATCACGTGACCTGTGTGTGTGTGTGTGTGTGTGTGTGTGTGTGTGTATCAGCTGGAGATGCACCTGTTTTTTGTTTGAGTTTTGTTTGCACTTTTCTGAAAAATGACAAAAACTGAACAAATTAATAACATTACAATTAAGAACATTAACCAATAACTGTATTTTTATTACTCATGCGATTTACCTGTCTTCATTTAATTGCTGGTCAATTTTTTAAGCTCTCTATGGATTTATACACCTGTCGTTCTGCACATGAATATCTATAGATTCAATCTAATCAGTGACGTCTGAGCCTTTGTGAGCCTCATGTCGTGTTATGTGTGTAATCCCCAGTTTCCTTCAACAGACCAAAAAATAGTCATCAGAGAACAGGAAACATGTGAATCAAATGAATTAAATAATCTTCTTTTCAATATGTAACCAAATGAAGAGAGAGCACAAACTGAGCATCAGACAGCAAATATTTGCTCCTGTTTTTTTTTGGTATGTCATAAATTGTTTACTTTAAACTAATTTTAGGACATTAAAAAAGCAAACCCTTTTGCACATATGGAGAGTTTACGTTTGTAGTTTAAGGTAATCGGTATACATTTCAGGTCACATGTCACAAAACTAGCATTAAAAGTGTAAATAAAAAAACAATTGACACATTGTTGGCCTGGATTTGAGTGCACATTTATCCATGATTCATTCCAAATAAACCATCAGGCATAATCGTTTTCCTTGAGCTGTTATTTAGTCATCAGCTTATCCGCTCATGTTCTTTGTTTTTCAGTGAGAAGCTATTTTGCGACACTAAATAATTTAAGCTTTTCTTTTGCCTTTTCCTCAGTTGATGCTTTGTGCATAATTTATCAGTCCTTTCAAGTCCACATCACTGTCACAGATGTTACATTTTCCAATCCATAGATACTGAGAAAAGGACGTAAAAATGGACAGCTTTGCTCCCTAGAACTATTTATGTTTTATTTACATTTTACTTTTGATTTGCATGTTTTCATTAATACAATATGACTTGCAAAGTATTTGCTACCAGATGTGGACTTTTATGTTCAGAGTAAGTTTAAAATGTAAACTGATAATTACAATTAAATTAGTTATATACGTATGTATACATTTTGATATTACATTTTATTTAAGTTGTGCATGAGTGATTTTATACAGTTGTGCATGAATGATTGTGCATGAGAATTAGTCAGTCATCTACCGCTTCATCCTTTACAGGGTCGCGGGGAGCTGGCGCCTATCTCAGCATCTTAGGGCCGGAGGCGGGATACACACTCTGGATTGGTGGCCAACCATTCGCAGAGCGGGACACACAGACAAACACATTCACACACTCACTCATACCTATGTGGTCAATTTTCCAATTCCAATTAGCCTGAAGCGCATGTTTTTGGACTGTGGGAGGAAACCGGAGAACCCGGAGGAAACCCACGCAAGCACGGGGAGAACATGCAAACTCCACACAGAACGGCCCCGGCCGGCCTTGAACTCACACCTCAAGTGTCAAACGGAACCATCTTGCTGTGAGGCGACAGCGCTAACCACTGCGCCACCGTGCCGCCCTGCATGAGAATTAGTACAGTGTAAATATCTTTGTTGGAGTGGAGAGACACAAACTAATTCTGGCCAGGAAGCGACAAATAAGATGAGCACTCTGAGTGGTTTAATCAATCTTTCTCTTTACAGTTTTGACACAAAATTGTTTTGTATGGCTGTTCCATTGCTCTCCAACAGAAACACAAATCCACATGCAAGAAGTGCCATGCCAGTAGAGGGAACTTTTGCCAGAGTTCTGTCTGCCACCGCTTTCTCTGCTTCTGCTGTGACTTCCTGATTGGTGACCATAGTAACTTTGAACTAACTGAGATTGACCAAGAATTACTGGTCTGCTAAATGTTTGCAAAATGTTTGTACTCTGCAAGTTTTTATGGTTCACATTCAAGTCTGTTCTTCAGAATGTGACACTTTTTCCTGTGGATCCCTTTTAACCCTTTATGATTACTATGGTTTTTTGGATTAACCCTTTGAATCTGGTTTGCTGTTATGATCATGTGATCTTGACATTCCGTTTATCTTCAGAAAATAAGTTTGCTATAATTTATTAAACAATCTTTTTGGATAGATTTTATAACATCCTATACAAAACCCTGTGAAGACGAATAGCAACTTGTCTTCAGTAACTACAGTACATTGCAGACACAAGGAGTCTACAAAGACAAAATGTTTTTCAGAAAATTATGATTCTGAACCAATTAAGTGTCATTTAATATTTCTTCAGCGTAAGTGATGATTCACATCTAAACATTACTGCCAGAATAATAGAAGATAATGATAAAACTAATGATAGAAGCATATTACACAAATTCAAATCAGTATTTTTGTAAAAGTTACTTGGTAAACTTACTTCTTTAAGTAAATGTTGTAAAAAAAATTGATTAAAATGTGTATTATCTGTATTTTAACCAAGTAAAAAGTTAGTTCTCCCTGCACCTCATCACAGCAGTGTTTCAAAGAGGCTGTGTAAAGTGTTGAGCATTATTGATGGAGCTTATGTAAGATGGAAGCATAACAAGTGCAAAAGAGACAGAATAGAGCAAATTCAATTTGGATCCAGATATACAGAAATAAATCAGGCTGTTGTTCGAGCGACGAGCCTCTGAAGAAGTGCCAGCTCAGTCAGGCTGCACTGATAAATAATTTCAAATTGGTTTAGTGTATTATTTTCTCGCAGGCAGTCGGGGTAAATTGGAATGTATAGGGAGGCTGTAGGTTACTGCTGATGGGAGATTTGCTGTCACAGAACTAGATTGTGCTGGATACAGCTCCACATCTCCTGATTAACGGCCTAATTGAGAGAATCTCTCTTGCCGCGACGACCTGAATTGAGCGTGGAAATTACCCGTTAATAAGTTAAGCCAGCACTGCTGCTTTTCCGGCTGCATCCAGTATTCATCTTTTCCTGATTTCAGCCAGTATTTCCTTATTCGCTCTGTGTTATTTTATTTTATTTAATTTTTTTAGTTTAGCCAGTCCTTGTAGCCCATCTGGTCTATCCAGTATTTTTTGTGGTCACTTCAGTGTTTAATCAGTATGTTTTTCAACATTTTTTCATAACTATTAACTACCAGAGATGTAAAGAGTACCTGAAAACCTTGAGTAAAATAACGAACACAATTTCATGACAAACTATCAACTTGTAGAGAAATGGGTCTAAATTATCTAAATTTGAAAGAACTTTAGTATTCACTCATACTGAATTTCAAGAAACAGAAACACAAGAAACTTTTAATTTTTTAGGTTTTATTTTACACATCAAATTTTCAAAATGGCAGAATACAAATATAAAAAATGAATAAATAGTCAGTCTCAGTCGAACTCAAATTGCAAAAAACTGCAACCACTAATTCACGCTCATGTGATTTAGCTCATAAATAGCATTCAGTACCTCCAGCATCCTGCAGATGGTGATATTGCCCCGTCCGGTCAAAAAACAAACCACGGTAGAAAAAGATGCCGACTTGTCACACACTATCACAATGCAATGAGTAGTAGTGTCCATTGAAATGTAGTGGAGTAATCGGAACATATTTCAGAGTTGTCAAAGTAGAGAGTAAAAGTTGATAATGTTTTTGATACTCAGTATAAGTACAAAGCAGAATAGAAATAAAAATAGTAAACTAACAAAGTCAATTTACTTAGGTACTTAACACTTAACTAAACCCTATTACTTTCTCTACTTGCTTTGAGATACGCTGGCATGAAGCAGGACAATCTCACTCCAAGATTTCAGTATTTTTTTTATTAATGAACATTTTTGGGATAAATTAGCACAAAGTAATGTGTTCAGTACATGATGTTCTGTGCTGTTACTTTAATGTGATCATTTGCTAATTAGACTCGTAAACAGTCCTGCTCAGGTCAATGCAACCACTCTTCAGTCACCGTCAAGTACTCACAAGTCATCATCTAGAACATTAGCGTGTCATGCACTTATGAATGGCTCTTCCGTGTTGCCACCAATGTGTTTTTGCCATCTGCTGTGTGTGTGTTTTTTTAAAGTGTAGGCAGCTAGACAATAGGAAAAACAGGTGAACGACAGTCCTGGTGGGACTTTTTCCCTTATTCCGACATCTTTATCATCAGGAAGTAGAGGTCTTGTACAATGGGCTTTGCACAAAAAAGGTCTTGTACAATCAGAAAAAATGTCTGAATGAAAGGTGGGCCTGAAAATAGCTTCCAAAGTAAAGGATTCTGTAGCTTTCTGAGATTATATTTTGGCTACGTATTTATTTTCTGATTATGCAGCATAGTCCTAAACTATATTTCAGGACACAGGAACAGACGACAAGCACTTCCTAGACTAAAGTGGGAATAGGTAAACAGCTGTAATTGTTAGGAACAGCTGGAGGAAGTGGAGCCATGTCACCCTCAATGGGCAAAGAGGAAGTTCTCAGTTCCACTGTGTTGGAACACATACGAGCAACTGAACTGAACATATGGGTTGTATTTTTGAAACCTTGTGTAACACAACAAATGCAAATTTTCTTTAATTCTATTCATTTTTGTGTTTTAAATGTATTTTTTTGTGTTGCTGCCCGATCAAAGTCTAGTGAAATGTCTGTTAAGAGCTGTAAATGAATCCTTTCTTTCCCGTTTCTTCTTTACTCAGAGGTAGAAGATGCTGCGTTTATTCCTCTTCTGTTTGATTCTTCGAGGTGCCGGTAAGTTCCGTCTCTTTCTGCTTATAATATCCCATCACACTTTGATCACTGATGGTTTTGATGGTTAAGCCCAGATGGTTATTTCTGTACTCAGACCATCTATGTCTCCATTTTAGTGACAAGACTGTGAGGTAAATCTACGGTTTAGCAGATGCTTTTTCATCCAAAGCTCCTTGAACTTAAAAGTTTAGCACCGACACTAGAAATTCAACCAGTTTGTGTCAATTCTCCTTCAGAGAAGCCAAAAAAAAAATGTCATGCTGTATTTTACGTTGCCAGATGCGGTTTCACTTTTAGTAACCTCTAAAAACACTCAATCACCATCTTTATTGTTCATGATAATGTCCGTGCAAGCAAAAAACTATTTTTTTCTTCATAAAACAGTGTCAACATCTGAAAACACGGAAGAAAATGCATCAGGGAATTTTTCCGACGGTATTACACCTCTACAACTACACATTCACTTCATATTGTTGATGCTAAATTAAAAGAGAAGAAAACGATTATTTTGCAAAACAATGTAACTAATTATCTGTGTGAAATTAATTTTTAACTACTACTTTATCATATTACAGCCAGCATTTTTTTATTTAACAGGTTTTATTTAACCTGTTCCGATTTATCCTGCCATTTTTTTTTTAATTTAAATTATACAGCTTTATTGTAATCTTGTAATTTCTTATTATATGGTAGACAATTATTCAAAGAATGCTCACTGTAGTTTTCTCTTGCAATGTTACAATGACTTTTTATTTTATACAGAAAGATATTATAGTTAATAATATGAAATTAGCTTTTAAATATGTGGATCCCACTACATAAAATGTGTGTTCAGTTCAGCTAATCTTATCATGGTTATACTATTTCCTGCAAACATAAATGATCATTTCTTTACTCTTGTCTTTTTTTCTCAACATCATACTCTGATCTACCCAGACGAGGACATTGAAGATAACGTTTTTGGTATGTATCTCTCACACATAAAAGTGGGATGTTGTTGTAAGTTCTGAGCAGCTCATCCACCGTATTAATTCCTGAAAGCAATGAATGATCATCTCGCCGCAGAGCATCACTGATACAGTTAATGGACGCTGACAGTTTCGCTCAGCTCTCCAATGCCAGGCCCGTCCGTCTTCATCATAGAAATGATTGCACACTGATAGAATTACTCGACTGTTAAATCGGACTAGAAAAAAACCTCTCCTCTAAGAGAGAGTCGTTCTCATTTAATTTCCCAGAGAAAAAGACAAGAAAAATGCAGTTATATTGAGAGCAGTTGTGTCGTAGCACGTTCCACACAGGGATCTGCAGTCTATGCAATAATTTCATGTAATTTGCCACTTTAGTTATTAAAGTTGTTTTAAAATCGCACTCACAGACGGAGTGTGGAGCCATGGTATAAGGATTAGGAATATATTAAAAGATCTTGCACCCGCCTTGACAAATCTATGCTGTGGATTATTTTATTATTATTTCTTTCTAGATGCTTGTTGCTGATCAAAGACATTTTATGTATAGCTCGTCTGCTTTACATTAAAAAGTCCAAATAATGGATTCTTGTTCTATCCCTAGGATCCTGTACAACCTACTCAACTTACACAATGCATGTTTTAGCATTGGATGATTGCTTTATCACCATCTCAAAACACTAATCATTAACAAATATCTTAATTTCATAAAAATATAGATTATAAGTATTAAATTAGAATTGAGAATCAAATTCATTCAAACAAATACAATTTTGTTTTGTGGTTTTCCAGAACATCCAAGGCGTTTTAATGACTTGGGGTCAGATAAGTCCACAGGAGAAAATGACGGAGGTTGTAAAGTCGCTTTCACTCAGTTCTTCTAGTAATCCATTACATGTAAATGGAATAAAAAATTAAACTTGATAATTAATTCATTTCAGCAGAAACATTGACAATCATCATTGTGGCCACAGCCATTGGTGTCCTGGCCATCGTTGCTGCAGCAGGTACAGTATGATGGATCCCTGTTCATTTATTCCTGTCACACATAAAACCACCAGGAGTTATTTTTTTGGCTACAGGAGTTATTCATATGCAATGCAGCAGCTTTTTACACTGCATGTTAAGATGTTTTTTATAACCTTAAGTTAGTTTCTGAGGGGCGGGTTGGTGTGAAATTCACGGCCCGCCACTGGAAACCACAGACATAGATTGAAAGCTTTGATTGTCGCATTTAGCTGTAGTTCACATAACATCTGCACTCAACTAAAATAGCCATTTCTTTCTCTTTTCGTCAACAGCAGTATTCTTCATCCGACGCCGTATGAAAAGTCAGGAGCAGGGGTAAGATTTACTTTCCTTGTATAAAAACTGTATTAAAGCAGTCTGATCTTAAAGTAAACTTTTTTTTACAGTTTTACAGAGTTTTTACAGTGTTATGTTGTTATTACTTTCTTTAAAAAAATATTTTTAGATGGCTATGTTTTTGTTGAAATAATAATAGAATTTTTCATTTGATGAAAATACAACAATTATATAATGTAGTATTGTAATTCAATTAATGCAGTACTGTACGTACATTTAAAAATGCATTTGGCAAAGCAGTGACTCATGTGGACTTTAACTTAATATTATGGTTTTGATAAATGAAAAAGTGTAAAAAGCAGAGTAGAAAGCAGAAAAACAGGTTTGATGAATAAATTAGAACAGAAACCTTCACGTGTTTATTACTGTGATGGTTTTGTAACATGTAACATATCTACTCATGTAACATAAAAACTATGCTTAATTTAGCAAGTTCTGTTTTAAAGACATTATTGTAAGCATCATTATATATAATCATTAGAAAGCAAATACTCTTTTTTTTTTGCAATGAATCAACAATAGTCCAATTTTTTTGCTATTTATTTGACCAATAACATATGAGTAAAAGCTTTTCAATTGTAAAATGAAAGCTACAGATCCCGAATATTTCCCAAATCCTATTCTCGATTAGTTTACATAGTCTCTCTTCTCTAAGAAGAACCCGACTCCACTTACTGTCAAAAGTAAGTGTGACACAATACTGAGATGGCCGCTGCTGGCTTCTTTTAAGGTGGTTTAACCGGCTCGTTGAGGGACAATTTATTGAATCTGGTAACCCTGTAAACATGAGCCAAAGCGAGACAATACCGCTGTAGCGGGAGGGATCGGCTGCCATTAGCAGCGGGTTGGTGCATGTGATGAATCGGTGACTGTAGCTTTAGCCGTCTGTCAAACGTCCCTCAAGAAAAACAAGGCAAATCAGGTGCTGACTAACACGAACAAGATAAGACCCGCGGAGCCTGGAGTGCGCTTACAGTGTGAGAATATATCAGTCAGATTTCAAAAAGGTCTGATGGAAAAGTCGAAGAACCAGAACAGTTGACGTGCATGTCTGTTTTCATGCTGTTATTGGAAACTGACAGGACTAAAGAAACTGAACCAGTTGTGTGTTTGTTGATTGGGGTGGTGGGGTGGTGTAAGAGAGAGATAGAAAGAGAGAGAGAGGGGAGAGAGATGATGAAGCAGAGAGAGAAAAGCCAAAACAAAGAGAGAATCACAGGGAGAGTAAGAGGGAATGAGAAGTTGGGAAATAGAGGAAGAAATAGAGAGTGATAGAGAAAAGGGGATAGAGAGAGAGGAAAGTAAGATAAATCAAGAGAGAGGATATTTTAGTTTGAATTGTCATTATAAGTAAAATATTTAAAGAAGATTTAAAACTTTTTCCTCCTCGTGTTTGGCCAAAACATTTGTTTTTCTTGAATATTATTAAAGATGCGGTATTTACGTATTTATTTGAACATTTAGGTTTCTGGATAGTCAGAACACTAAGAAAGTAAAGAGGCGCTTATGTTCGCCTATTGAGGGAATTTTTATTTTGTGCTTTAGAAATCAGGGTGTGATTATATTCGCATGGTGCTTGAATTTGTGTAAAAACGGTATAGAATCAGAAAATTATCTAATTACAAAATTTTCTCAGTATGTAGTTGAAGATATACTGACTATGAATCGTACATGTTCGAATCCCGAATACTAAACAAGAGATTATCTTTTAAATCTCAATGTTATCTAATCAGGCGAGGCAAGATTCCAACATTGATAAATAGGAAGTCGTAGTCCAATTTTTTTAAGCTACATTTTAAAAACAGCGTTTGCATGATATGCATTTGAAGCGTTGAATTTGGAAAACAAAACCACAGACTCGTCTTACGCATTTTTAAAAACTCGAGAGATCTGCACGTCTCGTCCGCAATTGGTGGCCTTTTGGTGTCATTGTTGCGTAACACCTGTTTAGCAGAGTAATCGGTGTCAGTGAGTTGCTGAATGTGGTGAAATGGAAGAGATGTTTGTCTGACACCTTCCTCCTCTGCTTCTCGCTCTTTACCGAGGTTAAATTCCTCTGCAGGATTACAGGTTTCCTCCAGGGAATGCAGTTAGTAGAGCTGTGTTTTTTCTCCTCGCCGTGTTGAGTGATAGGGAGGCTAAAAGGGGTTTAATCACACAGCAACCACAGGCTCAGAACAGCAACTCTGAACCTTTACAGTTGCACGTTCACTGAAAGAAACCAGAAAAAAACCTTAAAAGCCGGCTAGAAGGCCTCATGGGGCATTCACGAAGCCCCACTGCCGAGTTCATCAGAGTCGTGTAATGTGCGGACTTCATCACGCTGGCATATTAAACAGTGCTTACCTGAGTGAGCGAACGTACATGCGTTTGAACAGAGAGAATTTGTCATCCGGCTGCCTCAAAGGCCTCCATTCACCATTCTTCTGAAGCAGGAGCTGAATGTTCTGCTATTCAGAGCTAAACTCAGGGATAAGCTCCTTTCACTGGTGTGTATACGTCGCTTGTCAGCGCAATATGACCCACGTGTGACCCGACTCCTCACACGAATCAGACCGGCTCACTAAATGTGTTGCTACTTAATAAACGAACGCATGTGTTTTATACTGTGACAAAGAAGCGATGTTTCCATGCTCATTCAGAATCATCGTGCGGCAAACTCTGTGCAGCAGGTCTCACTGATGGTAATCAATGCAGCATTCACAATGAATGTCGGAAACCAGTCGCTGAGGCGATTTTTGTTCCTTAGATAAAGGCTTGACTTTGTAAAGCGAGACTGAAGGATGAGCCGATGTTTAAGCTCTTCTGCTGATCAAGGACATGTGCACCACAATGCTCCGCAAGTGTTCGTCACATTTTGAGAAATTCAAACTGATTAAAAAAAAAAATTAAAGGACGAATAAATATGGCACACATTTGTATGGGTAGATAGGTAAACATGTATATGATATGTCAAACCGATGTGTTTTGTGTTTTTGTGTACGCATTATTCACATTTAATTTGCATGTTTAAATAGTTAAAAGCTTAATGTTGCCATTACAGTTAATATTGCACTCCAACTTGATGATTAAATGTAATCTAAGACGTAGTGTCCGTCACTACTTGTCTGATCACCAGATTATCAAGATTAAAGTAATTACCAATTACTTTAATACGGGTAAAGTGATACAAACAAGAACAACACTGCTGTCGTGTCAATGTTTGACTAGTGTGTATTTCCAGGGAGACAGGCCTTTTGATTTATTGTGTTTGAATAAGATTTGTTTGCAGTCATAAAACATGTTGTTCTTAACATATCTCTCTCTTTTTATCCCTCCTCTCTCTCTCTCTCTCTCTCTCTCTCTCTCTCTCTCGCTCTCTCTCCCCCTCACTTTCTCTCTCTCTCACTCTTTTCTCTCTCCCCTCCTCACTTGTTCTTTCCCTCCCTCTATCTTTCTTTTTTCTTTCTTCACCCTCCCACTTACCCTGTTCATATCTTCAAACTTTATTATATTACACCCTGTGTACTGTATCTGTCTACTTCCCACTCTACATCTTATTTTTCTCTAATTTCTTTTAATTTCTGTAAATATCCCGTCTCTATACTCCTCCTTTTCCCAACGCCTCTCGCTCTCTTTCTCTTTCCCCGTCACTCTCTTCCTATCTCCGGCACTCACTCTTTTTCTCTCCCTTGTTTTTCTCTTTCTTATTCTCTCTCTCATACTTTTTTTCCGTGTGCATCTCTTTCCTACCCACTTATTTTTCTCTCTCTCTCTCTAACCCCCAAATCATCTCTATGCCCCCCACCCCCTCTCTAGGGTGTACACCGTGCCAGTAGAGCAAGGGCAGAAAGCTGCTGTCTAACCATCGGGGCTGTTTTATTTCCTCTCTTCACCGAGTGAGTTCAGGGACGTGCTGCAAGCTTCATGATTCCTATCAAAAACACCTGTATTTCTATGGCGGAATGTGAGAAGCCTGCGGGTTTTGAAGTCTCCATGTCGTTCACTAAGACTATGAGACGTTTTTCTTGGTGCGACAAACACTGCAGCTTAAACACAATCATTCACACTTCATCATCTTTCGCTTTCTCTTCAGCGCTCTCGTGCATTTAAAGGGACTAAATCAGGAAGTTTGACAGGGCCTGAGCAGAAAAGGAAGTCAAACAGCAGCTCACAGGAGCCGGAGAATGAGCGTACACTTAATAATGCTGTTTTCTTCCAGCTGTCTTCCTTTCCTTCAGCGTCAAGCCCTTAAAGAGATTGAATATAGTCGTCTTTTTTGTAAGATAAAGTGCTTGTTGCAACCAAAGGTTTTAATAGGGTTAGAGACGACTAGAATGATACGCATTCTGATATGTAAAGATTAAAAGATTCAGATGACCAATTATCCCCAAAGTTATAGAATTTACGGTCGCATAGACAGTTACAGTAGAAAACTGCTTCCCTGTACAATAAAATAGTTTTTTTTTCTGTTCACACTGAACGCTCCTGATTTAAGACTTGTAGGCAAGAGATGTGTACTGTATGTGTAAGCAAGATAGGTACACAAGTGTTTATATATGTGTACAAACACACAAGAAACACACACTACACACAGGCACATAAATACACACATAGACTCTCTCTCTCTCTCACACACACACACACACACACACACACACACACACACACACGCACACACGTGTTACAATATTTTATTTCCCCACTTGTACAGATTAAAATTTATATCAATCGTGCTTCTTTCAGATCATTTTACCAGCAGGTAAACATTTTAAATACCATCTTTTGGAGCAATGATTCATTTACATCCACCCAGATTATATATGTACATACAGAAAAAGGCCGAAAAGGATCTGCTGCTTAATCTTTGAACATTCTGTATTTTCTTTCATTACCTCGTGTTCTGCTGTTTTTATATTAAAATCCAACATTACGTCTCCAGCGCGTTTCTCTTTGGCCTGTGGGGACATTGAAAGACTGTAATGTATATTAATCATGATTTTCTAATCTGCTAAATCAGTTGCTTAAAGTGTCCTTAGGAAACAGCTGTAAATTTGATAATAAAAGTCATTTCAGCTTTTTTTTGCATGAAAGCCAGTTTTCTATCAACCATTTTATATGGTTCTTACATCCCATGAACGTATTGTAAATTCACGCCCAAGATTGGCATTTTTTTAACCATTGAGATTAACAGTGCAGATTGAATGTATCCATTTTTAAACGCATTTCAATTATGCTGTTATCTTTCTCAACAAAAGCTTTTACTTTGTCTGATTTTAACTGGTCTGTTGTTTTGAAACTATTGGGGATTAATTCTCTTTTGTAAGAAAAAACAAGTGTTAAACAGTTTTAAGAAAGGCTAAAGATGCAAAAAACAGAATGTTTTAACCAAAACAGAATGTTTTGAGAAACACTTTAGAATTATCAGTCTTAAATAAAAAAAAAAAAACAGGCTTATGATTTCCACTGATGTTTAATGTTGTACAAATAAAATGATTAAAGATGTTTGTTACAGAAGATATTTGAAATAAATAATTTTGTTCACAGTGTATGTTTTCTTTCAATTAACAATGTTCATTTATTTATTTTTTCAAATCGTATCTGTGCATTTTACAGGAGCTTTAAAACAACACATATATTCATGCAAGATTTTACTGTTATGCACTATTCTGCGTCATGCTACTTTCCAAGAGTCTAATAATAACGTATAAACAGAGTTTCTTATTTAAATTTTTCCCTTTTCATCAGCTGATTCTTATTTACCTCTGTTGACAGCTGAACCGGTTCCTGCGGGTCACATGACGCCAGACTAGCATTAACTTGTTCAAACACACTGATAAATCTAACGGAACTCAAAACCTGGAATTACTGAAAGGGTTTAGGAGTCTCCAGAGGTTTTGGCCTCTTGAGGGCGCTTGTGAGACACTTTAGTTTTGTTTTCAAATGACTGATGTGTGAGGCTGTGGGATGGTGGGAATCACTAAAGTGGAATGTTAGGTCTCAATGTGATGCTTAAACTGAGGCGCTTGATGCAGGAGAGCAGATAAACGAGAGGGCAAAGTCACAGCCTTTGTGTTAGCTTTGCCGTTTAGTGCCGAGCGACAGCACAATTCTTATTTCCTGCCACGGCGGTGTGACAAATCCAGAGATCAGTTTGAAATAATGAACACATGCAGACACACACACACACGCGCGTCGTTGTGTCCGGCTGAATGTGAGCTTTTCCACAGTAGAATGGGACCGTCAGCCAGATGAGGAGTTTTAACTTCTTGTCACCCTGTATGAACTGCACAAGAAGAAACATGAACGTTAAAATCATTCAATCACACTTTGTAGGCCACAAATCACAAAAAAAGCTGTTAAACCCATTGTAAGAGGAAAAAAACACGTCAACAATTGGTTCTGTCAGGTTGGTTAGGGTTGTACAGATTTTTTTTCCTTTAATAGCTGTGAGCGTTTGAAAAGGCTCTTTTCATACACAAGTGTGTCATTATTCTTCTCCTACATAACTCAAATTATACAGCGCCGTGTTGTTTCTCTTCGGTTGACACTCTGCTCCTCCAATTGCTCTGCATTTTCATTTTGAAAATATCCATTTAAAGTGCCGCAGACTGGTTTATAATAAGCACATGTTTCATACAGACGTGTGGCCTTCATCACATGCGGAGATTGAAAGCCACGTTCGATCTATATTAAACCGTAATGAGTCAGAGCAGAATGAACCTGTTATGAGAGTGTAAACACTTCAAAAGTCACCGGTAAGATGAAAAGTTGTAAAGGTCTAGAACAGTTGTTGAGCAAATCAACACGCGGTTGTTTCTGTTACAAACAGAATCTGAGAATCTGGTGAACATGACACCTGTGACATGAATTACCATCTACAATTCTTATGAACGAACGATCATTTCCGGTGTGAAAGAATCAAGACTAATTCATATCAATTTTTCAGACATGCCTTATTTTGAACATGCTTTGACATACGCATCATTGCTGACATGATTTTCATTGATGTCTTTACTGGGAATTGAACCCACGATCATTTTGTTGCCAACACAATGCTATTTCTGAGTCAGCAAGACAAATTTACAATACACAATTCTGTTTATTAAAGACGTGAGGTACATTTTTACCTTTTTTTACCAATTCCACATCGCGGCATTCGCTTAAATTTTCCACCTGTTAGAAAGGGAAGAAAGATTAAAAAGGTGAAGATGCAACTCTAGAGATTTATGTGAGGGGAAAAAGGTTGTTGAGAACTTACAGGCGATAACCATGATCCCAAGAAGGAAGAGAACCGCAGCAATGCTCAGGCCTACTTGACGTAAAGAGCCATATTCTGAAAAATCCACAACACAGTTCATCATGAGAGAGTTTACGCACATAAAACACAATCTCTTGTGTTGAAAGACAAACACAAGATAAGAACTGATCTGTTATTGTTAAGTAATTATTTTAAATATTTATATAATTTTGTAATACAATTTAGAATACATAATACAGTATATTATGAATACATAGACTATGTACAGAAAAAATATATATAATAAATATATATATATATGAAAAAAAAAATATATATATATATAATATGCAAATTATTGTAAATATACTATATATATATTCACATATTATTGCATGAAAATCAAATGCATTTACCTTTAATTATGTATATAATAAAAACACATTTTATCAGTCAGTCATCTTCTACCGCTTCATCCTTTACAGGGTCGCGGGGAGCTGGCGCCTATCTCAGCGTCTTAGGGCCGGAGGCGGGATACACACTCTGGATTGGTGGCCAACCATTCGCAGAGCGGGACACACAGACAAACACATTCACACACTCACTCATACCTATGTGGTCAATTTTCCAATTCCAATTAGCCTGAAGCGCATGTTTTTGGACTGTGGGAGGAAACCGGAGAACCCGGAGGAAACCCACGCAAGCACGGGGAGAACATGCAAACTCCACACAGAACGGCCCCGGCCGGCCTTGAACTCACACCTCAAGTGTCAAACGGAACCATCTTGCTGTGAGGCGACAGCGCTAACCACTGCGCCACCGTGCCGCCCCCACATTTTATCATTGAAATTAAAATATTTTCATGTTTGGCACAAATGACAATTATGTTAGAATTATAAATTATAATATAAAAAATGTATAAAACAAATTTCAGATTAAAAAAAAAAAAAAACAATTCACATACACACATCAAATACATAAATTGCTGAACAGTGATAAGATACAGACAAATCGATAGACATATAGACGAAAAACAGTCATATACAGCAATATGTAAAAAATGTTGTGTCTAAAAATAAAAGTCTAAAGCTGCTGCTTCTACAAAGCTTTTGCTTGTGGCGAGCTGAATCTTGCATTATACTGGTCCGACCGTGTTCGTCTGTCTGGTGGTGTGCTCACAGTGGAGCTCTCCATAAACATCTCTGAAAGCTAATGGAGCTTTTTCCTGAACAGCGGTAACAATGGGAAGTGATTGAGACGGCTAGCAGGCTTTAAACGGCAGCACTTGAGACTGTAATAATGCTCCTGGCTTTAACTTCTAATAAACACAGCTTTCTCCCTGGACACAGAGTTCCTGCTCCAGTAACACCAGTGTGACACGTGTGAAGATAAAAAAAAAAAAATTAACCGTTTCTTTCCTGTTGTTAATTACATCTTCAAATTTTAAGCCCTGTAGATTCTTCTTTACCTCTGGATTCTGATTTCACTCTTACACAAACCATTTGCCAGACAGCTAACAAAAAGTTAATCTGACTTTCCATAAACCTAACATTCTGGCTAAATATGTCTCTTAGCAATACTTCTTTTAACAAACTTGGGACTCTTTTATTGAATAATAGATACAAATGGTTGAATTATTCGTTTATTAATTATTTATTTATACATTATTTTATAATTATATACATTATTATAAATTATGTATTAATTGTTAAATTATTTACAATATTAATAAAAGTAGCAGAGTATATCTCCAGTAGGGGGTGCTAAGATTCCACTTGC
This sequence comes from Paedocypris micromegethes, assembly GCA_028031935.1. Taxonomy (NCBI): domain Eukaryota; kingdom Metazoa; phylum Chordata; class Actinopteri; order Cypriniformes; genus Paedocypris; species Paedocypris micromegethes. Next base: position 2,628,530 of record CM051503.1, on the reverse strand, counting down.
TATGCCCATATGTGGGCGTATTGCAGTATGCTGCATTGATAGGTCACAGACAGAAAGTGTTTTTCAGAGTCAAAAAATGACTACTTTGTTTATGTCATGGCTGTGCACATTTTGTTTTTTTTTACAAAGCCCCACTTGAAATGTAATCTTGCACAATATTTTAATATTCCAAAATCTATTGCCACGCGTCACTCTCTTTACTGCTCCTCAATCCCAAGAGTTTGTCGAGTGAGCAAGTCAAAGGCATCAGGCAAGAAAAAATAAATATTCAAGTTCAATTTCAAGTTCTGAGTATTCGCTTTTCACAGTCACAAAAATTGACGATTTAAAAAAAAATCTCTTTTTCTCTTTTAACACAGATTGTGTCTTGTCCTCCTAAAAGCGACAAAAGTAACTATAATTTATGAGGAATTAAACAGAATGGCTAATTTGCAATTAACATGAATTGTCCATCCATGACTGCAGCTCAAGCGCCGGAGGACGACTTACACACTGACGCTTAATTCTTGGGGTTAAAGGTCTGTTCTATTCACTCACCCTAAGCATGAGTAATAATAATCACATGTATTATCAAAACCAGTAATTGCAGAATGATTAAATAGATACTTACCATAATGAAAGGCCTCATCCCATCTCTTATCTGTTGGATAAAATTGCAGCCCTTAGATTTTGCAATTTGACATACACAGCATGGAAATTATTTTTCATGTAAATTAATCCGTGTTTATGTTCGCATATTCTCGCATAAATCCCATATATATTATTTATGTACAGTATAATGTAATTTTTATCTTGTCATAAGATAAAATGTTATTATTTTAATTCAATCGATTTTTTTATACACAGTACGTGTATTAAAAAACAGTATATGTATGTTATAATAACATACAGTTCTAGTATATTACACATCTTTTTTTTATAAGCACAAAATATTTTTTTTTGTACTTGATCAGTTTGCATGAATCTGTGGGAGTGTGTTTATGTGACGTTACCCTTCTGCACTGAGTCATTAACTCTTTTGCTGTCCGTTCTCAGGGGTGCTGAAATGTGAAAAAAGAAACAGATTGAGTTTTTATTATAATGCATATTTTCTAAATACACTTTAGATTTTGATTTGGGCTTCTGTCCACAGTGTTGTTTCAGAGACACTTCCTGCTCACAAATCCTATAGATTTATTCATAATTGCTTCAATTAAATTCCTCCAATACAGATTCTCTGTCCAGTGTGTCGTTCCAATTTCAGTTTTGCATATTTCATTGCTGCTGCTCTCTCTGGGTTTATGGTCTGCTGGTTTTTCATAAAGCATATCAGACACTCCTCCTCAATCACGTGAAAACAGAATTATCTTCAAGACTCTCAGCACAGAAGAAGCGCAGGACAATTTATAATTACCTGCTAATTACTTTCTAACTTGCGTGTGTTCATGATATGAATTTCACGCATGAAGTGGAAACCTGGGCAATTCAAGGAATCTGGAACTCCACTGGTTACACCACTGTAATCCCTCAATCCCGCAGTGAAGCTCCTGTCAGGATGTCATTCTTCAGCATCACACTCACTCTGTTCAGTGGGGCTGAAGATCTTGCTGCTTGCAGAGGGTCTCGTGTTGGTGTTGGCACTGGAGACATGTATTGTTTCGTTACCTGCAACATTAGGGATTGGGAAATCTGTGTGGATCTTGGATGTTTATGGTTTGCTTTGAAAATCATACATGCATTTGATAACCAACAATACTTAAACATATTATACTGTATTCATATTAATATAACTATATGATATAATATTTTTAATGTTTAATTATTGTTTAATATTATTATATAAACAAAATGACAATTATAATATTCATCACATCATTAAAAATAATAGTACCCTGCTTAAAGATGGTGGATGAACGATTAGAGATTCCTGGTGCTGTTGGTGTCAACTTGTCAGCTAAAACAAACAACAAATAATGATGCTCAGATAAACATGCAGAAATGCAGATAATTTTGAGGAGCAGAAAGATAAACAAATTAGTGATAACATGCTAATAGATCGAGTTGAAGAGCCTTCGTGAGAGGGGAAAAATCCAGAATCCAGTGGAAGTAGTTAGTAGTAGTAGGGAGTTAGGGATATGCCACCCATTTGCTCATACACCACAACTGAAATGTGGCGAATGTGCAAGACACTGACCCACACATGCTACCCGGGAACTACAGCTTAAAGCTGCACTTTCAAAGACTCAATAGCTCTAGAGATGGATAGGAAAAAGCTATAGAAATTAAATCATCAGTGCAGACTTACACAAGTTAGATGGAAAAAGACTTGATGGAGAGATATAAAAGAATAATGAGAGAAAAACCTTTGTGGCCTGATGATACAAACATAAAAATTTTAGAACTTGAAGCATGGTGGTGGTGGCATCATGCTGTGGGGGTGTATTTTTAGCCGCAGGGACAGGACGACGGGGAGCAATCAGATGAACGAGTGATGAACGACTATGTAATATTTCAGCTTTTCTTTCAGATCATGCAACATAATTAAAAGGTTATATGTGGGATGCTATGTGTACAGAATAAAGAAAAAAAAAAAAAAAAAAAAAAAAAATATATATATATATATATATATATATATTAGCAAATGGATGCAAAAAAAACTAAAAGTGATAAATCTTTCAGTACCTAGACAGATGGACTAATAGATTAATATACAGAAACACAAATAAACAGCCAAAAATACAAAAAAAGACAAGAAATCAAACATATTTAGAAACATATACAAAAAGATAACAATAGATTATTTCAGTCTGAGAGACGGAAAGAGATAAGACATTACACGCTTTCACATGTGAAAAACAAAGAAATAATGTATTATTTTTACCTATGTCAGAGGAAGTAGATGGAACAGTGATGTTTCCAGGTTGTGTTGGAATTGTGTTCTCAGTTGTGCAACCTTTTAAAACAGCAACACCAACACATGTAAAGTTCCTGAGACACGAACAACTGACCTTTACAGACCTTGTACAAACAGTCAAACAGCTTGAGTGTTTGACTCTCGTAGAAAGTAAAATGTTGTTTGCATGTATAAATTGACTTTAATTACAAAAATGGCATCCTGACAGCGACATAAATGGAAAGTGATTGAGTCTGAAATGAAGAAGCATTCCAATAGAGCAGACTTGGGTGGCCGATGCTTATTTTCCCAAAAAGTGGGTGTGTTTTAAAAACTATGTACAGTACACATTTCAAAACAACTGATCATTTTTAAATTTTACAAAGTTTAAAAGATAAAAAAAGAAAATGTGAGTGCTTGGTTTTGTATGACTTCTTGATCTGGCATTTTATATAATACTATTATTATTATGGACGTTAGATGTGGATTTTGATATTCATATTATTATTCATATTATTATTATTATTATTATTTTTATTATTATTAACTATTTCCACAACAATAAACACTTTCATTTGAAGTTGTAACAAATTGAATTTTTATTATAAAACATATTATTAATTATTATTATTATTCAATATTCATGCTGGTTTTTTTTTTACATTCTTTAAATATACAAAATTAAATTAATAATAAATAAAAATATTATAACTAAATTGTTCCCTTTAGTACTCTACCTTCACAAATTTCTAAAATGCATACATTATTTGACCAGAATACTGTTTCAGTGTTCATTAATGTCCAATTCATTCAAACATATTCAGGGATAGTGTAATGATGGCAGGATTCAGAACAAGGACTAATTGTGTTCTCGCACACGTTCACAACGAGCCTCTTCACAAGAGAAACGGCCACGTGGGACAGAGCAATTCCGCGGGCAAACACTGGGATTATTGCAGAACGGCTATAATCAATCTTCTATTGGACGTATTCATCTGAAAAACCTACATATTAAAGCCGCTGGCCGCTTGTGGTTTTGGATAATGTAGGATTTTATTAAAAATGGGGTTTATCAGATTACACTGACAAATGGTTCTATTCCATATGTGTGGGCTAATAAAAATGGTGTGATAATAAAAAAAAAGATGAGAGAGGTGACGAGATCGAGAGAGATGGAGCAATCAAGTAGTTCTAACTCACTTTTCAAGAAAAGTAGAAGGAAAATGGACATCTTGTGCAATGTGGCCTGGAAGACAAACACAAATCAACTTTTGCACCGACAAAGGAAATTAAAAAACATGCCGCTGCTCTTCATTGTCTTTAAAAAAGAAGAAATTAACATGAGACTTGAGATACACACAAAAATTGTCTGGGAAACTGAATTTCTAGCTTATTATTACCAAAAAAGGTGACATGTCAAATTACAGATATTTTTCCCATTTCTAATTTTTTAGCTCCTTATTCAAATACAGATGCAGCACTGTTGCTTTTCACTTCGCTTGAATGTTTGACATGCTGTTGAGAGACGGAGATTACACAGTCAATTAAATGCTAATTCCCTCAAACGGAGACGTGTCACAGAACAATCTTTTTCAAAAAGAAATGTCATTAAATTATATGCAAATGAAAGAAATCTAGCGAATCACCTGCAAACACGGTGTATTAAAGCTGGAATGTCAAGCCTGATGTTGGGAACTCTTCCAAATGGTTTTGCATTCCAGTGGCATAAACATTTTAAGTGCGTAATGAGAACGTTTCGGATAAAAGGTCATGACATTTCGGCACCTTCTCATTAACCAATCAACTCTGAGACGTGGTTGTTTGAATATGTGCACCTTTGGAGTCTTAAAAACCAAACACCGGATGCTGTGGGTGATGTCACAAGACGAGGTTGCCTAGCATAATCAAAAGACTGCTTTTTGTATTTGTTAATTTTCTAATTCACTTCTTCCATTTCTGAGTCAAGGGGAGTTTGAGCTACTAATAATGTCTTTGCGCCTGAAGGCAGGACACACATCCTGGATTGGTGGTCAACCAATCACAGAGTCTCATGCAAAATTGTTCCTGATTCCAATTGTGCTGTTTTAATTATCATTGGAGAAACAGGAGACCCAGAGGAAACCTACGTGTGCTAGGGGAGAAAATCTTGATGCATTACATGATGTCCTAAAAATGTTTTTCAAGACTCGCGTCAGAGTCTAAAAAATGTAATTATGGACCAGTAAATAGGAGTCGATACTCTAATGTGGAATTGTTCACATGGACCATGACACAACAAATCATTGAACCTGTTCACACCGTGTGTACGGTTTGCCAAAAATTCAAATACATCTCTGGGCCACTTGAATGAAGGATTTTTCTAAAACAAAGAGGTCAAAAACAGATTTCAGTGTCTGGTTGTATGTAAAACCCTTGTTCGGTACCATTAGCCCATGTTTAATTAGACATGCATTATTAACGTTCTTTCTGGACGCTGGAGGCGAGCTGTGCTACTAATGATATTGAATGTTGAAGAGAGCAAGAGTCACTCTGTAACATTAGTTGCCCTATTAGTGACACTAAATACACAGATGACACAAAAGAAGATTACAAATCGTGCTGACCGCTCTCGTTTGTAACGGTCAAATTGTTTTTCAATTATTGAAATATTTGTATGCATCACACACACACATGCACGCACACTTTTATATGTCTTAACATCCATTCAACCTTCTTTTCATTTTCCCTCCTTTTGCTGAGCAATATTTGATGTCCTTAAATGTCCTTTTTCTCAGTAGGCTGAAAGTTGCTGCTTCTTTCAAACTAGTTGAAGTGTGCAAGGATGATTTAAAGTTTAAAAAACAGTTTGATGATTTAATTTTTTTTTAGTTTGTGTAAATGTATGTATTGCAATCATTTATATCTAAATATTATTATTACACAAGAGTATATACACATTTACACAAGCAAAAACTTGCAAGATTTTTAGAGATTATTGTTATGTCCAGACACTATTTTTTCTTCCTTAAAGCATTAATACAATCTTTTGCAGTCTTGTTCTTTATCAGACTTTAGCAACGCAGTGCTGTGGTTCCTGTGACCTTTCCCTATACAGAACCTGTTTGATCTATGTGAGCACCAGCCGTATTGAACCAGGGCCGTGAGCTTCACTTCTTCCTCTCCGGTGAATGAGTGTGTTTACCTGCTTCTGAAGACAGATTGTCCTCTGGGTGTTACATGATCGATCGAGCAGATAAACAAATGCTGGGCCGCCGTGACCTCACATGTTTTGGGCACGTGTCCCAGGCCAAGCGGATAATTTCCCTCTTTGTTTCTGTCCTTTTTAGCTACTTATGTGATTCGAAATCATTTAAATGCTTCAAACACAGAGTTAGTGCAGACATGAAAATCGACTTACCTTCATGTTTGTTTCGAACTCGCTCTATATCCAATCAGAGTTGAACACAGCGCAGCATCCGTTAGTTCCTCGTGGTGGAAGGAAAATGGACGTCAGGCAGATGGTAGACCACACCCTCGCTGAACTTCCTCCCCCAGCGATTGGCACTTCCTCTCTCGTTCTCGGTGAGGCCTCTCACTCTTCCTCATCTGCCAATCCTCTTTTGTGCCACTCTCATCTGCCTTTGTCCCGAGATCTAACTGTATAAATACCAGAATGTGTGAGCGTATCAGCACAGTTGCTCACTGTGTTCGTCCTTTTGAAACAAGTCTGAGATCGAATCCCTTTATGAAAGAAATATATTTTTGGTGTTTTTTTTTTTTTTAATATTGAGGCCATTGCTGAAAAATTTCACTGTAAAACGGAGTTGGGTTTGATTCCCAAGATTAATTTATTAATTTTAATTATAAGACTAGAATATTTAAGTTGTCTCATATATTTAAAAAAGATAAAAAAAAAAAAAGATTAATAGTGCTAAATCATGAACAAATTGATTGTTAAAAAAGTACATCTGGTACGTTTAACAAATAGGATACTGTGTCTTAAATTAGCACTTAATTAAGAAGAGCTGCTTAATAAATAACTGTACAAGATTGTTCCGATAAGAAAAACTTTAAATCATGTTGCTTTAAATAGAGAGTAAAAAAGGGGACGAAAGAACGAGATAAAGAGAGAGGACATTAATCACAGACAGAATGAAGGATTTACTGTATTTGCAAAGGACCTGAATAAATGTGATGTGTACATTTTTTTTAGAATCAAATAGAAATCAAAAAGCAGTTTGTCAGGAGCTGTTGTGAACCAAACAGCACACCGTGGTTGCCATATCTTTCCTATTTAATAAAACAAAACCATGGCATGTAAACCAGAACTTAAACATGGCAAAACTGTAGCACTTCCAGACACTGCAGACCTGGTCATAATGTCAATAAGGTGCAGGCATACATACTTCATGGTATCACAAACACCTGCCGTGTGTAACGAACCAGCCGGTTCCAATCAGTCCTGCTGATTCCCCTACAGTCCACCAGGTAGAGCTGCAGAGTAGGACTGTTACACCGTTGCATTTGTCAAATTTTCTTCTCATTCAACTCGTTGTTGACACATTTGAGAGTGAGAAAAAGGTTTGTGAGGTCTCGCTGTAATGAAAAGCAAGCGACCTAAAATAACGTCTCAATCACACTGTGCAGATGAAATAATTGAGCACTAATTTATGCTTTTTCACACTCAATTGCTCTTTATTTCCTGAAGATGCAGGATCACATGAGTAATATCAATGCATTTTTTCAAACGAGAGGAAGGAAACTCTGCAACCTCAATCGTGTTGTAAAGTAGCACGCGCTGTTCTGAAGGTTGTCATGACAGCATTGCCTTCCTGAGTCTGCAACCTTTTCCTTAACTTTAGCTGTTTCAAAACACTTTAGAAGGTATAATGAAGATTCCAAGAGCTCTGGAAACTCTCCTCCTACGTACACAAAGAGAATAATTTTAAACTCTGTATAATTATCACAGTAATGTAAAAAAATAACAATAAAGTTATGCATTGGAGGCCCAATACAACAGCCTCTTGTTCTTTATGTTCGTCTCTATACTGCTCTGAAACAATGAGCAACACAAGAACTCTGAGCTTAGAGACATGTGACGTACGTATCTAGAAGCCCTTACAGCAAAACCAGAAATATGATTAAACGTGTTGTTTTTAAATAAAGAAATAATATGAGAGAGAGAAAGAGAGAGAGTGAGAGAGTGAGAGAGAGAGAGAGAGGGAGGGAGAGAGAGGGAGAGAGAGCACAAAGGGATACTGGTAGAAAAGTAGAGGGAGCAAGAGGAGAGAGAAGAAGATAAAAATAAGGAAAAGAAGAAATGGAGAGTGGAGTAAAGAGAAAGAGAGAGACAAAGAAAGAGTAAAAAAATAGGAAAAGAGAGATAATACAATAAAAATGAATGGGAATGAAAAAGAGCTTAAGAAAAAGACAGCCCTGTAAAGAGAAAGAGGGAGATCCAACAAAGTGTGTATGTGAGTAAGAGAAAAAAAAGAGAAAAAATGAAAGAAAAAAAAACAAGTGAAATAGAAGGCGAGAAAGAGAAAAAGAGCAAGAAAAAGACAGAAACGGATGGAGGAGGCTTGACTGATGCAATTTGAATAGGTGAATGTAAACATTAAATAAGAATGTTTGTCCTAAATCAGTCTGTTACCACGCTACATTACCCACAATCCTCTGCGCTCAGACAGTTGAAAGATCGGTCACTAAAGCAGTCAATCACAACTGCAAAATAACCGATACCATAAACTCAAGATTATGAATTCTTTATCAGACATCTGTAAACAAAACAAGATAAGCCATAAATCATTTTATTATAGAATTTTCTGGAAGTACTGAGAATTCTGTTAAAAAATGTACATGTCTAAAGTGACATTTCACCACAATCCTATGTAATAATTAAGTGGGATAAATCTTGTCCGGACTTTTCACTCAGTCAATCTTTAAAGCAAAATGAAAAAAAAAAATTATGAAACAATTTATGAAGCAGCTCTTTTCCTTAAGTGCCTTTCACTATGCCGAAAACATCGCAATTAAAGGCCAATGTTAGAAATAATAATGGGTTTTTTGCTGATAATCAGGACGTGACAGGAAGTAAAAAAAAAAAAAACTGTAAAGCAAAGCCTGGCTACAAAGCCCTGATATTCATCAATACGTACATTAAAGATGAAGCAATTAAAATAAGCAATTTTGTTGTCAAGATTTTATTACAAATTCAAATTCTGACTTTATTCACTTAAATATGAACTTCCGGTGTAAAAACTTTATTGAAGAAGAATCTTACTTGGTGTATTAACTGTACCATTTGTTGATTTAGTCAAATGAAAAACTAAATCATTTGGCAAACCAGAAATCCAAATAATTTATTGTATTAAATAATTAATTAGTTAATTATTTAATTAATTTAATAATAATTTGAGTCCATATCTCAACATAAATGTTTGTCTAAACTATTGTTCAGAAAATAAATAATAATATAACTATTTTATATTGCATTCACATTTTGTATTGCGCAAAACTCTTTTTTTTAATACAGACAATGACAAAAAGCTTTTTTAAATTTATAAAAATGGATAAGGCTGAATTTTTGCATCTAAATGATAAATCAATGCAATCAATGACAATTGCTCTCTGAAGGCCAAAACTAGTGAATAAAACCAACACAATGGAAATGCTGGTACAGTATTGTAACCAAAGAGTAAGAACATCATACGCTTGATAAAGCTCTGGTGCTGAAGAGAGTTTGATTATAATGGTTCAGGTTGAAACGGGTCTATGCTGTTATCTCGTGGTTCAAATCAGGAATTGTCAGCTGCTCATCAACCATTTATCTGAAATAATTTGCATTCTAAAACTCTTTCTATTAAATAGCAGCTTAGTGTTACCCAAAGGATCACTGTAAAAAGTGCCAAAAGCGTGTCGTTACTTTAAATTCTTTTTTCAACCTGATCTAACTCAAAGCGTTTAATTTTCTGTCTTCCATCAGTTTAATGTAAACTTTGTGCTTCATCCAAATTAAAAGTAAGTCTTTTAGTGTAAAGTAAATTCATTTCTTTGAAATAAAGTAAAAATGTGCTTTGGAGCCAGATGGTGATGAGAAGAGAAGACCTTGTTTCTTGGATTGGCCGATGAGAATTGACCAATGAGCCAATGAGAAGCTTGCATTTGCTTTACGCATTTTTTAAAACTCTTTTGAACTTTTTTGACTCACTCAGGACTTTGTGGACTGGTGTCGGCGGAACCACCTCCTGATCAACGCAGGGAAAACTAAGGAGATGGTGGTGGATTTTCGCCGGCGACAGTCTACTGTCATCCCACCGATGCACATCCAGGGAATGGACATTGAGAGAGTGGACTCTTATAAATACATGGGTGTGCATCTGAACAACAAACTGGACTGGACTCACAACACAGACGCACTGTACAGGAAGGGTCAGAGCAGACTCTACCTCCTGAGGAGACTGCGGTCTTTTGGAGTGAGAGGGTCACTCCTGAAGATCTTCTATGACTCTGTGGTGGCATCAGCAATCCTGTACGGTGTGGTCTGCTGGAGCAGCAGCATCTCAGGCAAAGACAGGAAGAGACTGGACAGGATCATCAAAAAGTCTAGCTCTGTCCTGGGCTGCACTCTGGACACAGTGCAGGAGGTGGGTGAGAGAAGGGTCCTGGATAAACTATCATCCATCCTGGACCTGGACTCTCACCCACTGGTGGACTCACTGTCTGCTCTGGAGAGCAGCTTCAGTGGCAGACTGATTCACCCCCGCTGTGTGAAGGAGAGATATCGCAGATCTTTCCTACCTGCTGCGATTAGACTCTACAATTTGAACTTAAATCTAAACTGGTGACTGGAACTGTGCTTGTGACGGGCAGCGCTACTTGTTCATTTATGGTTTGTGTTTGTTTGTTTATTATGATGTGTGCAGTGCGTTATGGTGATGTTTGTTTATTTATTGTTTGGATTTGTTGTTGCTGTTGTGACGTGAAATTTCCCCGCTGTGGGACTAATAAAGGATTTTTCAATTCAATTTCAATTCAATTCAATTAACCTAAATCATAAACACATTAACATGATCTTGTTCAGTTGTAAGAAGGAGCAATTGAAGCGATTTGTCTTAAAAGGAAACAATAGATGTTTTAATAAAGTAATTATGTAAACAACCATGAATGTGTCTCCTTATGTGAGCAGAAACTCAGCTGCATTTTTACCTGTTTAACATTTCCACATTAGGTGGCGCTGTTGCTGTCTGTTTGTTAAGTGGACCAACTGAGCAGATATTATGTTCATTGAAGTCTTTTATAAGGCAACTTATTTGATTAAGTTGTTATTACACCTCAGTGGTCAAGACACATGGGTTCAGTTCAGATTTTATAATATAATGATAGATACTCTTATAAACATTATTATTATTATTTAAATACAACCCGTTAGTACACAAGGCCCAATCAACGAAGATGCAAATTGACGCATATAGACAGTTAAAACTGTGAAAAGCGCCCTATAAATACTCATTATTTTATATTATGATGGTGGTCTCTCTTTTAACCCTTCCGATGAGAAATTAAGAAATAAAAAAAAATGTGAAAACGATTAAGAAAACATGTCATTTGAGATTTCATTAAACTTTAAAACCTAAAAGATTCAAAAATGTTTTTCGCGCTGGCTAAGTAGTGGATAGTTAATACCTTTCAAAGTAAAATTTTAAGTTGAACCAAAGTAAACGGATTAGGTGTTATCTGCCGACTCAATTTTTTTACTTTGATCCAACGAGACACTTTTTACAGTGATAGACCTAGTCAAGGCCTGATGCTTCATTGTACTCTTTCGTTATTTCATTTAGTTGTTAATTCTGTTGCCTAAAAGTCATAATGAAAATTAAAAAAAATTATATTATCATATTATAACATTTTTCATATTCAGTTCATATGCAGTGCCAAATCTTTCTTATTCATTGTTTGACTTTGTTCTATTCAAACTCTTAACAGTCATGCCATTCACTATTATCACATTCTGTACTGTATGCGTATCATATAATGAAGACATACGTACAGACACAAATCTGAAAAGCGCAGCGCGGCTTATTGAAACATCAGACATAGAACAGTGTTTCCACAAACATGCGCAGTGTGAGCAAAACCTCCTGGGTAATTCCACTAAATAAATGTATTTGCAGAATTTTATCATCAGTGATTATGAAATAAATTATGCTTGCACATTGCATTGGCCAGACTCACAATGCTTTGATTGCTAATGTGTCGCATTTTACGTCGCTTTGAGACAGTCAATGAGGAAAAACCAGCAAGCGAAACGTCCTGTAACAGGAAACGGACTGAGAGCCAAATTCAATCAAAATTCTTATTACCTCACTTCATGTCGTTTATTATTCATGTAATTTCGAAATCTGAAGTGTGAAAAGCAATTTTGATAGAAAAGTTCAGCCTGCAAACTCCATTATTAAATATTGCTAGTTTTCACTGCGGCTGAAACCCGTCTGAGCTGAAGGCAAACAGCAAAATGCTGCTGCTCGGAAATTCATTATCCAAAGGAGGAAGTGGCAAACGTTATCCGAAAGTTGTGTGCTGCAGAACCCGACATCCAACGCTGTTGCTATTTAACAAACACAAAGAACGAATAGTCCCGCTGACAGAACGATTCCATCACGCTAAAAGCTCTGAGCAAGAACTATATATTAAGTGGGCCCTGCGTTCCCTCTGGATTAATAACCAGCAATTGTGATTAATGACAAGTCATCTTTTCAACACACATAAAAAATAGATTAATCTGTCCACGGCAAAGAAAAGTCATTTTTCACTTTTCAAAGTTGGAAGAAAATGCAGAGTCTGCGGTTTTGTTGGCCATTAACAGCGGATGACATAATCTATGTGTGCACAGCTGCAGCTACAGTAAAACTACTGGTTGAAGTTTATTATTCCCAGAATTACGGAGACTGATTTGTGTATTAAAGCTTGTGGGTTATAACTGGCCGAGCTGGATTGAGCTTTACTGCGGCCAGATTGAAAGGAAATGCATCACTGCAAATTAGGAAATGACATCACTGATGTTGCAGAGAATGATGATTTTAATTTTCGCTTTATCACAGAACTTACATTTGTCACACAACAACATTTAGATGTTCAGAATATTTCTGTCCTAAATAAAACACTGCTTAAACATTTTTTACAACTGACACTTTCATCCAAAGAAACTCTCAAAATGAGGAGCATTAAAATAAATGTGTCGAAGAAAAGAAACACCAAATTTATTAAGGCTACATCAAAAAATACTCTTCGGTCTGTTACAAGGTCAGTTTTTTATTTATTATTCTTAGATGCTAAGAGATGACAATATATACAGTTAAGGTGAAAGAGTTTAGTCTTCATTGCTTTTTAAATATTGTGTGTGGCTCTAGTTGGAAGAAAGCAGTGTGCAGCTGAATGGGAGAAAATTCAAATTTTATTTGTCACATACACATACACACATGGTACGATAAAGGGGAGGGGGGGGGGCATACAAATTACAAAAAGCTGTATATGGGGTAGGTAAAGTGCACCAAGTGTAAAAAAGAGTTTCCAAAGAGTGTCCAATAAATATAAGTAAAATACAAACACAGTACAAATGCAATACTACAGCTTACAGTTGTAAGGGTGGGGGTCTCTCTTGAAAGAGATTGTAATACTCATTGCAGAGCAACTACTAAGCGCTGTTGTTTGTTTTCTGATTGTAGATGATGTGCTGACAAACCAGATAGTTGAGGCAGGATGGTGCAGTACCAGTAATAGTCTTGACGCTCAAAGTTAAAACTTAGAACAGCAATTGGTAACCAGGGCAAGAAGATTATCAATGACACTCATTCTTTTATGTTGATGAAAAACCTTGTTTAAGGTGAATTGGAAAAGTCAAGTAAAAGTCAACGAGACTTTATAGTCACCATACACAATACAGCAATAAAGCAGTACAGTACACCGTGAAATGAAATGTTTCTTCAGGACCCTGAGGCAACATAGAACACGTGATAAACAACAAATAAGGGAAAATACGTGAAAAAGGAGCGTAATGGATTCCACTTACACACAGTTGACAAGACAGGGTGACAAGAACTACGGTGCATGAAGAAGAGAAACTTACCAGTGACATCTGTGAGAAGATCTGGAAAACAGAAAGTAAATGCATGGAAAATGTTCAAAATATCCGATTGTCCATTGGAAGTATTTTTGAGTATTTAGATGTTTCTTTTTAATGGTGGCTTGCGTTTGTGTGATTGCTGATTTAGTTAAAATGCGTAAGAAACCCTCAAGAACCCCCAGAAGCCTCATGGCATCTGGCTTTGAGGAAGAGAGGATAAAATCCCAGTAAACACTTTGTACTTCCGTTCTTGGTCCTTCTTACTTGGACCAGAAGCCTTATTTGACGAACATTATGCAGCATTGAGACTCATCGAGATTCTTTGACATCAGTTTTTTTGGATGTTTGGGCGTGACCAATCTAAAGTATCTACAAACCTTTCAGGTTCCATTTGCTGTATTTATACAGGACCCTACTCTACTTATTCATTTGGTTATTCAATTTGTATTAGAATTTTAAAAATTTGACAAATTATACATAGAAAGCACAAAATAGAAAAACATGCATTGTAGTAAGAAGTAAGACAAAAGATGCAGAAGACTCTGGTATTCTGAAAGGTAAATGCCAAATACGTTTTGACAGGACAAAATGAAAACTTAAAAAAAATGAAACAAATCACCGTACAAAACTACAGGCAATTTTGCAGAAATAATATTAAACGAAATAGTTAATAATAAGCAATCTTAATGGTAGTAAGACTACTGAAAGAGGTCTATGACAGTCAACGAACAACCCAGGATACTGTACATTCATGATTAAATAAAGAATAGGATGCTAAAAGCAAATACAGTAGTGTGTTTGGTTGCACAGCATATTATTTTCACATTGCAGATGTTTCACACCAACGCCAAATGCATGCACATTAACTATCATTTTTTTAGACTTTTTTTTCGTCTAATTTAGTTTTTATACACAGGATATTCATATGTCCAAAGGCAAAACAAAAACAACTGTGGCTGATCTTAAAATTCTGGAGATTCAATCTTTTTGAGATGAAAACACAATAGAATCTTTTGCAATAGAGTATTTTATCATTTACAACAGACCAGGTGCTTTTGCCGGGTTTACTTTTCCACTGGGGTAAGGGCGCGCACACGCACACGCACACACACACACACACACACACACACACACACACACACACACAGTTATTTGTGTAGTGTGTTGTTTTTTCAAAGATCCATTGACATCTGACAGGCATAAGTCACAAGCTCAAATAAGGAAGTTAACTGGCTTTGTTTACATATTGTATACAAGAGTTGTCATAGATTCACCAAATATTATGTGTGTACTGTATGTGTGTGTTTGTGTGTGCACGCGTGTGTGTATGAATATAACCTAAATTTACTTTATACTGCATTTAATTACACATGTAGACACACACATTTCTATTTCGAAGATGTTTTTTTATTATTGAAACATTGACATGAATAACTCTAAAAATTAAAAATGCCAAGAACAAAGCAGAAAAAAAATACTTGTTTATCTTTTAGATGCTCTACTTTTGACATTTCAGGAAGTGTTTAGGGAATTGTGGGAAAAGTTTTAAATTGCAAATAATACTAGAGGGAAACAAGATGAGAAGAAATGCTCCTGGTAAATTGACATTTACATGCTAAAGCTTCTCACCAAGGCCTTCGTTTCAATGCAATTCTTTAGTTGGTAAGAAAACAACAGAAGACGTGATTTCTCAGACTCTGTTTGTGAAACTTAGCACCGAGCGGGTAAATATTGGGCTTCACCTGTCACGGTGGCCCGAGACGTTTGACCTGGATGGTGAACCGGTCACAAGGCCAAGTGGATTGTGGGTACAGAAGAGAGGAAATGAGACAGGCTCACTTCAAGCTACGTGTCTGGATGCTTGTTTCTATATCAACTGAATTAGAATTCTGCTTGAAGGTCACCGCAGACATGAAGGTAACTCTGGTTATTGCTAAAAAATGCTGTATTGGCAGTGCCAGAGGTCTCAGAAATGAGAACAATTAGAAGTTGCTTCAAGCAATGACAAAACAGTGAAGAAACAGTTGACGGACAAGACATCATCAATGACCATATGCGTTGTGATGAGTCTTATCAAAACATTGCTCAGCTTCCACCAAAGATCAGCAAAAAAAATAAATACACGAAATAACAAATAGCTTTTTAGAATTCTGTTGAATACTGATCTACATCTACTTCTACAAGCGTTTACTTACTGTTACAGAATTAATGGAAATCTTGATGATTCTTTGTTAGTTTCTTGATTAGTAATACGTAGCAAAAGTTAACCTTAATTCTGAAAGCAGGATTAGTTTGTTTTTCAGATTTTATTCTTAAGTGAAGGCGGTTTTGTTTCAGTGGCGCCTTTGATGAATAAACCATTCACCCTTCGCCTAGTTTCTCTCTGCACCGTGTGATGACATATACATGATAAAAACACTAATGCGTGTCGTGAAGTCGACTGATGTTGTTGTTGTTGTCTATTTTCACAGAATTCATGGTTCACATTAAAAGACCTAGTCTTGAGACAGATTCATGCTTTCCAAGAATTCCAAGAGCAAGCGTTCCACCTGCCATTAGGGAAAGCGCTTGCGTTCTCGATAAATAACAAGGTATTAATAAACCCTAAATGTAAATACATCTGCATTATATATTTTGTTTTCATATCGCAAATCTTACCGAGAAATATTTAAAAGGCCTCAGAAAGCATTGAATTCCTGACTGGACATGTTGGCTAAAGACACAAGTGAAGATTTGCTCGTGTTATGTATTTCGGGATTTTAGCTAAGACAAGTTTTACTTTGACCTCAATACAGTACATCAGTAAAAAGGAAAAAAAAAGCATTAAAAGCTCTCTTTTATTACTAAAAGGGAAGAAGAGAAAAAGTAGTATTGGGAGAGAGAGAGAGAGAGAGAGAGAGAGAGAGAGAGAGAGAGAGAGGTGTATTCATAAGGATAAAAAATTGCACGTGGCAAAAAAACCAGAAAGATACATATAAATAAGAGAAAAAGAGAAGCTGAGATATTAGTGGATGAGGAAGAAAGCAAATGAGATGATAATTAAATTTAGAGCAACAAAAGATATGAGAATACATTAGAAAACAATAGAAGTTTGGGATTGAAATGAAGAAAAGAGAAAATGGGTAGAAACATATAACAAGAGATAAAAAACAGATTGGCACAGAGAAAATATGCATTAAAGAAATAACAAATAAACCAATAAAATATTGATTGTAATAATAATAATAATAATAATAAATACATACTATTAATAATAATACTTTCTCCATTTCTGCAAATGTTCTTTATATGTTATCTCTGCATATTCATTTAATTGTTAACAGTAACGTCTCTACATTCAGGGTAAATAAAGATACAAACAAACAAACAATCAACACAGTATTCATTCTAAAGTGAAAACACAAAGCAACTGTTTATAAATTTAAAAAACAGGTTTAACAAAACAGTCAGTGATTGATTAATTGGAGCTTAATGCACACACTTATCCATAAATATAAAGCCTATTGTAAGCAACCAACAGTGTTTAGTGTCATGTCCACTAAACAAGTTCTCCTCTCAGCTCAAACGGCAAGTCAGAGTCTTTCCTACGTCTGTAGACCATAGTGTCGTAAAGTCCTGCCGCTACATCCACATCCGATTTCCTGTGTGACGATCGTCCCTGTAAGAAAAAAAAACACACACACAAATGACAAATCAGTTCCTCATTACACAACTGTCTAATGTGTGTCTAACAACACTGTGATGACGAGAATCATCATCACAGCAGCAGGTCAATGTTTGAAATGTTTACTCTTCATTGCTTTATTACAGTCAAACATTTTATTTGTCATATCACTGCAGGAAAGAAAATGCATACATTTTGGTTTAAAGGCTTTTATTAGAAAATATAAGACACCGCAGACTTACCACTTCTTTTGTGTTTGGGCAAAGAGAGGCGTGGCGTGATGGTGTTCAATTTGTGTTAAGCGTGAGCCAAATGCATGGATTATATGTTAATTGTGTGTATGTCAAAGTTAATTATTATTTATTTAGATAAGAGTTTATTTTTCATTTATGCTATTTAAATGATAAAGATGTTTTGTATTTGACAATGTTTTCTTTGATCATCTTGTTCCCCCTCCAGCTCAGATAATGTGTGTTGGTCCAATTTTTGGCGGGAAAGATGGCCTATAAAAGCCAGGCCATTTGTCTGTGAAGGTTAAGGTTGGTTGGTTGTATGCTCTGTGCAAACACATATGCTCATGTTGACAGTTTTGTTGACAGTTACTCCTGTCTCAAGGAGATTTGTTCTTTTAGTTTATTTTTTTTTGGAAAGTTTTTTTTCTAAATAAATTTTTTGCATCAAGTTAGCATCTCTGTGGCTCCTACCACTTTCTCTTGGCCCGACTCGGGGCACGTTTATCACACACACGTCTGTGGTGAACAACATATCAAAATAAACATCATCTATATATAGCTAAAAAAAAGAATGAAGGATTTTGAATGGATTCCTTACCTCAAAGAGAGGTGAGAATGGAGCAGCAGGGGGCAGCAGCGAGTGGACATGCGGGTCCTCATACGTCCCCCAGCCTCTAACCTCCTCGTACTCGTGAGAAATGTGTCTGCCATCTGCAGGAAAAAAAACTCAGCACATAAAATGTCTTAAATGGTAAACAATCAGTAAACGGCTTTTACCACATGCCTTTACTCAAATATTGGAAAATCCTTTAGAGAAGTAAATGGTAATTAAAATGAGAAACTGGTGATTGGTAAGAGGGAGAAAGAGAAAGGTGGGGTTCTAGAGTGAGGGGGAGAGAGGTGGCGAGGGAGGGAGGGAGGGAGAGAGAGAGAGAGAGAGAGAGAGAGAGAGAGAGAGAGAGAGAGACTGTAAAAAATAGTAAATATGGAGAGGAGAAAGATGAAGTTGAAAAAGACAGAGATTGGAGACAAAATAAAAGTGGGAGAAGGAAATACAGAGCAAGAGAGAAGGAGAGATCATAGTAAATAAGACATTGCGAGTTTTACTTAAATTTATTAATTTAAATTAATTAAATACTAAAATATGACTCATAATTGGGGGTTTTCTTTGCAATGAAAAAAAAAAAGAAAGGTAAATCCTCCGTCTACTTTGTGCACGTACAACTCTCTAGGTCAGAAAAAATGTCAATATGAGCAAAATTACAGATTGAAAGCAAAAGTGTGTATCATATTTTCAAGTCTATATGGACTCACCTTGGTCCTCTGGGCCTTCAGGATGTGGATACAGCGCCGGACTGTAGGCCTCAGTCGGGTAGTAATAATGAAAACTCTCTGGCTGTTTGATGACAAGACGGACATTTCTTCAACTGAAGAAACTTAAAATATCTGGTATGCATATTCTCAATTGCATTTAGATTAATTAATTAATTTATACAATTTTGGCTGTATTTATTTAATCCACAGCCTGATTTGCCCAAAAATCACATTCTAGTGTTAAGAAGCACTATGGGGAGAAAAGCATTATTAGACAGCACAAACAGACATAAACCCGGGCGTAGCTCTCGTAGACGCTGCCTTCAGGCTCGGAGCTGCTGTCCATGAGAAGTGTTCGCTGTGCTGACGCGTTGATTAGCTCCCTGCTAGTGTAGCGACTCGAACTGCTCGCTGAAGATCTGCAAGAACGGAGAACTTTACAATCTCATCAGTATGACACAGAGGGCAAATCTATAATGTGCCATGACAATTGCAAAAATGATTTGAGGTTTTTTTTTTATCTCGGATTTTAGTAAAATATGTCCATCCATGTGTTTGTGTGTGTATGAGACATTCCATCCATTTACACATTTATCTTTTCAAAATGTGAAACAAATGTCATTTTCTGCTGAATAAATACTTGAAGATACTATTATTATGCTTAGTTTCTCAATATTTAATAGCACACTGAAACACAAGGCTTTTGTCCTTCCTGCCGTTTCAGAGCTCATGATTCTGTCACCTGAAAGCTGGTGAAATGCACACTCTGTACAATTTTGGAGTCTATTTATGGACATGCAAACCATGCAGCGTTTCTCGGCACCATTGTGAGAGAGAGATTTTAAATTTACGTGGAGTGGAAAGTTCTTCCAGACAGAAGCTGCTGCCTTCAGGATTCCACTGAAAGTTAGTAAAGTTGCATGAGTAAAGCAATGGTTTCTACATTTCATACATTGTCCACATCTCGACGCAGCATTATGTGTTACTGTTGTGCTTTACTGTAACAGCCTTACAAAACTAGTGCTAAAGTGCTAAGATGATCAAGAATCAACACTACCACAATAAACCAAAGGCAGAAATACCGGATTTAAGACAAATACGCTACTGAAAAACATTTTAAAGTAACCTATTTTACCATAGTATAAATGCAATGATTGCAAAACAGGGAAAAAAGTTAGAGATCATAACTGTCATGGAACAAAACTCCAGGCAACTAACAGCGAATAGAATAAAAAAATATATTGTTTATATATATATGTGGGAGTTGTGGTACAGTGGTAGAGGACTTGGACTGGTGTCCAAAAGGTTGCCGGTTCGAATACGACTAGTGCTAAAACAAATCAACATAACACAAAAAACACCCAACAACACAACAACAACAAAAAAAAAGTAAGTGTCCTGGAACACAAGGGTGCGGCCCATGCTCCGAGTTCGTGTCTGATCGATGGTTAAATAGAGAAAAAATTTCCCCACTGAGGACCAATAAGGTTCATTATTATTATATATATATTATAGATAATGAACTGAACTGTAACTCAACTATTGCTTTACTGCTCTTTAATTAATTATTCTTCTTATCAAAATAATAAGAAGACCACTATACCAAAACTACAGGATCGATCGACTCTTACAAAAACACAAGACCTGTAATTCAGAGCCATAACATGCAAGAATATTATGTTGTGAAGATATTGTGAAGATAAAACAAAAATTAAGATAAATAAAGCACAACAATAAAATTCACGAACACTTTAGTTCAACATGGACATTGATTTAAACTAAAAAGAAAAAAATCCAAAAAGCCAAACAGAGCAAATGAAAACAATAATAAAGACAAGTGTTAATTAGTTTTAAGACAGCAAAAAAAAAAAAATAGTGAGTGTCAATATGTCTACTAGGGACCCTATCAAAATTGTGTTCAGTATTTACACTCACAGAAATAATCTTTCAGTTTTGTTTTCTTTCAGTTATAATTTTAGCATGTTTTGTCTTGCTGGATGTTAATTCTTTGCTGAATTATTTCACTTGGTTCACCTGACAATCATTATTCTGTTAAACTTCTTTATAATTTAATTGCCTGTTTTTTGTTGTCACACGCTGAATTGTTTGCATGCTTAGTTTGCTTAACGACGATGATTTTCAGACTTTTCTGATGCGAGGCTTTGTAAATTCTGTAAACCCTAGAGTTTGTGTCTTCGTAAGTAAGCACTTTTGACTTTTAAGTCTCTTTAGTTTTTTAAGTTTTTAGTATTTTTAGAAAAAAAAAATAGTTTGGTTATTTTTTCCCTTTGCAACAGTTTTGCTTTTGTCTAGTTTTTAAAATAAAGCTTTGTCCTGTGCATACTGTAGATTTGTCCTTGTTAGATTCCTGACACATTTCTGCTCTTGTTTCTTTTACAGTTGAAAATGTTAGATATTTCTTCACTTTTACATTCGGTATAGATATACTTTCTGTATCAACTTATTTTATGTCTGTTTAGTGTATCGTTTTCGCCAAAACTCATCCCTCAAAACCAAAGTATTACACTAAGAGATAGGTTTATGTGATATTTTCCCTATCATGGCGACGTCTCTGCAACAGAACCTCATTGTCCAACCATATTTTGAAAACTTTTTTCAAAGAACTTATTAGTGCAACCGCTTTCCCTCGGGTTTACGGGTTTCAGGCACTGCCACACCTGCTTTGATTCATGACTCACCTCTGCTCCTCACTTTTTGTCTCCTGTGAAATGCTTGTGGTGTCCTCTATAGGAAAAAAAAGAAAAGAAAGGACAGTAAAGAAGTTACAAAAAACGGGTCAGGGGACAGATAGGATAAAGTAAATGAAAGTCTGGGACGCGTGAGACAGAGCAGGAGACTGTTTGTGGAGAGAACATTCATCATGTGTCATTTCAATTATTGGTTCATTCCGACAAATTGTGTTGTGACAGTTGCTTTAATAAAGTGATAAAAAGGACCGTTCAAACTGAAAGCGAGAAGAGTGGAGGACAGGTTCATGAATAGACTGAGAAAAAACTAAGCAAGAGATGAGAGGGGGAAGACGAGACACCTGACAGTTTGAGGGAAGGGGCGAGTGGGAAAAAAAGACAAATGGGGTGAGTTAGAGAGGGAATGACAGAGGACGAAAGTGAAAAGGAGAGAGATAAGGGGTGAGACGAAGGGAGGAAGTGACAGCTGCCGGAGAAAGGCGAGATGGTGGGATGATGCAGATGAGCGAGGTGGCAGCCAGTGAGATATGAGTAAGTAAAAAGGCAGAGAGATTGACATAAAAGTAAGAAGTCGTTTTAGGATTCAGATGGTTCATCCCTTTTGCTCTGCTTGCTGTCTAGGACAGGATGTCTAACACCGCCGCAAAGAAGAAACTGTGACATGCAGAAACGAGTCGCCGTTTGTTACCTCTCAAGCTCCGCCCCCTTTTCCATCTGACGAACAGAAAGAAGCCCATCACGTTCAGGGAAAGCAAGACCATGCCCACAGATAAGATGGCCACAACAAATGAAGGGAGATAGCCACCTGATAGAGCATTAAAATGAAAAAAAAATTAAAAAGCATAACTATCACACCACATTTGTGCAGCTGTCATTTTATGAACCATTACGACTAACAAAATATTGTGCATAATACTTTGGATTTTTTGGGCTGTGAAATCCAAAATGCACGCACAAATATATGAATGTACAATAGTGTATTTTCATAAATATATTTAATTGGATTAAACCATTGAAAATATTCCATCGAGTAAAATTATTACAATACATAGAAATGCTTTAGAATACTTGATTGAGAAGTAACTAACTGATAATCAACTTGACTGATTATCAAATATTGTATTGAGATAAACTTTATTTACTTGAGTGTTTCTTAGTCAAAATGGAAAATGACCTTCTGAATTTCAAATTTCATATTTCTTGGTAGAATTCTGTCTTATTGATTTGCAAATGTGTCTGTTTTTTCTAGAAAGCAGCTTGTGATTGATGTGGATTTGACAAAGTCACATGAATCTACACACTTAAAGCTCTGTCAACTATTCACACCAGACGCGAGAAACTGATGAATCCCTCCATGAAAAATCCCACAAACGGTGCAGCAGTCTCAAATCAAACTGATTACATAGGAACTGAAATTGAAAACCCAAATGAATCTCTTTCACAAACCCAATCAAAATGCAAAGCAGTATCTGGTGGACCTGGGTTTTGCCTCCAGCTAATGTCAGTTCATTTTGTGTCCCAAATCAAGGGTCAATAACTGCCACTGTGTCCCATTAAGCATCCTCACTCAAGATTATAGTCTGAGCAAAACCAGGCGAAACTCTCCACCCCTAGGCCTTGTAGACGTATTTGAAACAGGCCGGACAAAATCAAGCACAAGCTTAGAAATTGATCTGAGATGTTGGAACTTTTCTGCATTTGATGAATAGCAACTGCAGTAAACAAGAGAATGAAATGGTGCACCTGCGAGATTCGAGTCCTGGTCTGCTGTAGAGACCCCGTCACCAGTTTGTTCCGAGTCTGAGAGAGTATAGAAAGAATAAAAAAAAGAGATGGAAAAGTGATGAAAAAATGTTAGAGAGGGAATGATAGAGAAGTGAAGTAAGGATAGAAAAGATTGAGTCAAAAACAGAAGAAACAGAGGTCAGAAAGAGTGACAAAAAGGAAGAAAAAAGTGAGAGAAATACAAGACAAAATGAAGAATGAGAATAGAATAGGGAGCGGGGGAGACAGAGAGTGACAGAGAGAGAGTGAGAGAGAGAGAGAGAGAGAGAGAGAGAGAGAGAGAGAGAGAGAGAGAGAGAGAGAGAGAGAGAGAATTTTGTAGTTAATGCTTGTATTTGAATTTTTGAAACCAGATTTCAGTATCAGACATATATAGTAATAATATGCAGAATTTAAGCATAAAAAAAAAACGTATGTTCCTCTTTATAAAATGACAGTCTTATTAATGTGTTAATGTTTTGTCAAGTTATTGTTGGTGAAGATATATGGTCACATATATGCCTGTGTCTGCACTTCTGCAGCTTTAGATCTTTTACATTGCCTTTGTTGCCGGGAATAAAAAAAAAACTCCTACAGGTTTAGAATGATGTGAATAAATGATGACAACCTTCATTTTGAAGTGAATTCAGTGAGAATACCCCGCTCTTCCTTCAGCCGTCTGCGCTCATGACTAATTTGTTTTGCAAATCAAACACTCTGGCATTACAACAGCAGAATTCATTATGTTTGCCGAGGGAATGCAGCTTATCATCATTTATCATACATCACAGTGTTTTGTCTGTTTCTCTCTTTTGCATATCCTGCAAGACCCACTGTAATATGCATCCAAAAACTCAGAGCAGTGGTGATTGGTGCAGACGTTCAGCCATTCGACCTATTTGCCTATTTGTCTGATAATTCAGTCTCAATGTGATTGGGTCCAAATGAGATGTGATTGGTCGGCGCAATGAATGGCTCATCAAATCAGCGAAACATAAAGCCTATTTTGAAACCCAGTATTGTGGAGGAAGATTGGGCGTAAAGATCTGAACAAACCGGCGGTGGCGACGGTCAGAATTTTGTCGCTGTCGGCATAGCTGCTCTCTCCCATCACGTTGAGTGCGTTGACTGAAAAGTTGTATATTGTGGAAGGGTTGAGGCCTGTGACTGTATATACAGTAGCGGTGGGTGGAAACACGTCCACATACATGTAGCTTGAAGATCCTACCCACTGATATCTGTCAATAGAGAAAACGAGTGTTTCATAGTTCAATGCCTTCAATGTGTATAATTGTTATTTTATATTTCATTAAAAAAAAAACAATACTAATAATTTCTCTCCTTAATTGCCTTCTTTTTGTAAGCTGAAAACAAACTTACTTGATAAATACCTATCACTCTAACATGAAACGTATGTCTTAGAATGTACATACAGCTTAGAATGGCTGTTTTTAAATATAAGTGTAAGTAAATACAGTATTGTCTTTATCTAATCCCTATGAATCTAAAGTAGCTTCTTGTTGAACAGAGATTTGAATCTGACGAACAAGTTACGCAATTGCAGATGAAACGTCTAAATAAGGTCGAGTATCAGTTTTAACAAGTCCATTCAAAAACATTCAAAACACTGTGGACAGAGACTAGATTGATGAGACAAGCAAGTGTCTGTCATTAAATACTTTGCACCTAAATGGTAGCAGGTGAAATCACTCGGAGCTTCTGATCATAATGAGCCACACCTGGATGACACTAGCGTGGCTCTCTGGGTATATTCATTGCATTTTCACCAAAGCGAAAGTGAAAAAAACTGCAACTATGATTAACGTAACGTAATATATATATATATATATATATATATATATATATATATATATATATATATACATGCAATATTGAAATTGAAAATTATTTACATTTTTAATTTCAGTAGAATGAACTTGAAAAAAGCTCAACACAAACATCTGACTCCATTATAATTAGCGTGGAAAATGCCTCACAAACAAGCTGTCAAGGAATCTTATGGGGACGTCACATGAACGGCAGGCTAAATATTTATTTGCTACCATATTTCTTCCTTGGCTAAGTAGAAAGTGCACAATACTCTGACACACACGACGGTTAAATATAACATATTGATGTTTTATATGGACACTTCACAGCATGTCTACCTGACACGGAAGCTTTGTGTCAAACCGCCGTCGAATCCCGGCATCCACTCCAGAGTCACAGAGTTATGGCTGACATGCAGCAGCTTCAGGTCTGAGGGGGCATCAGGGTGGTCTGAGAGACAAACACAAACCATTTAGGAAGAATTATGAACTTTAAGAAAATAAACAGTCTAAAGTTTGGTTGAAAAGAAATTTGGTAAATATCACTTCAGATCTCTTCAGAGAGTGACAGGGCAAAAGCCGCAACGCGAGAATAAAAATATGCGCTACTCCGCTTCTCATCCGTCTGATGATAAGAAGCGCATGAAATTTATTATAGTTGTGTCAGATTAATTAGGAATATTCATGGCAATAAAAACAGAAGGAGTTGTGGGGAGAAAAAAAATGGGATATTGGACTGTATTTCATGGTCTTTATGATAACATAAAGCCAAGTAGACATTTCCCAAGCCTTGATGCAAGAGAAAAGTAAAAGACTTTATTTAATGGCAGAGACTTTTAAAAGATTCGTGTGAAGCACTTTTATAAGAAGTGTGTATACATCAAGTACACACACACACACACACACACACACAATTGAGAATCATATTTCAAAATGTTGTTCCTTTTTTATATTATATATTTACCTGGAATCACAAGTAAATCAAACAAATTATTTTTGGTCTATTTTGTTTGGGAAAAATAAAAAAAGAAAATTAAGAAATATAAAATGAAGTGTTCTGTATTACTACGTTTAAAATAGCAATTTCTACTTAAACTAAGGAGGAAAAAAGTAATCATTTTTCAGCACTGAACTCGTGCTGATGCTTGTGCTACGATTTAAATTTTATGCAATTGACCAGCAATAAAAACAAGGGATACGAAATATGCTCACTGTTAACATCTAAACTAAGCCTATAAGTTAAAAAAAAAAAACATTAAAACAAGTCTACAGCAATTTATGAAACAATTTATTAAAACTCAAACTCTCTGACTACTAAGCCACAAATGCTCATCTTTAATTATTACAGTTTTTCTCAAATGCTAAAACACAAAAGCCAATCCCCTAAACCAAATGACTAGTCATCTAAACACATTTACCAAATCTAACCATCATTCTCCAATACCATAAACACATTTCACATGAAGACACAATTCACAAAACACAACTTTTGTTCTCATAACTCTAAACACATTTGTTCTTGCTAAAACACAAGTTGCAAAAGAACTAATCCTCTGCAGAAATCTAAAATTTCTAACTTTCCATTACTGCAAAATTTCCATTGGCCGTTATGAATCAAGGAATCTTCTCACCAACCGAGAATTGTGTTTTCAGTTGTTTTGCTGTAGTGTGCAATGATGTGAATTGTGTTTACAGTTTTGAAAGCTTGAGCTGCTCTTTTGGTGCGAAAGTTTGAGTTTTGAAGTGAGAAGGTGTAGTTGTGTTTATGTAGCTTTAGAAACGGGTGTTGTGTTTAGACACTGGGTAACATGCAGGGAACGTTTGTGAAATGTGTTTTAGCATTTGAGAAAAACTGTAATCACTAGAGCGTGATACATCAATTAAACAATAAATGCATTGTGTGCGTACTAGTACTGAGCAGCTGGACGTCTAAAAAGTCTTCGCCCATGCTGTTGCGAGCGGTGCAGGTGAAAACGGCGTAGTCCAGCAGAGCGCTGACGTTAATCACAGTTAACACACTATTATGAATCGCTCCTTCCTTTGACGTTTTCTCTTCATATCTATAAAACATGAAAATTCCACTGCAAGTAAGAATTCTCTATTCAAACATCCCAAAAACAACCAATCACAATTCAATATGGAAGTTGATTAAAGAAAGTAAGAAAGATATGGTGAACACAATAGCAACATTTTAGAATACTATGTTAAGTAAATAAATCATATGGACAGAAACATGGCAAAAATAACCACACAACTATATCTCAAAAAGAAAAAAAAAAAAAAACACTTGACATTGAGTTGAGTTCAGAAATTAGTGGTCAATTTTTAAGGGCCAGTGAAGAGACCTGAGATGGTGGCTTTTTAGTACGTTCACCGCCTTCTCTATGTCTTCAATTGGGAAGCTTGCAGAATTCCATGTGTGTGTAGATGTGTAGACACCAAATCTGCCCCTTTATGATAGAATTTAGTTTGTCCAGTGTTTTATCTAGTTTTGTTTTTGCCCAAATTGATCCTGTTGCAAATCCATGAGAGATCCATGGTTCTAATTGGTTAACCAGTTGTGTCTGATATTTCCGGCATATTAATGCGGTTCCAAATGTGACTTGCTTTTTACTAACATCTAACATGTTTTAAGTACTGTATTTCATTATATTATGTTTAAGCTTTTCAATACAGCTATTTTGAGTAGTTTGTAAAAGCAGTTTATCAAATCCTTTGAGTCATTGTGTGTGTCCACATGGCGAATTAAATTAGAAATCAACTTTAGCATGAACTTTGCAATCATCCTGTAGCACTCAAAAATAAAGTAAATAACATAATAAACAACCTTAACCACTTAAATCACAGCACTTTGCATGCAAACAGTATCACGTGTTGTCTTTCAAATATATGTTTAGAAGAAAACCGCAGGCCATATTTCATGGTTCTGTATCACAGCTTTAATTATTGTAAAAACATATTTTAATGATTCAAATGGTGATCCAAACAACTTTGACCAAACAATTGAAGCCAATTATCTTTAGAAATTGCTCATTTAAAAGCGAGTGTCTGACCTCTCTGTAAGTGGTTCAATCCAAGCTAATTAGGGAAAATTCAAAAGAACAAAAATGAAATATGAGGAATATCAATAATGGAGCGATTCTTCACAAGCACAGTAACAACCAGCATCATTACCAGCACTAAAACATGCAGACGCTAAAATTTTAAACAGTCACTTTGCATTTTAAGCATTCAAGTGAATGACTCTATGGATGGGGAAAAAAAAAAAA
>CM051503.1:2557641-2599760 GCA_028031935.1 Paedocypris micromegethes | reverse complement strand
AAAAAAAAAAAACAGAAAACGTGTTTAAATCCCACTCACTGTAAAATGAGCTTTGTATGTCTCATTGTAACAAACGCAGGTTGGTTTGAATATGTTGAGTGTATATGCAATGTTCATTACCTGGGGTTACCAAAGTCCAATGGGAATCCATTTTTCGCCCAGGTAAAATGCACTCGTGGTACACCCTCTGCCTGACACACCACATTGGCGTCGTTGCTGCCGTCTCCCCGGCTGGCCACTTTCCTCCATTGTGGTCCCTTCTGAAGAAATGGAGAAACTGCAGAAAACATGTAATCTATAGTTAAATCTACGGCAGAGGCTCCCAAGAAATTCTCCAAAGTTAAACTAAGATAAGCTACTTTATCTTGTGATAATGCCAATGGCAGATTTCTGCATGAAGTTTTAGATTTTTACAATCAAAATTATTATTACTTTTTCTTATTCCAAGTTAATGATAAAACATAGCATACGTAGCAACCGTCCACACTTACAACGGACAATAAGTTGTCCTTCCACACTTCCTGGAGGTGCTATGCCATTGTCTGCTGTACACTGGTAAACACCAGCCTGGTCTCTGGTCACTTCATATAGTGTTAACACACCAGTGCCTTCATCTTCACTCTGTTCTCCTAGTTCATCTACCTCCCCTTCGCCCTACAATTGTTGGAGAATTTAAACACCATTGAAAAACTATTCAAAGGAGGGCAAAGATATACCCACCGATCAAAACACACAAAGAAGGTGGCCTATGATAACTGACATTCTGACAAAGCATACGAGGCACACTAGATGAACAAAGAGTTGGAAACAATCCCAGTTGTAGCTAGTACTGAGAAATGTGGCTTTTGGAAAGGTGTTTTAATGAAAGCAATTTTTCTCCATTTAGGCCAGAAGTATTAAGCATAAAGGTGAGACATTGTCATGGTTAGGAGGGTGAAAAATGGCACCTCTGAGGCTGTGACACAGTGAGAAAAGAGCCGGAGAGACAGAGGGAGTTCAAGACAAAGAGAAGACATCCTTAGATAAATTGTGGCGATAAAACTAGAAAGCTTCCGAACTCGACAAAGTAAAGACTGTAAAAGTGGGAAAATGGGGCGAATAAGCAAAACAGAAATGACAAAGTCATCACTCACCATCCACTTCCAGGAGAACATATCTGAGGTGATGGGGTTGGCGTCAGCGACACACAATAAGTCAGCAGTGTCGCCCAGGTTGACAATAACTGGATCTGTTTTCATTTGAACTGTTGGGGCATCTAAGACGCAAGCATAACATAAATTATTGTATTATTATATCAAACAAGTGTCAGCTCAGTATTTTTGTCAAGAGGAACATTTTTAATCTGGAGCAAGCTTAAAAAGAAAAAAGTTTCTTTTTTTTTTTTTACTGGAGGTCAACTGCTAATATAATGCAACCCCTTATACAAACTAGGTGATGAGCCACACCTGTCGCGGAGGGTAACGAGCTGTCAGTGGGTAGTCTCCTGCTGCTTCCCTCCTCGGCCGCCAGGAGGAGCAGAGGAGCAGGATTGTGGCAAAAACATGGCAATATTTGTATACTTAACATTGCTTGGTAAGGTGAGATAGTCAAGAGTTTAAAAAACGTTTCAATTTTTGTATGTTTTTATATTTTATAAGCATTTCTTTTAGAAGGCATACTAGAATGTCAGGTGCAAGTGAACAAAAGTTTTAAAAGAAAATTAAGCTTAGAAAATGAAGCTTCAATTAAATAAAAAACAAAAGATTTTTAGGCATTTTATTTATTTGTTGACTCGTTTTGTAAATTAATATCTCGCAATGAGGCATTTCTGAAGTCACTTACTAAAATGCCTCATTCATAGACTACAATCAAACTTATCGAAAAGTAATTTTGAGATAGTCTGAAATCGCAACTGTTTGTTGTATTGTTGTTATTTAGTAACAGAATAATTATAAAAGATCCTTACTTAGCAATTATTTAGTCTCTTGTTTTGTATTCTGCTTCTCAATTTGGTACATTGGCATATACACAGAGTTTCACATGTGATTGGGCTATTACTATGTACTATTTTAAAATGTACGTATATACAATCACTCAGAACATATAAAGAAGATTTTTTTTTGGAGCCAAAATTTCCCCATGAGCCAAATTCTTCAGTTGATTTGTAGGACTTAGTCATGATCTTGATTTTGAGTCTGTCTATTCCATGTGTAACATAAATCCTTTTATGTTCTTGAAAAAAGCTTGTGGAAGATTCCAGGCTTGTTCTAAACATGTCCATTGCAGGAACATCCACAAGAAATGCGGTGTAGTCTGAACCATAGCATTTGTTTTTCAGAATATTTTGTTGATTCCAGATTTTCCTTGCTTGTGTCAAAACACAGCAGGATGCTGCACTTCCTGGTGAATAATTCAGAAGTAAAAAAGCCTCCACAATAAAGGTTCATTGTGATGTCGTTCCCATTATGTGCAGTACGGAAACAGCGCTTTGTTAAATCCTCGGCTGCTGCTCTTTGCTTGGTTGTAAATGGTCTTTGAGTCTCTGTCACAGCAGTGCGTGTAATGCTTCCTGAAGCAAATGAACAACATTCACCAAAGGGCAGAGTATTACACTTGGTTTCTGTCATACTCTCTGAAGATAGCTCCATTATTAAAGAATCAGACAATGTTATTGTGTGTGTGTGTGTGTGTGTGTGTGGGTGTGTGTCTGTGCGTGTGTTTGTGTGTGTGTGTGTGTGTACATGAGTGAACAAACGAGTGTCTATACACACAGACACACTTCAATGGTTTGACTTGAAAAACAAATCTGACCTGAAGAAAAACCGTAGAAATAAATGCAACCTTAGTATAAAAGTCAGTGCTTTCTTCAATTATCTCACTTCAATGCTCAATAATAGAAGGAACCGTATCAACAATAAAATAAAATAAAATATAGCTGCAAGCAGCAATAACATAATTCAAGCCATTATGATACAATGTTGGCCAGCAAGTGGAAATTAAACCTCATTACTGGACACTTACCGGTTATGACCTTTATTGGCTCCTAGTTGGTTTTACAGCGCTACATTTATCATATGCTCAAGAAATTATCGCGAGCCGCGAAGTCTGCGGAACAACAATGAGCTCCCCACCACTAGATGGCGCTGAGGTGTCAACACGCTCCAATAAGCAGCAGTCAGTAGCGGCAGACTTTTGACTGAAGGTGGAGGACGTTCTTAAAACGAACAAATGAAGATAAAAGTTATGACTTCAATTCGTTTATATTAATGGCAAAAATATCAAACGTTAGCTTAAACAGCTTGACATCTTCATTTTTCGCTTGCAATTTTTACATTTTTTCAGAAAATTAAGGAAAAATCTGAAACGAAAGAAAATAAAGCTTTCTACTAAAAAGTGAAGATAGCAAGTGAAGAAAATGTAAAAAGGAAAAGAAAATAAAGCCAAAAAATCTTAACATTTGTCTTGTAATAGACAATAAATATTGTTACTTTTTCCTACTAGCTTAGAATTAAGTGTGAACGATTACTTTGTCTTAATTTAGTGTAAATATCGTCAAAATTAGTCCTATTTTCTTGAAATAAGCATTTTTTTTTTAAATAGAAATTATGTTTGACACAGAAATGTCTGAAACAAGAACTGTAAAGTGAAATTTTAATAACATGATGTTTCTCAATTTAAGAAGCTACTTTTATATTAAAGCCAATTAGAACAAGAACTGAAATGCAGAAACAAATCTACTCTGTAACAAAATTATTTGTCTTGTTTTAGGCTGTTACCAAGTATATTTTTTAACCCGATTGGCAGATGATTTTATTTGATTTAAGTTTTGTTTCCTCATTTAGTTTTTTTAGTTCATGTAGATTTTTCTGCCACTGTAGACACATTTTAATTATGTAACCTGGTTTTTTATTTAAATGTATTTTTATTACTACTGAATTTAAATTTAATTTATATACATTTCATGTGTTTTTTTTAAGTATACATATATATTTTAGATTAGTAATAAGTAAGCAAAAGCAAGTATAATAATAAGAGCAACTCCCTTATTCAGTGTTGTATGTGCAGGATTACAGCTTTCCTGATGATCTTGGTGTATCATATTATTTATATATCTAAATTTTTGTGTATTTCATATAGTTATTAAATTCAACAAATCATGATTTGGATTGGCTGACATAATGTGTGTTTTAATGGGCCGCGGGACACTTTGATTTGGACAATTTGGGCCCCGAGGTCAAAAAGGTTGAGAACCCCTGAACTATGTTACTCCATTTTGTTGGGAAACTCATTGGCATTTAATTAAAATGAATACAATTTCTTGAGACAAAACACCACATAAAATGTTTTTTTTTTATGCAAACTGTTCAAATTTGCAAATTAGTGTAAAAGCTCTAATGCAAAACACATTGCAGATGTAACATATATATATATATATATATATATATATATATATATATATATATATATATATATATATATATATATATATGCTTAATATAATACATTTCACTAAATATATATTTTATATATAAATACTACCACTAAATACAACAACATAAAAAACTTGAGTGAAAGACAAATGTTTTAGAAGTTATTAGCATTAACATGATACGTTAAAGCTCTTTTTGTGTAGCGGTAACATAATCTAACACTTATTGGCCTTAGGGTGGCACCACTGAGCCGTTTGGCTAACACATTTTCTCATATACTGCTGTTCACATAATCAGATACAGAGTCTCCTTGTAGGCATTATGGGTCATAAAATGTCTTGCTTTTTGCACCATAATGTTGCTTAGTTGTAAATGGTCATGGAACCTACTTTAAAAACAAGGATTTTCACCTAAATCCTTGAACTCTCAAATGATGGCACTGATAATTTTGATACTACCAGCAACAAGTTACTTTTAGTAAACAGTTCAACACATATATCAAAAAAACATTTGATGGTTTACTTATATGCATGTAAGAAATGTTGGTTCTTAGAAGCACAAGTTGGAAAGGTTGCATCAGGAATGAGCGGGAAGCCTCAGTAATCCTTGCCTGCCTCATCTTCATCCCCTGGAGGATCATATTCTCATGCGGGCATCACTGCCAGGGCAATTTCTAGTCCGTTAGCATGAACAATATTATTCTGTATTGTTCCTGAGGGGGACAGCGTGGGTCTACACGAAAACATCCTCACTGGAAAAAACCTACTCAAATAGTCCATACATAATGAATATCTACCACTGTCGTGTGCTATTGTACCAGGACGTGGAGATCCATTAGCACTGAAGGATTTGCAAGAACACGTAGGCCTGGATTTGAAGGGCTGCTAGTATTAAATCATTAAGGAGTGGGAGGGCTTTCTCTCGCTTGTGTTCTTTTTATTCTTGCCATTACACTTTCAAGCCCGAGTGTTCACGTGTGGGTTGAGTTTAGCAGATTGAAAAGTGTTGGGCAGACGTGCTTCACGTTCATGGTATTCAAATATCCGAACACTAAAAGGAAGCTACTGTAATCAACATTTACATAATTTTGAAAATGAATTACACTTGTTATGTTTTATACATTAAACATTACAGTAAAGTAAGTTTTCACAGCAGAAGTATGTTTACATACTCACTGTTTGGTCGGATAAATTGCGGTGCACAATTTTCTACTAAAGTTTGGCTTTTACCAGGCCGCTTTCCTTTAACTTTCCATTCTTTTCTTTCTTTGGCATCTGCCTGTCAATAATCTCAAACAAAGAATCTGTTCTCTTCTTTAAAAAGAAATAAAAAATAACTTTCTTGGCATCATGCGCTTTTGTGTTATTGGCAAGTTTCAGGACACTTGAAAAGCAGCTTTTTTTTTCCAAATCGATGGAAATGTATCAATGTTTAATTATATATTGATGTGCAAAACGTCTGTTTTGTTTTATAGGGCAATTTTATACCTTCTGCTTCCAACAGTCAAGTAACAAATCAAACCAAACGGCCTTGAGCTGCGTTGAAAACACTTTTTTTTTTATCTATGACGACTATTGAAAACTATTTTCTTTATAAAGTCTATATACCTTCTCTTTTTATAAACAGAATTCTTGTCAATAATACATCACAAAAAAGTGTCTGATCGCTGGCATAGTCACATTAAACATTGCATAATCATAATTAATGATATAATGTAATACACCAAACGTTTAAATTAAAGAACTGTTTTATTTTTTATGATTTTGAAATAAAGTTGAACATTACTGATAATATTTAAATACAGATAAGTTTCTGATTTGTTTAGATACTGTGTAATTGTTGTGATTAAACAATTAATATTTATATTTTTTTATTTCATTTACATTTCTTACAGGAATCACTTACCCTAATCACTGTCATTATTCCTGGAACATCTCCAGACAAAATGATCGCAGAGAATATCAATTTTAAGTTTCAATAATTTTTTCATTTAGATTTTAGCTCAATGTTTACTAAATAGGCCTTCACCTGAACAACATAATGAATACCAAACCAAAAATGTTAAAGTTTTTGATTTTAGCCAACAAGTCAAAATCTTAGAAACCTACACTTGTCAATATTGTACCTTGATGGTTTGAACCCTGATATTGCTGCTTGCAGTCATATGTTATATTAAGTTCTAATTTGTATCCCAGTTGCTGTAACAAAAATAATACAAGTATATGTTTTGTTTAAACGGCAGGGCTTCCAAAAATTCTCAAGTATCAAGATTTTTTCAGCAGAAAGACAACATTATGTCACTTACGACAACTGCTATGTCATAATATAAAAGCACAGCAGTTGCTTTGTTTCCTCAGAGCAGTTATTACAAGAACACGTTAAGCTGCTATTATTAATTACAAGTCAAATCAAAGTGAACAAAGCGTGAAAATCACCAGATTACAAATTCAACAAAGGCAGATTCTTACACTGTACATCCAGTCTGAGCTTGGTGCGGTTTCTTCCTTCAGCATTGGAACACTCTATGATGTAATCACCCCCGTCACGCCGAGACACGTTGGTGATTTCCAGGGTCCAGTCGTCAAAGCGGTAACGCGGATCTCGCTCTGTAACAAGCACAGACACATGACCTACACAAGCCCGGTGGGAAGAGAAGACATGCCACAGACATGTGAAATGTTTAATATCCTGCATATATACGGGCATATTAAAGCATCAACTGAGGCCGTCTCCAAGGAGGAACACTACAGGGACTGCTGAGAGGCTTTCTACACACAGATGAAGACTGAAATTGTGTTGCATTGAGGACGGTAGCTCATTTATGCTGCATACATTAGCGAGGAATCACATCTGCCATGGCGCAGTGCTCACAACCAATGTTTTATTCACAACACATATGGCAATGTGTGTTTGTGCCTGTTTGAGTGTTTAGAGCGCCTGTGAGGGCAATGCCACTTGTCGCCACGTAATGTCTCCGATTACCTTTCACAAGCGTCTCTCCGTGAAAAATCCACTCGCAGGTGATTTCATCCGGATTACCCGAGACCTTCACAGGAAGTATGGCAATTTCATCTTCAATGACCTGGACCAGATCTGCCTGGTCATCTGAAAACTCTGGAGGAACTGAATTTCACACATTAATACACACATGTTTGAAAGCGATAATGCACACACTATTAATACAGAAGATGAGTGTCAAAAACATTCTGGACATTGTTGAAAAACAAGTATGAGGTCATGTGGCAATTAAAGCAAAAGTTCTGTCAATCATAAACAACTCAGATTCAAAGCTAACACATGGCTAAACTGACAATGCAATTACTAAAATATAAATGTTTAAAGTCATGCCAAGCTAATTTTGGGTTTGAATTTTCTAGGATCTCTAAAATAAATATTGATCATTTTTCACTGGATCAGGACAAATAGGATTTTCTCTATCCTACACATTGGTTGCTAAAAAGCTTTTTCTGCATATTTAGTTTCCAGTTCTCAAATTGTAGAATTATTGTACATTCATACTAGAAAGTTTGTAATTAATGATTAAAACATACTATAGAAACATACTATAGATAATGTAATTTCCGAAAAGTTTCTTTTCAGGGTGACAATACACACAACATCTCTTGGAGTTCCGGCACACATCAGTGACACATCTAACTGAACGCATTTAGTCAATTCAATCAAGTTTTTACATCAAGAACTTTGGTGTTCCCCAGGGTTCAGCATTGGGTCCGCTTCTTGTCATCCTATTTTAACTTTTTCTGAATTACATTTTGTGAAAACATGACATACATTTCCATGTCAACATAAATCAAAACAATAATTGTTTTGCTTATGATAATCCTACTTGATCATTTTCTCTATCACTTTATCGGTTTGAACTAAATCTACAGTGGCAGCATAATGGCAGTAATTTTATTTTACTTTACTTATTTTTAAAGGATCAGGTCTTGCACGGTTCCCTGGATGATGGTCTTTAGTTTTGCATGCAAATATTGCACATTTAATTTGCACGTCATATACATTTTAAATTGTATAGTGTTGTTTAGGTCTCCAGTGCGTCTCCAGTGAGTCTTTGTCTCATTAATGTATGGCATCGTTTCAAAATGCAAATGTGGAATTGACCACGGTTTGCTTACATCTATAAGCACTCGATGCACACACACACACACACACACACACACACACACACACACACACACACACACACACACACACACACACACACACACACACACGTAAAGCACACAGATAAAACCATTTACTCAACAACACCATCTACTATGACAAACGTATATAAGTATTACTGTGTCGGAAAAAAGGAAAAAAAAACATTTTATTTGAAAATTACCAATTGAAAAAAGAACGTTTAATTCATTGCTGCATATAAATTCAAAGTAAATTTAATGGATTATTAACCTAAGAAAATGTGTGTCCATTATATTCCATAACTTAGCTGAATAACATCACAGTCTTCACATATAAATGAAAACTTTTCCTGAAAAGAGGCACTTACAGAGCACATTGAGTGTGTAGAAGTTGTTGACGCCCTCAGACAAGACGTTACTGAAGGCCTGGCAGACGATTCTTCTCCCGTGATGGTAGGAGCCCAGCGTGAGGGAGAGTTTGCTGCTACGCGACATCCCACCATACTCCGCCTTCTTGGCACCCTGGTCGACTCCTTCAAGCCTGAGGAAAAGATGTTCCACAAAAAAGCAAAATCCTAAAAAATGCTTTGAAAAATTGACAAAGATGTCTTTTACCATTTGGCCTTGTGATCATGACTGTTTAAGTCAAGTGCCAACACTACAAAAAAACTTGGACGGACATTCAATATCCCAATTTTCTCAAACATTTTCCTGTTTTGCCTTTGAGTTTGAGCTTTTGTGGCCCTTGCTTTTCAAACGCAGCGCTTTCACTTAAAATAAGTGATCATTAATACATTCACTGCTCGATTCTCAGCACAAAACATTTCAAGTGGCTTTTGAGAGCGAATATAATGTGAACTGCTCACCAGTGAAGCTGAACAAGTTGCATTAATATGTTTTTTTTTATTTTTTTTTTATTCTTGGTGTAGTCTACTCATGTGAATAAATCCAATGGGTCGCCAAATCTCTCGGGGGGATCTTCTAAAGCACTTCCTGGACTAAGTAATGCATTACTGGCTGGATGTGTGGTGTTTTAGCACCTGATGGAGCCAAGACTCCAGCTGATGTTTGCAGTGGGGTTGCTGCTTCCAGCCAGACACTCCAGATCCAGAGTCTGACCCCGTCGCAGCTCCTCCTGCTTGGCCACGATCTTCACGCTCACAGCAGGAACTGGATCAGGAACACATGCCTCACACAACATCTCCCACACAAATTTTGAGTTGAAAATTTATTATTATTTTTTTTTTTTATGAAAATGAATACAAAGTAATACAAAACATTTTTCAAAGCATGTCAGTGATGTAACAATTTTTGTGTTAAAATAACAAATAATCAGCATTATTCTTTTTATTTTTTTCAGATACAGTTATGAAGTTACTATGTACAGTATATATATTTCTGAGCTGAAATCTGTGAGACTGTTTTCCTCATCGTTCCCCTACTATGACGGTGAACAATTTTTGTTTTCAGGTCATTTGAGAGTTGTTTTGAGATACCCATGTTGATGCTCTTCAGAGAATATTCAAAGAGGAGGGAATCTTGCAATTGGCAACCATTTGTTACCATCTCATAATTATTTTTACCTATGTATGATAGCCAGGGTTCACTGAGCTTACCAAGCCAATGTTGGTGGCAATAATTTGTTTTAAAGATTTTGGAATCAATATTTCAACAATGTTCAAATGTATTGCATAAACTGATAAAATAACTTACATAGAACCCTGAGTTTGGCTTGGGCCGACAGAACTTTCTTGGCTTTATTGGATGAGTCGCAGCGGTAAGTGGCCATATTGTCACTGGGCTGAAGGATGAGGCGAAGGTCACGTGACACCACGCGTTCGGCAGCGACCTGCTTTGATGCCATTATGACCACTTTGCTGTTCTGTGAGCGCACAAGCAGAGATTGGGAAGGAAATATTAACAATGCAATGATAATCAAAGATCTCTACAGTACAGTAGATATGTAAAATATATGTGCAATTTAGCTTGTGCTGCATTCTGTACAAACATCACATACTGTACACACACTAATGGCAGGACATCACTACCTAATATTGAGTTAGTGGCCACTAACTACTAATTAAGTAAATAAAACTGTTTCAAAACATGTTTGTCTTTCTCGAACTTACCTTCAGCCACACTAGTGTTCCAAGAGGATTACCACCACTAGAGAAGCAGATCAGGCGAATTGCTGTTCCGGCATGCAAAAGGGCATTCTGTGGAGGAGCATCTAACCATACTTTTTGTGGAGGATCTAAAAGAAGAACGTGTATGTTGTAATATTGCATTTTTTACTGTTTAATTTCTGAAGTCAACTTATAGAGCATTTATGTCATACTTGAGATTTAAATAATTGTCTAGATCTGTCGAGATCCTGTAATGTGAAGCTGTTATTATTGGTAATAATAGGCTGGCTGATATACGGTTAACGCACAAGCTACATATCACATATATAATTTTATATTTACACAAAATAATTTTTTAATTAAACCATTAATTAAAAATGCAAATTGTCTTTAAAGCTGTTTGTTTCAATTATTATCATCATCTCTTTTTTATTACTATTACTATTATGCACAGTTTCCTACTGTTCATCTGTGACTGTTTTAGCAATTGAATTTCCCCACTGTGGGATCAGTAAAGTTCATTCATTCATTCTAAATAGAGTTTGAGTTTTTCAATGTTTGTTACAAAGTTTGTAACACTAACTCTTGAGAGTTGACCTTGATGGTGAAATTAATACGATTTAATTAAAACTGTTAAAAAAAAAAACTAGGAATGAGCATTTTTGCATGTTTTGCAAAATAATTCTCTAACATATATAATTATTTGAAACCAGTCTAATTTTTTTATATTAATAGTTTGATAGCATATTATATAATAATCACATTATTATTGCATAATAATAATAATCTCAAACTGGACTATGTTGGTGCACTCACAGTAAACGACAAGGTCTTCCGAGCGAATGATGGAGAAGCGTGTGCCTTTGTTGAAAGCCTCACAGGTCAGAGGAAGAGCGTTATCATCGCGAGAAACTTTATGCGTCAGGTTGGACATTGCCATCATTCCACCATTATCCCCCTGAAAAAGAATTGTATCACAAGATTATAGCTTCAACAAGGACATAAAAGTAATATGCAAAATTAGGACAATTTGAGAGCACTTTGTCATTTGTATATGTTTTTATCTTTTTCATATTTTTATATAAATGTTCACATAAAGCAATTTATTATACACACGCTCACAATTGTGCATCATTACACAGTTGCAAAAATGGTTTGGGCAAAAGATAGACATTTTTATATATTTTCTCTCTTAAAGTGGCTCAATTCACACACAAATACGCTAGGCCAAATTATTTTCCTCAGCATTTTGAATGAGGTGCGTACTAATTAAACAGACATTTATTTCAGCGTATCCAGCCTGCTTAAGTGAGAGTGAGCACAGAGGAAAGAGCCAAAGTGCTGTCAGAGACCATCAGAAGCATTCTATGAATCTAGTAACAGATTTAAAGAGCTCTCAACGGTTTTTAAATCAGCCATTCCACTGACCAAGTTCAAGTAGATGGATTTTAAAAAAACTGACAACATGGCCGGGTCTGGTTCGCTGGGACAGCAATCAAGATGCAAGGACTTGAGACCTACAAAACATCAGGTTTTACAGAACCTACGGTTTAATATTGGTTGATATTTGTTTAGACGATAGTGTCTAAATGTAATGTATATGTATATGTTTATGTATACGTATGTATGTATGTATGTGTGTGTGTGTATATATATATATATTTACGTATATGCTCCTATATGTTTAAAGGATTCAATAGAGCAGATTCCTCACTGACTGGAGTCTATGAGGAAACTTATGTTATTATACTAATTGTGCTTGATACTCCTATGCACATCTTCATTATTATTTAAATGTAACTGTCTTTGTTAGTACTCAAACCCCAAAGAACACAGCATATGTGAAAATGTAAGTGTGGTGCAAGTTCTGTGGTCTTCATGAAGAAAAAATGTATAATGAAGATACTGTATAATTCATGGTGGTATATACTTTCTATAAAGTTTTCATCTCTAGAAAAAATTAAATGCTGCTAATAAAAAAATATTAAGTGCTACTTGAGGAAATAAATAATAAATTAAGATGTGCATGAAAGATCAGATTTAAAACTGTGAAACGTGAACAAGGTCCAGGGGAGTGTGCGGCCGTCTCGAGTCGGCTTTTATTCACTTAGTTCCATTCAAGTCAACCTTTAGAAGAGAAAAAA
This sequence comes from Paedocypris micromegethes, assembly GCA_028031935.1. NCBI lineage: Eukaryota > Metazoa > Chordata > Actinopteri > Cypriniformes > Paedocypris > Paedocypris micromegethes. The sequence continues at coordinate 2,586,933 of CM051503.1, read as the reverse complement.
ATGTGATATTTAAAACAATAATTTTCAGACTCTAAAAGCTTCTGATTTTTCAAAAGGTTTGTGCAGTTACTAATAGAATTCGGAGGTTGAATTTAGCAGAATTGAGAACGATTTTTTTAATCAAACTTGCTGAGTTTTGGTGCTTGTAAAAGTTTCAAAGGAAAGATGGAAGTGTGATGAAGAAGTTTTTAGTGTGAAGAAATGACAACTTCTTTTTTTTTTTTTTTACTATATGAGTGGCATATTAACAAAGTTTTTCATTATTAATTGAACAAAAAATATGCATTCATAAAAAATAAACGGTAGCACTACTATCATACTACATTATTGAAAAAAAAAATACAGAATAGAGTATTCTCCAGTTATGCTTCTCCTGTAATAGAGAAAAATACCTGCGAGGTGGAAAAGACGGTTCTGTTGAGCTCCTTGAACCCAAGCCACCATCGGATCTGGACGGGTGGATTACTGGAAGACGTATAGCAGCATAAATCAATCTCTTGTCCCTCTATGGCTTCATAGGAGCCCAGTAACATCACGTCGGCCGGCTCGACTGTGGAGAAAAGTGATTACCAGCATTATAAAAGAAGAAACTAACTGCACGGTCAGCATCACCTCAGCAAACTGTTTAAACACTATTAGCACCCACTCTCACGATCTTCTGCTTACGGAAATCATCGATTTACGGCTGTGAAATGTCTGAAGGAATCTTCTAATAAAGGCCCAGTGGTGTCAGTGATGTGCTCGGGGACACGCTCTCCATAAGCCGTTGAAAGCAGATTTGCGAGACCGGCCGGCCATTTGACGTTTGGAATTTGTTTTGACAAGAATGTCGGAAAGCATAGGCTGTTAATGAAAGATTTCAAGTATTGACCTGATTTGCTTGACAGACGTGATACGGCTGTACGTAACAGGATTATGATAAGTGACAGTTCATCATGCAAGCTTTTATAAAAAGCAGTACTAAAAACCCAGCCTTTGGGAAGGGTTATCGCTTTCTAGCAATGGTACTTGTTGTTTTTATTTAAAGACAAGTGGTTGTGATGCTCACATTGAACGTTAAGAGTGCGAGTGAGCGATGACGGCGATCGTGACACTTTGTTGACGCTCTCGCACTGCAGCACTGCATGATTGTCTTCTGGCTTCACCGTCATTTGTAATACGCTACTCGAGCGACGTGATGCGATGTCTTCCTCCCAGCTGGTGGATAGAACTTCTCCATTCTGAAAGTCAAGATGACATGGGGTTAATCGGTCATACGTTTGCTATTGGCACTTTTACATTTAGATATGTTTCCTGGTATCACGCAAGCAGTTCAAGAAACCACGTCAGACATCATCTAATCAGTATGTGTATTACCAGATTAATTTATTATTGACTATGAACTAATGTTTGGTACTGACAATGCACTTAAGACATATTGGTCTAAATGTATGAAAGTGATTTTTTTGCTGACTACAATGGTGACCATGTTTAGTGCTTGGACATTTTTTTAAACATTTTTGCCACAGGATTTATATTTTATTTGATTGCACTGAAGTAATAATTTCGCTCAAAGCGTGTGCAAAAGCAAAGTTACTGAATTACTGAAAAAAACATTAAACGAAAAGCTGAATTATAATCTAATAGCTAAATCATGAACTGCACTGGCTTCTTACAAAGTCTAAGAAAGTTTTATCTCGCAAATGTTCTTACTTTTGTCCAGTGCAAAGTAGCCAGAGGGTTTCCACCATACGACATACAGACCACCCTGAGAAGTGTTCCAGCTTTCACCTCGGCCTGATCCAGTCCCATGATGACCGGAGGCTGTGGGGGAACTGCAAGAAGGACAAGACCACGCAAAGTCCGAGGTTTCAGCCACAGCACCATCGATTCAAGGAGAAGAAATATAATTAAAACACAAGCCTTTTGCTATGAGAGGATGTGCTTTGTTCAATGTAGAAGTAAGTCATAAAAGATGAAATGAATAAAAATGAATTGAGAACATGAAGAAAAAAAAAATAAACGAAAAGCTTCAGCTTCAGTGCTTCAGGAGCACACCATGTACTACATTGTTAAATTGAGGGCATTTAATGTGAATGCTGTGTGAAGACATTGCTTGTCCTCTTGATGGAACCATTAAGTATAAATAGAGACCCACACACTGGCACCAGTCCATAAAGCAAAATAACAGATGTTTAAACCTTAATAAGACAACGTGGAGCATGAATAAATTACAGCGGTGCTGCTGAATTATACATCCTCCGTAAAATCAAATTACGGCACCGGGGCGCTTTTTTTGTTAACACTCCAATCAGCACAATGGACAGAGCCGGGCCTTTCATGACAGAGTGCCCAGGATCGAGCCCAGAAGAACATGGGTGGTGAAAGTCGGGTTTGCTGAGTAAGATGCAGCAGCTCTTATGGTCCTGGATGCAGAGCTCCTCTAACAGCAAGAGTACAGTGATTGGCATTTCGATGGATTATTGTTTATTACGTAAATGTCTACAACACAGTAAAAATCATGAAAGTAAAACGATGAACATAAATGCTTTCAAAAATGATTTCATTGATTTTTGCAAAACTTCCCTATGTCTCTAATAAAGAAGTCAATGAGGTGTGTGTGTGTGTGTGTGTGTGTGTGTGTGTGTGTGTGTGTGTGTGTGTGTGTGCATTTAAGTTCAAAGTAGGGTACAAGAGTATAAGGTTTTTATACCAAAGTGGGACCTTCTGTGCTCTTGTGGGGACCTTTGTCTGTGCCCCATATATTGAAGGCCACGACTTAAGTTGCCCACTCCTTCGGGTTTGCGTGTGTTCACTTCACTGTGTGTATGTACACTTCACTGGATGAGATAAATGCAGTGCAAAATTTTGATATGGTTCACCATATTGACAATCTCACTCACTTTACGTACTTTAGTTTAGTTTGACGGTCAAGGTTGGAACATTGATGTTTGACAGACTTTAAGGCTGAATTTACAATTGAGTTTTGAGATTTTGAGTTGAGCTTTTAGTAAATGGGGTGGTAAAGAAGGATAGTTGGAGTAACGGCAATGGTAATGGGGAGGAATGTATTTTCATGTACTGTTTGTAAGTCAGTGGTGGGACTAATTCACTGGGATTTTCACACACACATCCATCTCCAAGGTTTGCAGAGAATGGTCTAAAAAGAGAAAATATCCCATGATCTGTTGGTGTGTGAACACAAATTCATTGTTGAATTAGAGGGTAGAGGTGAATGAACAGACTGGAAAGAAATGATAGTAAATCTACAGTAACTCAAATAACCCCTTGGTAACAAACTTGTTGAGCAGAATTGAATCTCGGAACAAGTTGAACTCTGAAACCCATGGGCTACAGCAGCGGAAGACCACACGGAGTGCCAATTCCTGCAGCTAAGAACAGAAAATGAAGACTTCAAATCACACAGGCTCACATTAAATGTGAACCGAATATTGCAGAAAAGGATTCATTTGTCTGAGAAGTCTTGTGGCAATGTTCAGATGATAGAATCACAGTTGAGCGTAAAGAAGATAAAAGCATGGATCAACCCATCCATTTTTTAAAAGTTCAACGTGGCTTTGGACATTTTTGGACCATTTTTTACCACTTAGCACCACTTGATCATTGTCTAAACATCACAGCTTAACTGAGTATTATCGCTGTCCATCTTTTTTATTACCACAGTGAACCCATTTTCTGATGACTACTTCCAGCAAAAAACAAAACATGTTTCTTTAACATGGCAATGAAATCTTAGACGATGACGTCAAGTCCTTTGGGATGTTGTGGACCAGAAGATGCAAAAGTTCCATGCAAAAGTCAATTTATTTCATATTAATTTTATTTTTGTGAGCTTCACCTGTATGTCTTCAATACTAAAATCTTACAAAAATTTTACATAATTTGTTGGACATTAGGTGCACTAATCATTTAAACTTCATTAGGTGAAGAAGTTTTATTTATAGTAATTATATAATGGAAAATGTTTATTTTATGCAAATATCCTACAAACCTTGGTGTTGCCAAAGAAAACATGGATAAATATCGAAAAGTTCTTACAGTAAACCTTCATGGTCATGTCCACCTCGAGAACTCGAGGAGCGGCGGGGTTCTTCGCTCGGCAGGTCAGTTTTCGTCCATCATCCGAACTTCTCGCCCTGACCCTAAAATTACAATGACAGGTTTCAGCTACCAAGACATTTTCTATTTCTAAATTCTATTTAGGATGATGCTGAATTCTACTGTTCAGGTCAACACGTCCATTTTCACCGTTAGATTAAAACTCTAGACTGCTTTAGATGAAAAGGTTTGACACAAAATTCAGGGTAATGTAGATTTTTGCATGATATGTAAAAGAGTTCCAGTGAAAAAAATGTGCTAGAGCTCCACTGAAATGGTAAAAAATACTGGGTGAGGGGAAAAAAAACACTCAATTGAGAGTAAAAGTTTCGTTCGTTTTACACGTCATTACAAAATAGTGTGAGTTTCTTTCATCTGTGGAACACGGAAAGCATCATGAGCCAGAATTTCAAGGCAGCTCATTTGCATACAATGAAAGTGAATGGATATGGAGCTGTCAGGCATCGAGAAGAAAAGAAAAGCTTCGTAAAAATGTCACTTTGCGTCTATATTTTAAAACTCTTTCAAGTATAGTGTGAATTTATATGCCTTTTATTTCTTTTTGTGCAGTTTGTTACCCCTTTTTTTACACACAAACATGTGAGTGTCATGACTTCGAGTTCCTCTCATTCTTCTGAAAAGGCATCTTAATTCTTTCTTATATGTGAAAAAAATCTCATCTACTGCCCTTCACACAATTCTGTTCTGATTTTGAACAAATACATTTTAAATTCACCCAGTAAATATTAAAAATCCAAGGTTTAAATGGACAGCAAATCCAGTAAAAAACTTACGTGACTTCGGAAAGAGTGTTTAGAAGCTTTTCCTCTGAGCCTGACATTGTATAAGAATATGCTTCCATTAGCTCCTCTCCATCTGAAAAAAAAAAATGATTATAGTCAAAGAAACTTTGGAGTCAGCGTCTGCCTCAGGCGTCCTCTTACTAAGGGGTGGTGTGACACACACTTAGTAAATGAATCATGAAGTCTCTTCGCTTGGTTACAGTCATTGCTTTGAAAGCTCCCTAAGAGAGTTTACATCTTTTATCTGTGGTGTGTATCTACAGAGTGATTCTGTTATAACGCCTCTAGTTAATAGATGTGATAAAGAATCATGTAAGTACCTTTGAACATGGTGACTTCGGCAGGAGGTTTGGCATCGGGAACAACACAGGTCACTATGTTTTCCTCTCCCTCCACCCACGGATCATCTGAAATAAGCTGGATGTATGGCTTTGATGGAGGGACTGGAATGGGGGGGGTATGGGGTGTAGAGAGAGAGAGAGATATTAACTGGCAGGGGATTGTCACAATATATCAATTCATTACAAGCTGTGCATTATAAATAACTCATTTGCTGTCTGTATGAAGAGATGCTTTGGCTTTAAACCATTTTTAAACCACTTTTCAAAAGTCCATTTTCAAATTCTTGGAAACTGAAAGATATTTGGCTACTTGCAAATATAGCATTAATTACACACAATATGACAAACAGATAGATACACACACACACACACACACACACACACACACACACACACACACACACACACATACACACACACAAACCTGCACATATAATAAAGTGGGATCCCACCATTAACATTCTTATCCCAGCCCCCCTTAATTCCCCTTTGATAGAAGCTTCACTAAGGATGCTTTCACGCATGTGGTTCGCTACATTGGTGCATTTTTCTGCCGTTTTAGTTCCTGTTCACACCACACTGATTGTTCTGGACCGAACCAGTTGAAACAAACCAAAATGTAGTCATGTGACAACATCATAGCCCATTGTTTGAACACCAATGAACAATGAACATATTTCTTTTTTATTAACTATTCTTTTTCCTTTAATTAGTATGAATGGACGACTGCGCTGAATTACTGTGTGCGTATATTTTATTTATTTTTTATTTTATTTTATTTTTTTTTAACCAGGTAGAAAATCCATTGAGATCGAGATCTCTATTTCAAGGGTGACCTGGCCAAGAAAGCAGCAGCACACACTTTAAGATGAACACAGTTGCATACATTTTGTACAGTTGCACATACTATAAACAGAGACATTTACACAGTACATAGCTTGTATTGATCGCTATTACACACATTTAAATATATGCATATATAAAAATTGTATTTTGAGAGTAAAGAGCTTTTGCGGCTGCATACATTTTTTTACTGCACTGCACATGGCGTATTCACTTCAGGAGGAGGCGTAAATTAATTCTGAAAATTTGAGAACATCTTCTGGAAGCAATGGACAATGAAGCAAACAGGCTCAGATCATATTCACCGCTCTGGGGTGTTCTTGGTGGTTTAAGACCACCATTTTTTTTTGGTCCGCAATCCGCAATCAAGTGCTATAGCCGTTTTGACACCTTTCTAAACGAACAGCATCAAATAGGGAAACAAATTCTAGTGCGACTAATCTGAACGAGGCAGGTGTGAAAGAACCAAAAATCTCTATCTTAACTCTCAGACAGGCCTTAAACGTTGAGGGGCCCAGACAAAGGACCCCACTTTGACCTTTACTGACCTCACACACACCTGACAGTGTACAGTACAGTACTAACTTTACAGCTTCTGGGGGTTTTAAGTTAATGTTGTAAAATTGCTACCTAACATTGCATTCAAAACTGGTAAATGTAGCTCTTTAATGGCAGTATTTTTTAAGTGTACCTATTAAAAGCTGCTCAGGTCCTACAGTTATTTAAGGTCTGTAGGAAAGGCCTCGCAGTGCATGATGGGTTGTTTTCTATCAGAGCACTTTCCCTGCCCTCAGCACGATGCTACACAACCGCAGCATCTCATTATCAATTGAAGCGGCCGCGTGAATCACAGACACATGATGAAGCAAGACCTCTCCGCTGTCGACAAGCCTCTGGAAACACGCTAAATGCTAATCTAGCGTAGCGTTCCCTCACGGGGGGAAATGAACAGCCGCAACAGCGCAGCAAATCACCTCCAGCGAAAAAGACGAGCACGACGCCGATCAAAGCGCTTTCTCTCGCATCTTCTGCCTCCATCGCTCAGGGCTACACAGTAAAAATCATTCTCCGTGCTCTCCTGAAACGAATCAAACTTAAATGTGCCACTGTCCAGCCTCACCCGGGCATCATGCTCTCTCCTGGAAGCTGGTCAGGAAACATCAGTTTTGATCTTGAAGTTAATGGAAAAAAAATGAGTTCTACTTATAATTCTTCAGGATGTTTAAAGATGTTAGAGATTCTTGAGATAATAAAGCAAGAACACACAGACACACACACACACACACACACACACACACACACACACACACAGACAAAGAAAAAAGAAACTGGTCACTCATGTATTCAAAGATTAAAATGAATTCAGAAATAAATGAAAACATTCAGAGGTGGAGCAGCAATAAAACAAGAAAAGGATGTAAGAAGACATCCAGTGGGAACAGAGTCTCTTATCTGAAGCAATAAAATCTGACAGCTAATTAACCTGAACCTGCAAAACAAACATTACTAATACAAATGATGCTGTTAAACAACTCACTACGAGTGAAACAAGTCTGAATTCATTTCAATAGATGGGAAAGGCACACATATTTTGGCCTAACATTATGTCATAACCAAAAACACAATTCTTAACATCAGTCCTAAAACTCCATCTTTACCCTCAAACAAGCCTTTCAAGTTGTGGTCCCCACAAGTGACTGTAGGGCTTTAAGATAAACCTAGTATTTGAGGCTCAACTGTGATATACATGTCACACACACAAATACACACACATAGAAAACAGGCCAATTGCATGACAAAGTACTTACCAGACCACCGTGCCATTGTTTAAAACAAAACAATTGAAAACAAGTTGGATTTTTGATTTAGTTTGAGCTAATTGCAGCCCGTGAGTTCACAGACACTAGGGGGCGACATTGCTGTGTGCAGCTGGGCAGTGAGCAGAGGGGTCTTCACATAGAGACAGATGGGGCAAAGCTTGGGCTTCAAACTGATTTAAAGGAAGCAATTGAAGCTGTGTGGACACTTATGGCGGAGAAAAGCACTGCAGAGAAACCCGCTCACATAATGAGATGCATTTGTTTTCTCTTTGCTGCTTTCCCTTTCCTTTTAGCTGCTCTCTCCCTCTCAGTTTATCTCTTTCTCTCTCTACCTATATCGTTCTCATCCTTTCCACTTGTTGTGTTGTAGAGAAGACATTGTTCAAGCATATAGATTTCCCAGTGAAGAGTGATGGTCTGCTCACACACCAAGCGAGCAGGTAGAACGATTTTCTCTCTCTGTCTTTTTCAAGTCATTCCTCATTCTTGCTTCCACTACTGGGGCTTAGTGTGATATTAAAGCTTCCTGGAAAATTGCTGGTCTTAAAAGCACACCCTAGCTTTTGCCCTATACGTACATACAAAATCTCTCTCTCTCTCGCTCTCGCTCTCGCTCTCATCTATATGTATGCACGTGAGATGTCATCACCAGTGGCCAACCAATCAACAGTCACCGCTAAACGTTTATTGCTATGGTTACAGAACATTTTTTTCCTATCTCGTTGCTCAGGTGTTTTTCATAAATATTGATTCCTAAACGAAAATGGGTAAATAAAAGAAATAAAATTGACACATTTAAACAATCACCTACAGAACAATCACATTTGAACATGTGAATGATATTCTAAAATGCAGTTCTTTACCAGAGAACTGGTAAAGAAAAGGTTGGAAAAGTAGAAAATGATTAAAGATAAAGAAACAATAGACTTTTTTGTTTGTTTGTTTTGCAAAGCAAAAACATGGCACATCAGTCATGGGCGAGGCCACTTTTCGGGGATCATATTGATATAAACCTCTTTATAAATATTCAAATTCTATTCTATCTTTGAGACATATGTTTGTGTGTGTGAGAGTGTGTGTACAATTAAAGCAGCTTATATTTCGTCAAGCTGTGTTCAGTGTAACATAAATATAACAAAGAATATTACAGAGTCTGTTTGCTATTTCTTTCCTTTAACCTCATTTTTATGTTAAAAAAGTCACACTAAATCAGCTGATGCTGACCAATAGTTGTATATCAGTGTGAGACAGCCATCCGCTTTACAGATTTAAAGGAATTCAATCTAACTTGTTGGTGCTTTACATGTAAAACAGAGTGGCAAGAGATTTGCATTTAACAAAAGTCTTCCAAACGAATTGATTTCTTAAGCAAGCAAACGCCTCGAATGAGAAGCGCTCTATCAATCACTAGCAAGACAAGCACCGTATAAAACAAGGTAAATTTATTGTTGCCACCACCATGATTGCGGCGGCCTGAAGATTTTTCTAATTGTATTCTGCTCTCAAACATTAGATGTGTCTTAGATGTGTTTACTCTCTCTTTTTTTTTTAATGACTCTGGCCCTCGGCCTGGTTTTAGAAATTAAAAGGAGGAATGAGTGATACTGGGGATCTGGTCTGCTCAGGCAATCAATAATTTAAACACAGTTTGGACTATTAATTCCCTCATTTTGTGTTTTTGCCAAGCTAAAGTTGAGAGAAAGAGAGAGAGAGAGAGAGAGAGAGAGAGAGAGAGAGAGAGAGAGAGAGAGAGAGAGAGAGAGAGAGCACATCAGCCAGTGGTCAAGCAATGCTTTTGACCTCAAAGATGCCCACCTGCCTTAACACCCACTATGCTTTACACAGCCTCCCTTCTGTAGATAAAACACACTCACATGCACAGAGAAGCACACACGTGCGCGCAGGCAGTCATCCAGCAGAAGAATCTGAGTCATTAGACAAACACAGACGGATAGATAGATAAGAAAGAGAAGAGACTCATTATCACAGACAAATGAACGAGTCCCTCTATTTCACACACAGACACAAACACATGCACACACGCACACACACATATGCACTCGTCAATAAACACAAAACTGTAAATGATTTACTCATAGATGGGGAAAGTGAAAACTATTTAAAATGCAATTGTTCTGTTTTAACGCTCATACAACCAACGCAACATTGCAGTAGAATGTCTCTCCGCCACATCGGCTTCCCCTTCATACCAAGTCACACAATAAAAGTGTGATCGTTATATGGTTCAGTTATGAAGATAAACCTCAGACAGAAGTTGGTGATTCTTCTTTCATTAAGTTTTTTAAACATTTATGTTCAAAGTATATGTTCATAACCTGACAGCATTTTCGACCTACCACATAAAGTCAATAAAAGATCAAGCTTTTTCACCTTGTTGTATTGGCTTAATAACCTAATAGCACAAAACGTTCTCCTACACTTTAACCAAAGCCTTCAATTACTGAAATCTTCCAATTTGTTCAGTTCTAGAAAAAAACTATTTCCTGTGCAACATAGGAAGAACCACGCTCCCTGATCTGTGGATCCAGATGTGCTTAGTGTCCATCAGTGGCCATTATACCTTATGGATTCTCCCATGAAGATTCCCTGGGCCTTTTTCAATCTGAGTTGGCAGGAACTCCAGGCATCTCCTGCCATCTTGATTGCTTTTGCTTTGTGAGATTGTTGTGTAGACTACCAACATTGACTTCTTTCCTGTGCTGCAAGAGTCTTGACAGAGGACTTTTGACAGATAAAAGTCTATCCTCAGTTTTTCCCATGCCTGCAGTTCCAGTTGTGTCCTCCGGGAAGTCTTGCTTTTTTCCTCTTTGTTGCTAGATTTTGGCAAGTTTTTTTTAACTTTGTGGTTATAAACTCAAACGATTCAACAATCTTTGGACATAATCTGTTTGAATTGATCCTACCCCCAGTTTCCAGCAAATAGCACAGTAAACATCAATTGACCTTCAGGCAGCCAATTTCTGCGATTTATGCAGTCTGAACGCAATTTTGTGAAAACATGTCCTGATTCAAAACAGAGTTAAACCCTGTTTTCTCTCAGTAGGACTTTAGAGGTGAACAAACATAAATTACCTACAAATGTGAATCCATCAGTATTCATGTTTTATGCCCAATGTGAACTAGTGTTATTATAGTTCCATGTTGCCTTCATTGCTCAGAAGAACATATGTTTTTCTGGGCCAGCTCAGATATTGTCCATACAGAAGTCGTTGTTCCATATACACTTTTATGTTCCATAATACTGTAAAGCTACTATTCTGGACCTGGTATCAACTAGGTCTTGACTTCCTTCTGTTTCTGTAGTGTGTGTGTTACAGTAGGACCAGTCAGACTCATCAGACTCCTTTTCATTTAGTGAAGCTAAGGAAAGACGGTGAGTACTGTATCTAGATTAACTTAACTTCCTTCTGCTTCCACTACATTTGTTAATTAGTCACTGTGTGTCTTGTCAGAGTCTGTCCTGTCTTTATTTTGTTCATAGTTGTACCTATTTATTATTTTGATTCATTCGAACAGTGAACAAACAAACCCGGAGCAGTGGGCAGCCTCAGGATATTGCATCCGGGGGGCATGTGAGGGTCGTTGTCTTGATCAGGGACAAGTCCACTTCCCTTTCACTGGCCAAAACCAAATAATTAAAAAAAATGTCATTTCAATAAGAGACGTTCAACAATGATACAGTCATTTTCGATAATGATGAAAGCCAGCCATGCCTGACTCCTGTGTGAACCAAGAACTCCAGTCTTTTCCATTACACATGTATTATCTCTACATAACATCTGTATAAAAGAAATAAAGCCATTACCTGTAGGCTCTCGTTGCTAGATCTTTAATTGACGCGTGATGAGGATGAACAACTCAAACACCTCTTTAAAGTTAATGCAGTTGGATAATAGTTTTTATCATGTTTTATAGTCTTGTCTTTTAAACATATAAAGAGTACACACCACATCAAAAGAAGTGTTAGGTCCATGTCCTTGAACTCCCGCTCGAGAGAAGGTCGAGACTCGTGGTAGGTGAGTGTTTAATATTTAAGTCTGTTAAAAGGCAAAGTTGAAATACAGGCAGCAGGGTCAAACCAGGGAAGCAGAGACAGAGACATAAACTGGGAACACAAGCAGAGACCAAAACCAGTCTGGAACAAGTTCAAGGAAACACACAGGGAAAGATAAACGCTCGTCCTTGAATCCGAACTCACCTCCCGCCATTCAGACTGTCCAATCCATGCATACACTCGTGCTGCTTTGCTAGAAGCTGACAGGTAATGCGCGCACACAAATGCGGAGTATGGTGAAGCGCACACACGCACGGCCGTCTGATATGGCCCGCACAACTGATACGACTCCTAAAAAAACCTGAACCATTAGGATCATTTAAAAGAAACATGTCTTTGACATGTCTTGACTCAGTCAAAGGCTTTCTCCTGATCTGGCGACAAAAAAACTATGTCAGTCATAGCCATATATGTTCGTCAAGAGAGATTTCTTATCAGATGAAGAGATCCAAATAATCAGAAAAGAGTAATAACTAGAGAGAGAGAGAGAGAGAGTGAGTGAGTGAGTGATGGAGAGAGAGAGAGAGAGAGAGAGAGAGAGGGAGGGAGACTGTAAAGAAGAAATAAGAGGAAGAAAGTAAAAGGAAAAACAAAAGGAAAATAAGAAAGAGTCAAGAATTTATTTTAATCATGAAGAAAGTATGAATTAGAAAAGATGAAAAACTAAACCTTACTAATTTGATTTTTTAACATTAGTTTTGTAAAAACCACAAAAAAAAACACAAAAGGTCTTTTGAACAAATACAAATTTAGTCAGATTGCATTCAAATAGAGTTTAGAACAGACAAGATAACAAACAATCAAATTGTCAATAAAACAAAAAAACATTCCGGAAGTGAAGATTGATTGCGAATTACATTTTTCAGTGAAGGAGCAGGTCATGATTCGGGTCAGTGTTGATGCCATGTTCACTTCACCTCACCAAATCTCAAGTGGCCTTATCAGAGACCCATCAAACCTGAGTCTGCATCCAACTGGAGAGCTTCCGTTCATCCGGTCCACACACACACACACACACACACACACACACAATACAACCACTCACTGTATCAGCCACTCACGCTAAAATAGACCCCACACTACCCACACGGAAACTGGTCCACACACAAATACACACCACACCAATCCACACAAACTCCTCCACTCACACACACCAACACCCACACATTCTCGACCACAAATATCAATTCACATACAATTTAATAGACCCCCCCCCCAAACACAATAGAGTGTGCGGCACACACACAGAGATCAGCACAAAAATATCAGCCCTCGTATTCTGCCACACACACACAGAAAGACACACAGAGAAACACAGAGAAAGACACATCAGGGCCTTGTTAGACCACATGAGCAAACACAGTGTGTGAACAAGCTTTGACCAGACCTGTCTCAGAAGCGTGGAATACACTCATCCACAAACACACACACACACACACACACACACACTCAGGCTCGGTTCCGCTGGGCTCAGGTGTGGGCTTTGAAGCGCAGTGCCCTTCCTTCTCTTTCTCCTCTCCCTCACTCATTTCATTTCATCGTCTTGTCTTCATTCCCCTGATCTCGCCTCCACTTCTACTCTCATCTCTTCCCTTCTCATTCAGTCTGAAGAGAGCAGCAGGTGCAGTTGCTCTCTTATATTTCTTCAATTTTAACATGGTCACAACACTTTTAACACTCCACCATGAAGGATTTGATTTAGGCAAATCAGATCTACAATGGAAAACAAAACCATGTCTGAGTCGTTTGCTCTTATCTAGAAGAGCTCAAGCATTAGACTTGTGCAGCAACATCAGTGCCATGGGTTTGATTTCTAAAAAAAGTGCGTTATTTGTGCTGTAAAACACCGAAACTCAGTCAAAATGATCAGTAAAATGTGTAAATTCACACACACATGCAACAACCACATTGACTTACTAACCAAATAATACAATATCTTATGCAACACTCTTTACTCTAAACTCAATCAAAAGTTTATTGTAACCAATTTTGACCACAAACAATCTATGTGGTCTCACTATTGACATAATACATTTTCCTCTAACCCCAATCATTTACGTATTACATCTAAACCACATTTACTCTAACCATAACAAAACCGCAACAGTAAAATTTTCTGTCTTGTACCTCAGGCCAAAGGAAGCCCAGCCAGAGGTCCCCACAAGTGACTCTAGGGCCCCACTTTTGTATACTTTAGTATATATAATTTATTTCTTGAGGCCCAATTGAGATACGCCCATCACACAGAGCCTTTTATTTACTTGACCTGAATTTCTTCATGTTTGGATGCATCAATTCATACATTCATTCACACCTATAATCAATTCTACAATTTACTTTAGACTAGGGGGCAGCAGAGATCCGAAGAGAATGGCTTAAACATAATTTAAGTACACTGGTACCCCAACTTACGAATGTCCTAGATCAGCGGTGGCCAACACGTGGCTCTTGAGCCTCATGCGGCTCTTTAACTATGTCACGATCTTCGGGACAGAACAGTTGGAGCCAGAGATCGTGTTGAACATAGAACGGGTTTTACTGACAAAACACTGACGATAACTCACAAAGAACTCGGGACAACTCGGAAACATGACACAGGAACACGCAGGTGTGACGACATTGGCCCACACAGGACAATGAGACAGATGAGACTTAAATACTAACTACAAACGAGGTACAATAAACAACAGGTGAGACATGATCCATGTGACTACACAAACCACCGGAAACACGGGAACAGGGGACCAAGGGAATTGTAGTCCGTGGTTCTGACAAACTAGTTTCGTTGCGGCAAAAATGCGTTGTTGTACCGAGTTCCGAAATATTTTCGATATACGAAAGGAGCGTGTCTTTTTCTTACTGCTAGCATGCATTAAGATTAAAATCCTGACGTGTATGAAACAGTTGTTTAATCTTTTTTGCACGTCAAATAAAAAAAACAACAAAAACACTTTTTATCCAAAATATAAAATAAGCTTGTATCTGTCACAACTTAGGGAACAGGAGTTCAGACCCAAATGCAAAGAATGCGTTTATAAAATAAAATGAAGAAGAACATAACAAAAACGATTGCGCGGCGGGACACGACTACACAAAACGAAAGAACCACGGGAGGCAAACAAACCAGGAAGTGTCCAAAACATCAACAAACTGAGACAGTCCCTGAAAAGCCCCAGACAGTATTCTCCCAGAATGGCGATGCTTTACTTCTCTCCCATAGAGCCGCCATCTTGAAATGACAACCCTGCAAATCGGACTAGATGGGATACATGTAAAATGCGGCTCAGCTAACAAAATTCGGGACTTAATTTTGTACTGCAGAAATGTATTTTTATATATTATCCAAAATGTTCCAAATGGCTATGGGCTCAGAAAAGGAGTTCCTGACTGCTAAACTTTTCAGCTTACTGTTCAGTGACATGTGACGAGGCTGTTTATGCTCCTGTTGCAACAGTCACAGAAGATCAGCACACATCCGCGCAGACGTCTTGAGAGTGATGCTCGACGGCCCGCGGTGGTCCTGATGCTGAGGCCATGCTCACAGCCTCTCACAGGCCGAAGAAGATTAATCTTGTATTACGCCATTATAAAACATATCACATGGACATAGGGAATCCAATTAAGAGACAGCCTCATTTTTTAGGACCTCACTCTGTCTTTCTCTCCATTTTTTCCCGCCTCACCATTCCCCTCCGTAAAGACATTATGCCACTTGGATTGGATTTAGTGTGGTAGATTAGAAGCAGACACAGCAAAAACCCAGGCTCGGACGATGCAACGTTTAGGTAATTGATGGGGAAATACTGCTGCCTTCAGCTCTCACATTTACAAATGTCCATTTGCAAACATTTAACGAACGGAAATTAGCATTTAATATTTAGCTTCAAGCTATATCAATCTGCAAGCAACCTGCAAAATGATTGGCAACCAATTTTCAGCTACACAACAACTTTAGCATCAAGCATCGAGGGATCTTTATGTAAATGCACATTTTGAAACTTTATTAGAAAATCCATAATTAAACATTCCATAAAGGCATAATATTAAATATATAACAAACCTATGCCCACATGTTCTCTTTCTCTGTAGATCCATCTACTTATCCTTCAACATCCCACTCTGTGTGTGATCAGATTAATTTGTTATTTTAGTTTGGTTACAGTTTCAAATACAGTAAAATAGGCACATTAGGCTGTCAAGGTATAACATTACATTGAAATTACAGTTTCGTGGATGTAATGTCACTTACTACAAACATGACGGCTGGATCAGAGGGCAGGATTCATCGCACTATTTTTTACTGCATAATTTTTTTCAAATAATTAATCATGCTAAATGAATGCTGTAAATTGACAGGCCCATTAAAGCCACAAACAGAACACAAACCATCTGTTGATTGTGATGAACGAGCGAGTGCGGTCCGATGTTAATTTTACGTTCCGCTTGGGTGTGAAACCCAGAATCTGTTTCAAAAGCATCGCGTCATGTGCTTCCTCTCTCTCAGAGCCGTCAGGAAAACCTGCTGTCTTCCCAGGTTACCACAGCAACCAATCTCTATTACACACGCACACACACACATCTGCGGGACAGAAGAGGAAGTGAATGCTTGATGACCAGTGAAGAAAAGGGACTTTTGAGGGCCCTGCCTCAGACACATGGGCAGACACCCACCACAGGAGGTATAAAACACTGACTGACTGTCTGGACTTTATTTATACTTTATTTCTTGCTTGCTAGAAAAATGCAATAAATCACATTTAAACATAAAGTAATAATATTAATAATAACTACAATAATACTACCAATAATAATAATAATAATAATAATAACAATAACAATAACAATACTAGTAATCATAATAATAGTTGTTATAATAATAATAATAATAATAATAATTATTATTATTATTATTATTATTATTATTATTATTATTATCTGCTACAAATCTAAAAATCAACATTTCGATTCCAGAAATTTATACAATGCAAAGCAAGTCACAAACTGCTGCACTTTTCTACCTCCTCACAGTCTCACTGACAAAACACAAATATATACTTAAGCTATAAAGTACATATACCAAAAATGAGCTACATTTTAGAATGTATCATCCCAAAGCAGGACTCTCAAGAGATGTTCCCTAAGCAAGTTCTCGGGAATTACCGGCCCTCCATGCTAACTAATTGGGCGCATCGCTAATGCGTAGCATCACCGCTGTCATGCACCTGCGACCAAAGGGACTTCATCTGAAGACTCGCACAGGGGCTTCTTCTCCATACCTCATTAGTACCCTGAATGTGGCTAAAGTGACAGGCTCCAGTTTGCAATCGTGTGTCACCTTTTCTGCATGTGGACCACCATTAGCAGCCTCGGCTCAGCGATCTGTCATGGCTAAAGTTGCCCTGTGTGCTTCCTTTCCCCATTTGCTCAAGCCATCACTCGGCGGGTAGAAATCGCTTCTGCTTACTCTGCACATTTAGCCAGGCTGCGCGGGACACGATGGAGCGGCTGCTGGCGGACCGGCTCACTTGGCACTCGTAGGGGCCGTCATCCTCCAGGCTCACGTTGAGAATATGGAGATGGTACTGGCCTATAAAGCAGAAAGAGAAACAGAGAAAAATGACTTTATGTTTACATCTATGCATTTAGCGAGGATTTGCCCACTAGCCTTCCTGGAGAACTCTAACATCCACAAACACACCTCTGAGTCAGCGGTGTCTCTGCTAGCGGACGTGACAGCTTTATGCTATCTAGAGGCAAATATAAGAGGTCTTTGTAAATTGGTTCAGGACGAAGTATTCTGTAATGGATGAGTCAGGTTGTGATCCATGTGCAAAGCAAAAAAATGTTTAATAACCCAGGGGCAAGGCAAAAATCCAGGTCAAACATAGACAGAGATCAATGGCAGGCAGCAGTATATTCAAAAACAGACAGGTGGCAAGATCGAGGAACATAAAGGTGATGTTACATTTGCTCAAAGTCATATGATGCATTCGTGGTGTTTATTTTTTTACTTTGGAATACATCTCCACGTCTCCCATCTCCCACAAACTGTGCACAAATTTGATCATAATGCAGATTAGATAAAACTAAGGTAAAGTAAAGTGAGCGTAATTTATCTTAATTGGCACTTTTGACTTTGTGTGTGTTACAAGAGCTAAGAAAAAATCAGATGTAATGTAATTCTGAAACAAATGTCTCAGCGTTTATTACAAAATGAAAAATCTGTCTAATTTTCTTATCCATGGCAATCAAGACTCGGTTAAGGCAAATGAAGTTTTTCACTTCAGAAAACTATCTTATGTTTCAAAAATGTTTTTGGTATGTTTACTTAAAAAAAAAAAATCATTTTTTTTTCTTAAATAAGCTATTTTAATACACTTCTGTTATTTTTACATGGCAATCTTTTATCAACTGGAAATTTTTATATCAATTGTACTTTAATCAGTAAGCTGACAAATTGAACATGTGATTTTGTCCTTCAGCTACTTGTAATACATTTTTTTTGTCACACGCCTCAAATGTTTTGATATAAAAATGTTTATTTCCTCAGCTTTAAAAATTCGATTCAACGTGCTTTTTGAAATTCTCCTTTAATTCCATGCAAACAAATCACAGTTGAGATGAGCGCCTTGTCAGATGGCGGAGCTAAATTTGTATACGATCTGAAATTAATACCACCAATTAGCTAGCGACACTGGGGATTGAGGGAAACGTGATTTATTCCATTTGATTCTGTCCTTCAGCATCTAGCCTTTGTGAGCAAGATGCTTGTTATTTACTAGCAGAATACCGTGCCACCAAGGGGTTGTTTGTTCAACTACCATTCCGTCAGGATTAATGGCTGCTTTTGCGAAGTTTACACAAGCTGCTAGAGCTTTGAACATTTTTCTCTTTTTTTTCTTTCCACTCCTCCTCCCCTCTGAAGAGCAGGAACATGCAGAAAATAGTATCTGGATATGACAACTTCCAAGGCTGAAAAAAGGAAGTGTCAGCCAGGATGGCAGGATAATTAACAGCAACCAGCAGCAATTTTCAGATCTATGTGATCATGGAAGGAAACCACTTTTCAAATCATTAATGATTTTCCACTCTCCTGAAATTGCTCTTGGTGCAAGACGTAGTGATGCCGGCGTCCGGGTGTTTGCGATCAAGCATAACAGAGGAAAAAGTCCAATAATTACACCTGTGACAGGCGATATGGAACACCGGTGGGAACTCTGCCCTGCGTTTCACTCATTTTCCTTTTGAATGATTTTGTGCAATAGTATAACGGTAAAAACGCTTTCAGCAAATCTATTTATGATGTAATTTGACCTTTTCGTGGGAATCTTCATTCAACACTCAAAATTGCTAAGAAACATTTACACTGAGGTTAATATAAGAGTACAATTTCAAATGTTTTTACGCTCACATACTGTATGTGATTTAGGATTGATGTACAGATTCATCCCCTGACTAAAGGTGGCGCTAGTTTAGATAGCTTTACATACAGATGAAGGATTTGGGACGGACGGAACTATTCATATACTTTATGTGCACACAATATGAGAGATTTTACAATAGCACTTGAACCTTCACATTTATGTTGTGACATAAGTATAAATAGTTCAAGAAACTCAACTATTCAATTCTATTCTGTCTTGAGTCAAGAGGCACGTACTTTAGTCGCTTGCAGAATACAAATTTCCCAAAAATTCATTATGATGACCTTTTATAGGAAAATTATTTTTTTTTTCCTATTTATATATGTATAACAATTTTAATCTTCTGGGGGTCGTCAGGGCGCTGGCGTTTGGAATACAAGACCATTGATTCGATTCCCAGGGAAAGCAAGGATTTGTTGAATTGTAATAAAATGTAAGTTGCTTTGGAATAAAGTGTCTGCTAAATGACTGTAAAGTAAGGTACTAGAGATTGACTTGTGTTCATTTTACCGTGTAAAAATAAACTGTACTGCAAATTCCTTCTGTAACATTGTTTTTGTAAAAAATGCAATTATACTTTTGTCAAAATGTAAAGATATCCCCTTATTAAATAATGAATTCTAGTTTTATTCATTGTGAGCAACTCTGTGATTAGTAAATTGAAAGTTGCTCGTTTCTTTCAAGACTAAGTTACTCATTCCTTCTCTATAGACACTCTACAAATAAAGAAGTCTCTCAGCGAACTCTTCACCTTGCTTTATAAATTATACTGTAACATCTTTCCGCTCAAATAGTTTCACATGTTGAAGCTCTTTAGGGGCGGTTGTCTGCTCACGAACATCTAACAACATGTCAGCAAACATCTCGCAGCGGTTTGTTTTTAATCACTGCATGTCAGTCTCTCTCACCTCTCTGCTGGTCTCCTGTCATGCCGTAGCGTGGGTATCCGGGCAGCGATCTCTGGGGCCCCAGGAGCAGCCCGTCTTTAACCCACTGCACGGTCCCCGAGGCCCTCAGCACTTCACACTTCAGCAGAGCTGCGGCCCCTGCCCTGACCGTCACATTACGCGGTTCTGTCTTGAATGCCTGTTGCCCACAGACACCTATAAAAAAAAAAAAAAAGAAAAGATAAGGAAAGAAATAAAAAAAAGAGTGAAATCAGATTGGAGAGGAAGGCAGGGATTTTATTTTACAAGAATCACTTTCAAAGATTCAATACATTTTCAATGTAATGGTGAGAAGCTTTATAAACATGCTACACACTGTAAGAATACTTACAATTAAAACATAATTTGTTTTATTGTAAATTCGGCAAAAAATGACAAATAATCACAAGTAACTGAATTGAAGTTCGTCTGCACTGCAACAAATTCCACAAGGAATTTAGAATGTGAATTTGTGAAAACAGAATGTATTACTTATGTAATGTCAAAATTTAATTTGCCAATTAGAATGACCAAAAATTTTATCAATATTAGATTTTAAAAATGTGAAAATAAATTGAAAAAGTTTAAATACATAAGCCTAATACATTCTACAATGTATATGTACATTTGACATTATTATATTACATGTCAATATTAGAATGTATAATACAAGTAAGAAAAAGAGGGTTGTCATCTTGAAAATACAATGAGTCATGAAGTTTCAAATAATTTGTGACAAAATCACACAAGCGGAACTATTATTTCCCAGTAGCTCAGTCAGGAGAGCCAATAGATTCCCAAGAAAAGCAACATATTTGTTCAGTTGTAAAAATTGTAATGGCAATAAGTTTAAATAAAAGCTTTAAATAACTTTAAATGTTATTTAAATAAAAAAGTATGCGCTAAATGACTACAAAGTAAAGTAAAATAAAATAAAGTAATTCCAGTGTTTTCCAGTACAATTCCAGTACAAACCATGAGTATCAAAGCTTGATGAATAATTGTCAACTACAAGCGGCATGAATGGACAAACTCTTCTCCCTCATCTTCAATGCTGGAGAACCACAGGGCTGTGTTCTAAACACCCAACTGTTTTCAATATCCATATGTGACCAACACCAATGGTTGTCAAAAATTCTGATACTGTTGCAGTGGGCCTGATCACCAAAAATAAAGAGGAGGCCTTACTTCTAAGGAGATTAAAATACAAGACATGGTGCCAGAACAACAATCTCCTCCTGAAGCATACCAGCAAGATAAAGAAGCTATTCGTGTACTTCAGTATGAAGCAGAACTCCCAGCCTAACACGATTGATGGAAACCAGTGGACTTCAGATATCTATGACACAGGACCTGTCCTGATTCTGCCACATCAAGACTGAAGTAAAAAGGCTTGTCAGAGTCTTTATCAGCTCACACATCTAAGAGACTTTAAAATGCCTTCTCAGGTTCTAAGAACATTCTACATCTGCACTATTGAGCGCATTCTGGCGGAAAAATATCACAGCTTGGTTTGGAAACCAAACAAGACTGGACACACAAACTCTTGTTGGGTCAGCCAAGCCCACTGTCCAGCTTTCCTGATGCGTAGTCTACCTACAACTAGTGGGGCTAAAACTAAAATCAGGATGTTTCTTCTACCCACCAGGACATTTAGGACCTCAACCAAAACACTTTGTGAGTCCACTGCACCCAACAATATATCTAAGGAAGATCCTAATTTACAGATTTACAGAATTGCACCTGCAAATTTGCACACACCTTCAATTAGAACAATGAACTTTACCCTTTACAAAAACATATGGTAACTTAAATCATATCTGTATGTATTGAATATACAAATACTAAACTATATGATATAATAAATGCATGCTAGGGCAAATTGCTTTCACAGAGCAATTCACAAAATGGACCCTCATCTGTGGTATATTTCATTGATTCTCCTGAATTCCCTGTAAATTCTGTATACTCCCATAACAAAACATGTTTAACACTGTAGAATTGTACACATGACCAATAACTCTGATTTAATGAAAACGTTGAGTGAGAGAGTGACTTCATTGTTGGGAACAGCAAGCTCTACTGAACTTCACAGGGAATATATTAAATGATAATATTTGGTATGCAGAATTGTCACATATGGCTTGTAAATTGCCATAGATGTTTAAAAAAAAAACCTAGCGAACATAATGTTGTGCTTAAGCCTTGCTGAGCAGTCCGTCATCTCACGGAATGTTTTATTGACGACAGATTGGAGCCGATTCAGCTCTGCAAATGAGTCAATAAAGCAATTACACTGAATTAAATCTCTCCTCAGTCAGTGGAAGTGCGAAGAAAATGAAGATAGGAAGGGATCTAGCATCCGCGTGATGTTTTCTTTGCCGTCAATACACCTTCTGCTAATATCTACTGAGAAGAGTGATGACCGGACTGAGAGAAGACGCACCTCTCTTCAACAGTTGGGTTGTGGCATTGTGATTTGTGTGACACCCATCTGCAGATGATTCTTTCCAATGGAGTCAGCTTGTACCTGTCATACATGTGATTTACGGGGACATAACACCGGCAATGACTCTCCGACGACCCTGTTGTGTAACCGAGGGGTTGCAGAATCTGTGTGGGAGACGCGACCTGAAGAATGTGATGATCTCAGTAGGGATTTGAAAATGTAAAGGTGTGGTTGAGAAATATAAACATTAGAGTGTGGAAACAGTGCATTAACTGCATTCTGTGTATGATAAACGTTCTCAACAGCACTTTAGGTTCATTTTGTGACAACCAACTTACTGTAGTTGTGTTTCTGTGTTCCTCTTTGACAGTCGAGTATGGTCTTTAATTAAATGAAATTTGTTACACTGCTCAAGTAATTTTGGCTACTTTGTACTTGTACTGAGTAACAAAAAATACGTAAGCGACTTTTAATCTCTACTTGACTACATCTATGATTGAGTATCTGTTATTTTTTTTAACTCTTACCATTACTTGTTACATTGTAATTGTGCGTGACAAGTCGCTATCTTGTTCTATCGTGGTTAGTTTCTTGGTTCTCTAATTTAAAAAACTTGGGCGGACGAGCGATATATCACCATCTTCAGGGTGATAAAGGTACTGGATGCTACTTAGGAACGAAATCATGTGAACGTGAATTTTTTTCATGTGATCGGGTTGCCGTTTTTTGTACATTTGAGTTTGACTGAGACTGACTTTCTGTTCTTTTTTATTCATCTTTTTCTGTCATTTTGAACCATTGAGGCGTTACATCATCATCATCATCATCATCATCATCATCTTCTACCGCTTCATCCTTTACAGGGTCGCGGGGAGCTGGCGCCTATCTCAGCATCTTAGGGCCGGAGGCAGGATACACACTCTGGATTGGTGGCCAACCATTCGCAGAGCGGGACACACAGACAAACACATTCACACACTCACTCATACCTATGTGGTCAATTTTCCAATTCCAATTAGCCTGAAGCGCATGTTTTTGGACTGTGGGAGGAAACCGGAGAACCCGGAGGAAACCCACGCAAGCACGGGGAGAACATGCAAACTCCACACAGAACGGCCCCGGCCGGCCTTGAACTCACACCTCAAGTGTCAAACGGAACCATCTTGCTGTGAGGCGACAGCGCTAACCACTGCGCCACCGTGCCGCCCGAGGCGTTACATTTAATTTCTATATTAGGAAATAAAACCTCATAAATAAAGAGTTTCTTGTTTTTCACATGACGTTGTGCTTTTTGAGCATGCATTCAGTTGGAACTATCCGTACCGTACCATCTTCTGCCGCTTATCCGGGGCCGGGTCGCGGGGGCAACAGCCTCAGTAAGGAGGCCCAGACTTCCCTTGCCCCAGCCACGTCCTCCAGCTCTTCCGGAAGAATTCCGAGGCGTTCCCTGGCCAGCCGGGAGACATAGTCTCTCCAGCGCGTCCTGGGTCTGCCCCTGGGTCTTCTCCCGGTGGGACATGCCCGGAACACCTCAGCAGCAAGGCGTCCGGGGGAGTCCTTACCAGATGCCCAAACCACCCCATCTGGCCCCTCTCAACCCGAAGGAGCAGCGGCTCTACTCCGAGCTCCTCCCGAATGGCCGAGCTCCTCACCCTATCTCTGAGGGAGAGCCCAGCCACCCTGCGAAGGAAGCTCATTTCCGCCGCTTGTATCCGGGATCTCGTTCTTTCGGTCACCATCCACAATTGGTGGCCATAGGTGAGGGTAGGAACGTAGATCGACTGGTAAATCGAGAGCTTTGCTTTTTGGCTCAGCTCTCTCTTCACCATGACGGACCGATGCAGCGTCCTAATAATTGCGGACGCAGCACCGATCCGTCTGTCGATCTCCCGCTCCATCCTCCCCCCACTCGTGAACAAAACCCAGAGATACTTAAACTCCTCCACTTGGGGAAGGACCCTGTCTCTGACCTGCATGGGGCACTCCACCCTTTTCCGGTCGAGAACCATGGTCTCGGACTTGGAGGTGCTGATTCCCATCCCGGCCGCTTCACACTCGGCAGCAAATCGATCCAGTGAGAGCTGGAGATCATGTCCCGACGAAGCCAACAGGACCACATCATCTGCAAAAAGCAGAGACTCGATCCCGAGGTCACCGAAACGGATCCCTCCTCCGCCTCGACTGCGCCTAGAAATTCTGTCCATAAAAGTTATGAACAGAATCGGTGACAAAGGGCAGCCTAGGCGGAGCCCAACTCTCACTGGAAATGGAAATGACTTGCTACCGGCAATACGAGCCAAACTCTGACACCGGTCATACAGAGACCGGACAGCCCGTGACAAGGGCTCTGGTACTCCATATTCCCGGAGCACCCCCCACAGGAGTCCCCGAGGGACACGGTCGAATGCCTTCTCCAAGTCCACAAAACACATGTAGACTGGTTGGGCAAACTCCCATGATCCCTCCAGGATCCTGAAAAGGGTATAGAGCTGGTCCGTAGTTCCACGTCCGGGACGAAAACCACATTGCTTCTCCTCAATCCGAGACTCGACAATCAGACGAACTCTCCTCTCCAGTACCCCTGAATAGACTTTCCCAGGGAGGCTGAGGAGTTTTACTCAAGTATGAGGTGTGAAAAACAGAACATGTATGTGTTGAGCTCCACAACTATAATTTGGGAGAGAGTGAAAGAGAGAGAGTGAGACTAAGTATGGATCTGAGCATTTTGGAGCAGACACATATTAGCACATGCGGATGTCAACACATGTTGGAATCTTTGTGCACATCTGGGCACATAACAAATGCAATAGTACCACAAACAGAAGTTGCAACTTCACATCATTGAAGTGTCAGTCACCTCATGTCAAACTTGAAGGATACAATTGGACACAAGTGACAAGTTGAAAAGACATTAGCATAATGTGTACATAAATGAATATGTAAAAACTAGGACTTGATCATCAGTGTGGAACATTTAAATGTTCTTTCTCCTTTAGTTGCCCAAGTACAAGCGGAAGAGATAAGACACGTCAAACATGCACCCGGGTGATTCAGATGAGAACGTTGATGTCTTATTTGAATAAGATAATGACACAGGATTAGACAGCAGCCTCACTTTGGCTATAATACGTAAAATATTACTTTGTACTACTTTTATTTTACTGCCTAAAATAACCACTTTGCAGAGTTAAATCACTACTAACGCAATTTACTTTCAAAGAAAATATCGCCTAAAAGTCACTATCGACAAAAACAACCTTTTGAAATGTGTTCTTAAAGAACTTTTTTTTTTTTAATTACATTCATGTCAAATTCTGAACAAAATTCATATTTGAGGAAAAACTCGATAAAATCAGACATGTCTAAAGCATTTGAATACTTTTGTCCTTGAATGTTTAGAAGAATTATTGATTCAGAACTCATTTTACAGTAATAATCAACATATTTCTCATATTTTTACATTGTTTACATTTACATTTTAAATGTGCGATTGATGCATACTGTCAGAAGATGACTACATATATATATATATATATATATATATATATATATATATATATATATTCTTACCATATATATATATATATATATATATACATATATATACACACGGTAAGAAATATATGATAAGAAATGAATGATTGTTTTATTTTAAAAGAAGTAACAATAAGCCATACATTTATTTACACTTTTTCCATCCAATTAAACCGTCTTTAAAACGGTTTTCCTCCCACATCTCCCTGTCTAAAAAAAAATCACTCATAAACACATATCAGTCATCATGCAACATGGTCATGAGATGGACATGAGAAATATATGTTTATTTATGTTTTTTTTTTATTTTAACCAAGGCTTGTTACTAATTTTATCCGTGCTAAACTTCATGGCTGGAGTCAGCTCGTCTTTGTACAGTGTCATTATGAGCATGAGAAGGAATTTAAAGAGGATGGCCTGACACACTCGGACATGGAAAATAAAGCCAGACCTGATGCACACATTGTGCACACACATCATTACAGCAAATTGCTGAAACTATTTCTTCATTGACAAATAGTCTTCTCCAGCAGAGCCGAACCGGTCACAGCTTTCACTAAATGTACTGTATGCGGAGGTAGAAAATTTGAAAGTCTGAATCTTGTTCAAGCTTGGCAGATGGATTCTGTATTTATGGTGGAACAATCACAGCCTTATTCAGAACTTTAAATAAGCATTTAACACAGTGAATGGCACAGTAAGAAAATGATGGAATGAAATAGAATTAGAAGTGTAGAGGCTCAGTGACCAATTCAGAAAACAATGTACACAACAACCCAACAATCATATCAAATGATTTGCTCAAAATTGACCAAAAAGAAGAAGAAAAAGAGATCGTGTGAATATTGGCATTCAGAAAATGCAACCAATCACATTTACTTTTGTAAGTTTTATATATAATGATATACACACATACGCACTTGCATTTATGTCACTTTTAAGTTTGCCCCTCTTTAAGTTAACCTTAACCAAAATGAAAGTGTAACTTCATCCTCAAAACCCCATCTTGACCCTCAAATATACCTTCAAAGGTCTTCATGAGTGCCAATCGGAACCCCACGTTGACCCCAAAACCTCGCAGCTTAGGGTCCCACTTGGACCCACACACACTCACAAAACAAATTACTGAGCTAAATTAAATACTAAACTAGGTGGTTTGCAAAATAAAGCTAAAATGTGCTATGCCCTACTCATAATTTTAAATGATATATTTATTATTTTACACATATAGCGGTTTACAATTATAACATGTACACGGCAGCTTTAGTGTATAACGGTGGTTTCGGAGTGTGTAAAATTTCAGTTTTAATGCTAATTTTCAAAATCACTTCTATGGTCCTGCAAACCATTTCATTTAAAACCTCAATGTACTGCAAATATATTCATTCAACAAATGAATTACAGACTCATTTGGCCTTGTGGTTTAAAACGTACCTCTAAAATTTGCCACAAGAAAAATCCAGCCACTTGAGAAGACGAGTGAAAACAAGCAATCCATCTTCTCCGTTCACAGGCCAGAGAGACATCTATGAAATGAAAAGTTTGACACATCAGCAAAAACATGAGCGCGCACACACTCACACCTACACACACCTACACACACACACATACCACACACACACACTCACACACGCGCGCACACACACACAGACACACACAGCTGGAGCTCTTTAGGAGGTCTTCTACAACAACACCGCTTGTTATTTATTTTATTTTCATCTTCACAGTCCATTGAAACTCTCTTTTGAAAAAGTTCAAGTTTGCCAAGAAGCTCAGGAACACTTCAAAGTAAAGCCCGATGAGAGTTTCTCTCAGGTTCATGGCCATTACGCCATGCTTCAGCCTCCTCAACCCTTCCCTCTCTGTCTCTCTCTCCCTCTCTCAAAGCCAATTTCAATGACTCTCATTTCTAGTCAGGTTGCAATCTCTTCAAATTACCAACCACAGTGGAACAAATAATAGTGATTTACTTAATTAAAAACTAAACATTTTCCCATCTAAATAAACAAAAGAAATTGAAAGCACGGCTCCTTGAGGCATCTCCCTCGGTCCATTAGTTGCAGTCCAATGGGCTTTGATAGGAATTAACTCACACTCAATTATACTCTTTGCCTACAAAAAGTCCCAGACGCCAAACTGTGAATGTGCAAGACTGTCGTCTTCTTCCTCACAGTCATGAATGGATGGGAAGAGCGTGTGTTTATAAAGTTCTCACACAAACCTGTCTCTATGTCTCTGTTTGACTGATGTATCAAGATTGGGACTTTCACTGCCTTGTTTCGATGAGCTAAAGAAAAAACACAAATAATTAATGGGTTTTGCAAGAAGTAAAAGTTGAGCAAGAAGTATAATTCTTGGCCAAAGTAAAACCGAAAATTAATGGAAACACTGAAGAAAGGTTGTGTTTCTTTCGACTAAATCCATTGATATTGTTTACACTAATTATTCACTGCATTAATTAAATTTTGATTTTATATGGCTTGCTGCTTTTCAAAGAAATCAGTGTATTGGGAAAACTACAAAATATAATTCATTTAGCCTCTCGCTGGGCTAAGAAACCTATTTAAATTGTTAGTCCACTTTCTGTAGGTTATACTTCCAGACAGTAAAAAGGAAGGAAGTACAGCAAGTGAGTAAAACATAATGTACTGCAACTCCTAAACCCTTTGTGGTACAGTAAAGTTATATTCTACTAATTCAGAGGCAGTCATTAACTCGTGATTGTTGTCCACTGTTTTTAATACAATTAATTTTATACTTGGTAGAACTATTCTTTGTTGTCCTTTTGAAGGGAAATCAGTGCCATATGAAACTATGCAGTCACATTGTCAAAATCTTGTTCCTAGAAAATGTTTTGAAATTAAAACAGCTAAAAATGTTGAGACCATCAGAATCGGTCCAAATGGTTACTTAAATCAGATTGATGGATGGATGGATGGATGGATGGACGGGTGGGCGGGCGGGCGGGCGGGCGGGCGG
>CM051503.1:2538898-2557632 GCA_028031935.1 Paedocypris micromegethes | reverse complement strand
GATAGATAGATAGATAGATAGATAGATAGATAGATAGATAGATAGATAGATAGATAGATAGATAGATAGATAGATAGATAGATAGATAGATAGATAGACAGACTGACTGACAGATAGGTTTCAGGCAGAGGCTGCAATGAAACCACTGTTATGCTCGTCACTTCGCCAGCAGACATAGCTGTACCGTTTTGAGCTCTAGTTTGGCTGATGATCTTAAGGTGAAGTGAAGTTGGTGGATGTGTCTAAGTTTTTAAGGGATTTCTGACTGACTCAGCGGTTCCTCTCCGTGATTTTAATGAGACGTTCTTCAGGCCTGTCTAGCCTCCCTGTTCTTTCATCCCTAAAGACAAACAAGTATCTCCAGAGGAGGTATCAACATTGTTCAGGAAACGGAAATTAATTAGACATTTTAGCAATTTATTTTGTTCTTGTTTCAGTGGCTTGATGAGTTACTCAACTGTAGCCATGCTGGTAAACGTCTGTTCAGATGAGGAAAATACTAAAGCAAGATCTCTGTAATATTTCTAGGTGCCTCGAGTTTAATTAAAATTAAATTAAATAATAAACTGAAGCTAAAAAGCAAACACTGGAATGGATAATATTTGAAACCATTTTACATCTGAAAATTTGGTTTGATGTGAAACCATTCATTGTTAAACTTGACGTTTTACAAATATTTCACTTCACTTATAAACATTAGTCTAGAGGACTAATCTAGAGGAATTTCTACTGTTAGACTGCATGACAAGGATCTAGCTCTTCTAAGGGGACGCAAGGTATTTTGAGGCCAGCTTGGAGACAAACTCTCTGGTGTCCAGTGTCTTCCTCTGGGACTCCTTCCACTGAGACTTATCCGAACATGTCTCTTGGGAGACGTTCCGAGGGCATCTGAAATAGATTCCCATGCCACCTCAGCTGACTCCTCTTATTGTAGAGAAGCGGCTGTACTTCGAGTTCCTCCTGGGTGTCACAGCTCTTCACTCTATCTTTGAGGTAGGGGAGGTGGTATGAGTGAAAATTCATATTATGGTTCTAGTGTCCAGCCGATATTGGTATTTTATCAAAGTTTGGGGGGAGGGTAGACATTACTTTGTTTCTGCTCTTTGTTTGGAAACGTTGTCATGTTTCCCATGGGTCATGCGTTCTTTCTCTCTTTCTCTCCCTCTTGCATGCATGCAAAAGATTGTGAGTTTGTCAGTCGTGTGAAACCAACGTTTTCAAACGACTTTGATCAAAAATAAAAATGAGCTGTAACAGCGCTTCACGCATGTCTTTACGGATCTTAAAGAATCATTACACAGACATAGGAGCTGCTCGGGCCTTGTGGGTGATCTATTGATTCAGCCTGTTACAGTGCATTCTGTGTTCCTTAGCGATGTCTCTGTGTCGTCACTAAAAAAGTTGTAACAAAACAAATGTGTTATACCGGTTTAGCCAAACCCATATTGTAGCACAACATCAATACCGGTTTTCATGTTCATACCAGTTTATCGCACACCCCTACTTTAAGGCTGTGTTCTGCCCGCCTAAAAAGAAAACAAATTTCAGTGTTTTTTATCCAAGACCTTGTCCGTTCAGTCTTGACTCAAATACTCATTACTATAGGTGAGTGTTTGAACATAGAGTGACCGGTAAATTGAGAGCCTTGGCTTTCAGCTCCGCTCTTTCTTTATCACAGTAGACTGGTACAATGGCCTCATTACGTCTACCAATGCCCCAATCTGTTGCTCAAACTCACGTTTCTTTTTACCATCACTCCTGAGCAAGACTTATACGGAGGTACTTCAACTCCTCCACTTGAGGCACAATCTCAAACCTGTAATAAGAAAATCACTGTTTTAGGCTGACGACCTTGGCCTCAGACTTTGAGATGCTGAATTTCATCACAACCAAAAGCAGCATTGTTCCTCTTGTTTCCGAGGTTCCACCATTGGCCTACTCCTTGTCTCCAGAAGCCTGGAATAGACTTTACAGAGGAGGCTGAGGAGTCTAATTGCTATATAGTTGAAACACACCCTCTATAAACACTAAATCTATAAACTTTAGCAACTTTAGCAAACACTACATACACACTTGCATTTATAAATTAGTAGAGTATAACCTTTTTTTTTTTTATAATTGAACCTTTATTAGTCCCTCATGGGGAAATTTTTTCTCTGCATTTAACCCATCCGATCAGACACGAACTCGGAGCAGTGGGCAGCCACACAATGCGGCGCCCGGGGGGCATGTGGGGTTCAGTGTCTGACAAGCATACAAAAAAATACATCACCTAACCCCAACTCCAACCATCAAAAGATTCCCAAAGTTGTAAGATGTTACCAAAAGTCCTCACATGTGCTCCTAGGTGCAATAAATGCCTACAAATTCCTTTTGATACTTTTGTGGAAAAACATATGCGTGTGTGTGTGTGTGTGTGTGTGTGTATGTGTGTGTGTAAAAAGACCTATATATTTATCGCAGTGTAACAATTATCTTGCTCTCAGGAGATCTTGCAAGCAGCTCTGTAATCTTAGAAACACTGAAGCTTGCAACATTGACATGTCGATATGATTCCTGTAGCTGTCATGCTTGTCATTTCACTCTGTGACAACTGATGCTTGCGCTGCAATTTGTTTACAACGTATATGTCCTTGTCAGTCTTCTTGTGTCTTCAAAACTGTGAGGAGTTGAAAGACATGAGATGTGATTGTCTATAGAAACCAGTCAGCAAAGATCTGGCTGGGTCGGTCATACACACTGGTTCTGTCAGATACATTTGGATGGATTTTTTTTTATTATTATCACATCATCAAACAAGCCGGTGCTCCAGCCTTTCACCTATAGATCATCAAAACAGCATGGAATTCCCCGATGTGCAGAAAATGAGATCTACACTTCTGCCTGACTGGAATATGCAGATGTTTTTATTTGCAAATAAATTACAACTCACTCTCTTTCTCTCTCATTCTCTCTCTCTCTTGTTTTTTTTTTCTCTCTTCTCACAGTTTCATTATCTCTGTTTCGTTCTCTCCCCCATTCTTCCTCTTTTTCTGCCGTATTCTTTTTGCTTCTTATTCTCGCATTTGACTCTAGTTATATTTTTGCTCTTTGTCATTCATATAATTATATCTCTCTAGCCATCCATCAAATAATATATTTAATTATCTATTGTTCGAATTTTGCACTAATGCATATCTTAAGCATTACATCTACCCAGTCATTATGCTCTTAGTCTATTTTATAAGCATCACAAAATCATGGAAAAAAAAA
Source organism: Paedocypris micromegethes (assembly GCA_028031935.1). Classification (NCBI taxonomy): domain Eukaryota; kingdom Metazoa; phylum Chordata; class Actinopteri; order Cypriniformes; genus Paedocypris; species Paedocypris micromegethes. The sequence goes on along the minus strand of CM051503.1, from coordinate 2,554,380 downwards.
GTTAATTTCATCACTTCAAACTGTTTCGTACCTGAGCCACACTGACAGAAGACACTCATTTTAGAGGAACTAAAGGATTTTACCCAGTTTTACCTTCCATTAAAAAGTCTGCGCTGTTGAAGTGAAATCTGTATTGACACTGTGTCGGGCTGCTTCTATTTCGCATCTCAGATACTAAGCAGATATTCCTTTCTTCCATCTATCCTCTTGGCACAGCGTACAACTGACAAGGAGAATCAGTGCAAGCCTTCAATCAATCAAGTATTATAAAATTTAAATTACCACTGCTTACCTGTTGAACCTCTCCGCAGTGGTTGCACCTTGAGCTTCTTCTCCAAAGACTTCCACAAGCTCCAAGAAGGGAACACCAGTGAATGCATTTCTGGTAGAAGAAGGGAGGAGAACATGGTTTAGTGGAAGAAGGGAGGTGGTGCTGCTGATGTGGTAGGAATTAAAAGCACAAATAAAAATAAGTAAATAAATAAAAAGTAGTGTTTAATCTTTGCCGTTGGACTTGATGGACCAATGGAAGTGATGAATGAGTCACAACAGCAGGGCTATTCTCCGTCTACAAATGTGTTCTATTCGTTTCATTCTAACATATAAAAAGAAAGCTGCTACTCACAATGTAGTCGTTCTAATTAAATTCTTGCTCTTTCACTCCGATTGTGTGCTGAGAGACCCCGGGACCCTTGTGGACACTGAATTGAACATTGCTTTCTCCGCAGCGACCAGTTTTGTAACATTTATTCTCATGCATAATAAATATTGCACAGACTCTTCACTTTATTTTATATAGTGAACACTCCTCAGGGGCCGGCCTGCTCTCTTACTGCAGGATTTTACACAGAATTCATTTTCCACAGCTGAATATTTGATTGTTTGCTGAAAATCGTTGTTTTTCTTCTCCATAGCTTTGCTCTTTTTTATTGCCACATAAGGCGCATAAAAAGTGCTTGTTTGTAGTGAGACAAGGATTGACTTTCGTTTAATGTCGCTTTAGAGAAAAACACGTTGGAATTTTGACCAACTGTTCAATAAAATCACATGTAAATGTATATTTTATGCAGAAAACAAGACAGTGGTGTGACCAGAATTTTCCACCCCGGTTGTTTGACCTGGGAAATTTAACCCAGGTAAGTATTTGACCCTAAGATTAATGGCCCCTCGGACAATTCGTCCATGTCAGGATTGACCCATGACGTTTGAAATCTTTGTTCGCACAATTGCACTCCTCTGGTCTTTTGCGGAAATTGATGCAGATGGACATCTTCACTTTACCCAGAGTCAAATGAGTGGTCCCGGGTCTCTAGGGTGTGAAACAACAGTATGGTAATGGTGAAACCCATTGGTGGGGGAGACTTTGTTTGCTTGATCGACCATTGTGGTGAAGCACACAGAGTTTTCAGTGTTATCGATTTTTATTATTGCTGGTTTTCTTAGATCAATGAATCTGTTTCACACAGTTGCGTGAAGATAAAGTTATTATTACTTCTTTCTCCACTGGTGTTGATTCCTCTGAAAACTTCTTTTAAAGAGAAGCCGCCATTCTTAAATCCCTGCTTTATTCCCCAGAGAAATAAAATCTTTTGTACCGTACAAACAATTTTACACCACAAGGTCTTTCATCAGAGTGCTTCTTTCCGCTGTTTCCAGAAGGTCAATTAAGAACTACACTGAGCCTGAAATAGAAAGCAGTGAGAAGTGAAGCTGAACTTCTCGGCTGGAGTTTCGGAATCAATAAGAGCCTCCGTCGTGGCCTTCAACACACAAGAGACACTACATGCAGAAACTCAGTGAAGTTAGCATTATCACAAGGGAGAGTCATGATGGCACATTCACCGAGACAGATGTGAACCCTGTCTCTTTCAGACATTACCACAACTGGCCTTCCGACAGAGGTTAATGCAAACACAATTGCACAAGATTTCATGCTCAAGTGTCCAGGATTTCAGTAAAAATTGCATTGCATACACACATAAATGGTGGAAGTGAAGCTGCAAAAATAGAATATGTAGATATAGAATGCATGTGTGTGTGTGTGTGTGTGTGTGTGCGCGCGTGTGTGTGCGTGTGTGCGCGTGTGTGTGTGTGTGTAAAATGATACGACTGATAAATCAATATTATTGAAATGATAAAACAACAGAAAACAAGAAAAGGCAAGATCATTCACATTCAGACACACACAGCCACAACTGTTCAGAGATTGTTCAGAGATAGAAGCAATATACAATCTGCGGGACGACCAGGAGATTCAAAGACAACAATCATAAAAAAAAAAATAAATAAATCTTTTTGTCAAACTGAACGTCCGGCCTGCTGGGAAACCTTGCTTGATAAAGCACCAGCCACAGAGTTGGTTCTTTAGCCTCTTACGTTTTCTCATTACGTGCCCAGGAGATTCTAATATTAATGAAGAAGAGGATAAAAACCGGAAGGTGTTATATTTGGATTGCTTTATTGATTTCCAGGAAATGATGAGTAATTCAGCGCACATCTCATGGCACAGATTATGTTGAAATTGTTCCCTGAGCACAGAAACAAACACTAAATCTGTTCCCTTTAAATCCCCCAGATCTGTTGTGTAAAGCAAACCGTATCACACGTAAGAGGAATAAAAAAGAGGAGAAAATGGACTTTACAGACACTAAAACCCAAATTCAGGTCTTAATATAGCATAATACACACACACACACACACACACACACACACACACACACACACACACACACACATCCATTTTGTCATACAAGTTCTGAGCATTTGTAAGGTGCTTTTCACAGTCTCAAAGCACAAAACTGTCTCATACATCCATAGCTTAATTCATCCATCCTGATAAAGCTGTTAATTATTCAATCTTACTATTAACCCATTTGTACTACCAAGAAATCTATACATTCACTTTATTTATCTACCCATTATTACACACATGGCAAATAAAACATTTTCCCCTTATATTTGTTCATTTAACTGTATGAAAATAATGGAACAGTGAACGAATACGTCTTCAGATGTTGAACTTGAACCACATGACTAGCAAGAAGAACGGCAGGTTTGGTAACACAATCGTCCTTGTTCCCTCAAGCCAGCATTTATCCCAGTTCCCTGCTCCAGTATCCGGTTTAATTAACTCATTAAGACATATAAATGTTTATACAAAGAAACAGACTGAACTTGTCACAAATAAGTGGCCTAGATTTCACCAACTCTTTCTACATCCAGCCATCCGTTTAAATCGACATCTCTCCTCACGTAGGAAACCTGAGCTGCTCCGTCATTGTCTTTTGTTTCAGGTCTATTAATCATAAAACACTGATACGCTTCAAGTTCTCTGTCTTACATTATTGCACATTAATGAGAGTTGTGAAGTGCAGTGCAGTGTGATGATAAGCACAACCTGAAGAATCAAGTTCCGTCTGCGGCTAAGTGCTCTGCTAATGCACGGCGGGAGAGCGGGAACCCGACTGTTCTTGCCTTTAATAATAAACACACCGACCGAACACTGACTCGACTTCATCGGGGATATGAAGAATTCCTCTGAAGTGCCCAGAGAGCCGAGCAAAAAGATAAAATGACTCTGTTGTCGTGCATTAAATTAAAGGTGCAATGCCATTTACTCCGACACGTCTTGCTTTCACTAGGCCAAATCCGATTTCCATGTGTGCGTTCTTTTCCAGCTTATACACAAACTATGAACTACACACACCATCACCACTAACCATTCTACCGCACAAGCCTTCGAGCCTCAGCAGTCCTCAGTCGGCCATAAAAACACACGTCTTAGAGGAAGAGCTGTATGGTAAAGAGCATCAAAACAAGGTTGAAGGGTCAAAAACAGCACACAAGAGGTTCTAATCCCTCATTCACCACCGACCCAACAGGGCTGTTGTGAACAGGTGGAAAGAAATGATTAATTCTGGTTAAGAGGGATTAGGATGGTGGATAGGATGGTGGTTTGTACCAACGCACGCACGCACGCACACACACACACACACACACACACAAACTGGGATTGATATGAGGGTCAGACGCAGTGTCGAGTAGAAACCAGCTGTGGTGGCCAGATTGAAAAGACAGTAATCCTCAAATCGGCTCTGGTTAACCCAAAACTGTAAATGAGCTTCTAGATATGAGCTATTTATTACAGTGATATTGTGTTTGTGTGCGATGCATTGTGTGTTTATGAATGACTTGTGAACTTTATCTCTCTCGATGTGAATTGGACGCCAGCATTGTGGTAAAGTGCATGAGCTGCGGGATTTTCTAATAAATGTAACTGTATGTAAAGCAATCAAGTGATAAAAAAAAAAACAAGTGTGAATGAACAAATCTGGTATTAGTATGCTCCAAAAAGTGTTTAATCATTACCACCAAAGCATAATCTGTAATATTACCCCAATCCTGATAAGAAATTACAAAATGACAGAAATAGATTTTGATTAAAATGTAATGAGTCTTGGAGATTAATCCGCCTTTAGTGGAAGCAACGTTAGCTAGTGTGGGATGCCTTTCAATATGTTGATTTATTCTGTTTCAGCTCTGCATTTCATCTTTACGATATTTTACAATGAAATAAGGAGTCTGCAAGATCGTATTTAAATATGATGCTTAAACCCATCTCGGAATAGATGACTGAACTAAATAAACACATACACTTGTGCACGCACAGTACACACACCCACACTCACACACAACAATTTTAATCTTGAATAACTATTAAATTACTAATCACAAATAAGCACAACTGATTTGTGAATTTAAAGGTAGCGTTTCATGTTTCTGTTTTGCAGTTCATATTTTTTGTTACAGTACATATTCAGATGTGTTAATGGGATTAATGCTGCACACAACATAGAATAGAATAGAATAGAATAGAATGGAATAGACAATTGACTCTGTACAAGCACATAGTAATAGATTTGTGTTTGTGGCGACATCCTACAAAAAAAAAAATACACATATATTTGTATTATTAATTACTCAAAAATGTAAACGCAGAAGACATCAACACTTTTTCACAAACATAATAACCAAGAACACATAAGATAAATAAATAAATACCGTATTTACATGATTATGAGCACACGTTTTTCCAATTTTTTCCAAACACAATCAAATCACTCTTTCACACAAAGAAAAATGTGACTGTTGTAATATTTACGTCTAACAAAAACCAAACAGTCAGCTTAACGCCATGCTCTTTTAGGCTCATGGGAACCAGTGAGCAGCAAAACATGATGGGAGGTAGTTTCGGCAGCTAGAATAGATTATTTTTTTATTATTAAAACAGCACTGAAGTGATACGAGTCACAAGTTAGGTTTGTTAAATAAAGAATGATGATTTTTAATCAAGACCATTTATGTAATTTATCCAAAAACATATATCATATTCGCGTAAATTTGGTAAATGCAGAATATTTCCAACTCTTACAATAATAAACTGATGTGTGTCTTAGATAGAGAGCTTATACAAACACCTGACATTCTTTTTTGCAATACCTATATTGAAAAACATAAAGAGCTAATAAACAACAATTATTATGCCTTTATTTTTCATTCATATCTGAGTTATGCATTAGAATGGGACAAAAAGTGAAGTCATGGCTGTGCAGGAGTGCCAGAATGAAAAACAAGTGAAAGGGAAGGAGCATGTGGGAATGAACAGAAGAAAGAACGAGCTGTCAGGAAGACAGAGGGAGGGTGGCAGAGAGAAACCACCAGTGCTAAAATATTATCAGGTCAGAGAGAAGAGGGAGAGGGGTCAGATAATAAGACTCAATCGCGCTGAGTGAAACGTACTGGGAAAGAAAATGCTGACGTGTTCCCTCCATTCAATCCTGAAAGCACAAGCTCGCACTCCCTCCCTCCATCTCCCCATCTCTCTTTTATTCAGGCGTGTGGGTTCCACGGCCCACAAACTTTAGCACTTTACTGTCCATCCACGTGCCCATCCATCACAATGAAAGGCTGATGAAGAGACAGGAGGGTGAATGAGTAAGGAACAGTGAGGGAGGGCGGAATAAAACGCAGGCTCATATTGAAACGGGAGGTCAGAGAAGATGAGCATCGTGGCAACCTTGCGTGTCCCGTTTCCTTATTTACCGCTCCACCACCGCGAACCTATTACTGATGCTATCTCGCTCTATCACAAGCACACACGACAAATTCAAACATTTTTCAGACAGAAAACAGCCACCTGAACTGTGATAACTCCAATTCCACGCTGCGCATCAGACAGCGTGATTTGCATCCGCATGCTCCGTACAAACAATGGTGATGGGGGCCGAGCATCATTTACACACTGCCGTGTGGGTTTAAAGGGACAGTTCTCCCAAAAGGCTTTTATAAGGTATTCAAGTTATTTGTATTCCTCAGACTGTGTGTAAAAATATCTTCATTATGAGCAGGATCATCTGAAATATTATTATTATTATTGTTAATTTGCATTGGAAATACGTAAGTGTAAAAGTCACAAATTGTGATTAGAAATTAATTAATAAAAGTACTTAAATCCAGTCTAAGTTTTGTGAAAATCATTATTCTTTAATGGGTGGCTCTGGTTTTCTTCCCCGGTTATATATTAGAATATTAGAAGGTTTGTAGTTTGAAAAAGTCCTCATTGAGAGTGAGAGTGAGAGTGTGTCTGTGTGTCCCGGTCTGTAATTGGTTGGCCTTGGAATCCAGAGTGTGTCCCGCCTACAATACCAGGAGGTTGTGACCAAACTCTGAAATGGAAAAAGCAGTTCATAAAATAATTGGATGGATAATCTAAATCACTAAAGCCGAAAGAGAAGTAGTAGTAGTAGTAGTTTTCAATTTACAATAAAAAGGTGAAATGTCACAACAAAATGAAATGATTGTTACATCAAAAGAAAAATAAAGATAAAGCTAATTCCCCTTTTTGAGAAACACAGTTTATTTACAATTTACATTGTTTTGTTGCTGTTTTGTAAAAACACATTACAGATGAATAATAGAGAATATTAAAAGCTAGCATCAGACAAATCTTCATTTCCAGAGGCAAAGCTGTCAAAAATAGATGTAATACCCTTGCCAACTTTTCCATGCGTAACCTGCCCACCACTTCTTTCCGGTCTGTTTAAAAAAAAAAAGTAGCACAGTGAGATTGTTTTCAACTCGCGATTTTGTGCTCATAAATGATGATTATGTTGGTTCGGCAAATAAACAATGACCGAGTCCAATAAATAGAAGCAGTGCCAAGAACATCTAGAGGCGCGCTGGAATGATGGACGTGACAATGCATTGCCACCGGAGGAGAAACACATGGCCAGCGCAAACAATCACACAGAAGGGATTCAGATTACAAGGGCAAACTTAGTTAAATCCCAGAAACCGGGGAAAGCAGCGGCAGAATTAACCCAGAATAGAGCAGAATGGAACCTCTAACAAAACAACGATTAAGCTGTAAAACAGTCTTTTTAATAGCTTAAGCCTTGTGCTTCCTCCACCCACATCATCGTCTCAGAGCTTGTCGTGCCCACGCACAAACACACGCTCGCGCAGGGGTTCAGGTGAGGCTTGCTCTATCTACACACCCTAGAGTTTCAAAGTTAGGCTTAAAGTTAAAGTTAAATTAAAAAAATACATTAAAAATAAACAATCTAGTAACCTACAATTCTCTATCTCTTGCTCTCTCTCTCTCGTTCTCTCTCTCTCTCTCTCTCTCTCTCTCTCTCTCTCTCTCTCTCTCTCTCTCTCTCTCTCTCTCTCTCTCTTACTCGCTTTTGCTGCTACTCCCCCTCTCTCTCCACTCCCCAATTTTTTTCTCTCACTCTATTATTCTTCTCCCTCCTTCTCTCTCTCTTGCTGCTCTCTCTCTCTCTCTCCCTCCCCACCATTTTCCTCGCATCTACCCCCTTCTTCCTCTTTCTCTTGCCCCTTCTCTGATTATTTCAGAAGAGATGGTGGAATACAGAGGGAATTTCCAAATCTAAATAAAAATAAGATCTAAACAAACAGACAAACAAAAAAACTATATATTTTCAAATGTATTGTACAACATTCTCTCTATATATGTCTCTCTCTGTCTCCCTCTCATATCACATTCAGTATATCTGAATATGTTTAAGTCACTTGATTCAAAACAGATTTGTATATTTTTAAGACTGATTTGACGTGACCATTCAAAACATCTTTACCGCAATATGCTTTCAGGCAAGTTTTGGTTTGGAGTGTAAATTTTGCCTGATTAACATCATTTATCACATTCCAGATCCCTCAACTCTTGAACTTACGGAACAGGAAAATGAGATTATTTCAAACACGCAGAAACAGCTTAAGGCTTGATCGAGCATGAGATAAACAGTGATGCTGAGATGAAGGCTAATCGCCGAGAGCTTGAATCTGCACGTGTGTTTGCTACCAGCGTAAGATTGTGTTGTGAACCATGATTGACAAGAGATTAAACAAAAACACAACATAGATTCACATCGAAAGCAAAGCATTAATCAGTGCTTTTGCTGATAATACAATACACATCATGTTCACTTTCTTCACTATTTTAAGTCTGCAAAATTCAAAGTTAAATAAAATATTCAGAAATTTTCTGTAATCGTACTACTTTCAGAAAGACAAAATCCAAAGCACATATTCAGCAATTTTCATTTCAAAACCAATTTAAATGCTGGTCCTTTATAACCAATCTACTCTAGACTTAAAATACAAGCGAAACTCCATTATAAGTTTTTTTTTACCAGTCTCTTTTCCTGAATCTTTTTAATAATCCATTGTAGGAATGAGAACGTTTCTTTTTGCAAATCTGTCACAACTTGATTTTCTGTATACGTATTTTCGCTCAAGATACAAACGACAATAAATAAGTATAAACACAATATAAATATGTATTTTGTTTTATTTCACGCTTAGTACTCACCACCAAACTAAACCCCTAACGTTCATGGAACAAACCATTCCCACGTTTGAAGAGAGTCAACCAGTAAAACCTGGATCCTGCTTCCATTCACCTGACAGTTAAAACAAAAGGAGACATCTGAAAGCAATTCTACTCTGAGAATCTATCACGCCAGCCATTTGTCAAAGTGAAGGGAATATTTCAAATAAATAAGTCGATTATTTTTAACTGGCACTTTGCTCCACATTAAGTTAAAGAGGATGAAAAGGCACACCATCTGAAAATAAACGCCAGATGCTGAGCTCTTAACTTTTCCTCTCAGCTCTTTTTGTGCATCTACTGTCCCTGGTTTGAAAATAAATTCCTCCTGAAGACCGGCTCATTAATGACTGCAGAGATCCCTACGACTGCAGGTGTTCTCTCCGCGGCTTAGGTGAGAGTCATTAGTTTAGCTGGAAATCTCACCTAAAAAACTCTAGGCAGCTGCCTTACCCAGGCTCCAGAGTGCAGTTAAGGGACCTTCCCCGAAGGCCCTCACTTCTGACTAACCTTTCTCCCCTTCTATAAGTCACCATCTTTTGTTCCTTCTGGTCCACAGAGACCATGGCTGGATGACTGGCCCACCCTCCACCTGCATGGGCTTGAGCCACCCAGTCGCCTGCTCACGGCTCCCAAGAGAAGTGGTCGCTTTAACAGAAGGAATCTATTGTCTAGAAGGATAGTTGAATAAAGGAGAGACTGGAGGAACTGAAGGGTGAAAATCTGTGTTTGGAAAAAGGAGGGTGAGCTGATGTTAACACTTAAAGCTGTTAGCTTTACTGGGTGATGCGGGTGGGCTTCAGAGTCATTGTGGTGGTGACCTTGCTTGGTTTTTAATGAACCTAAGAACCTTTAATGAGGTGTTTTTTTTTCTCTTTTTCTAACCCATCAGGTGACATCGGCACCACACTTTTAGTGTGGGAGAAGATGTGAAAATGTAGGCGTCGGGACCGTGCTGCCATTCGTTTTATCTCTCTGTCTTTATTAGCGCAAGAAGAGCCATTGAAAACTTGGGCTTTCATCATTTTCTTGCCCGCGTCTTTGTGAGGAACAAAAAGAACATCACCTGGTGTCTTTCTTGATGTGAACTCTGAATTTGCTGTCAACAAATTCTCAACGCACATTCTCCAGCTGACACTACAAATTCAGCTTCTTGTGTGTAAGCGAAGACTTCATTATGTGACAACACAAACCGTGGTGGACAAAGAACACGATATGTGTATGTGTGTGTCGGCTGGAAGGAACCGTGTTCTATTGAACCAACAAAGCTGCTAATTAACCAGACCTTGTGTGAACATCTATAGACGCCAGAAGAAACCTGCCCGACTCAAAACTGAGGGGAATGTGAGAGTGGAATGTGTGAATGTGAACTGAGAAAAAAACCCAACAAGAATGTCCGTTTTCAAAGAAACATCTTGTGGGATTCTACTTCCCAATCTTTTGCGAAGAAAGAACAAATCGAGTGTCACTGCAGCTAAATAAACACAAGGACACAGGCTGCTGAGCCGACTGCCAACCGAAAAACTGTCTGTCGCCAATTGTTAGCAGAACAGAATGAGAATATGGAAGAGCAATCCTTAAATTAGGCAGTGATAAAAGCAACAGCTTAGCTAGTCTTATCATAAAGGGGGTTAATGAGCATTTTTGGGGACTCACATTTTAATGAAGCATTCTTGAATTTAATGTGGTCTAAAATGCATTGTTATGTTCTAGTAGTCTATGATTTTTCAGGATGACATTCGATTTTCAAGTCTATGAAAAGTTGTGCAAAAAATGATTTATTAGAAAATGATGAATTGTTACAATAATTGTTAGAGCCCTTTGATCAAGTTTGAACAGTTCAGTTGCACATTTGCAGTGTCTCGCTGACTCATTTGAGAAATAAAGTAGGTTTGTATACCAAAATCTACTAATTTATACAAATTCTTTTTAAAGCACATTTCAATTTATGAAGAAATTGTAGTCAAATAAGAAAACCAAAATATTTATACACACACATATCAATAATTCATATAATTAGCTTTTTTTTTTTTAATTTCTCTGAATGGCAAACATGCAGGTAGGGCGGGGTTTTAAGTTAATCAAATGAGAGCGATTGGAGCGGGGCTAAAGTTACTTTCTAGCATTAAAACCAAAAGTTACTTTCCAGTAAGTTCTGACAAAAAAAATTAATGAATGGATGGATGGATGGTTGGATGGACTAAAAAAAATAAAGCACAAGAGAACTTAAACGATTTTGTTGATTGACCTTTTTTTAATAAGAGAGGAGGTAGGAGAAACACTATCATAAAACCATTAAGGAAGGAAGGAAATGGAGGAGGATGGGAGGATGTGTGCGTTTATTTGCTGGAAAGAGTCTGAACTCTGCTGTCGGTGCAAGACATTCATTACGTCTCATTGCAGTAAACACATGGTTTATTATAAATAACACGCGCCCAGCTCGCAGAGCCAAGCCACTGTTGCTTACTACCAAACAAACTCCACTGAATTAACACCCTGCTGGATCTAACAGTGGTTTACATCTCTGGCCCCTGGCTTATTTTTGTGAAAACACAGTAGTAAAATGTTTGTCTTTAGTAGCATATTTGCCAAACATTTAAAACGGACAAACACAATACATTTTACAATAAATCAAGGCAGGTAGGAGCAATGACGCTACATGACAATCATACGTTCACATTTGGCTATGTTTTTACGTAAATTGCGATAAAGCCAGTCATTTTCGTACAAATATGTCAAACGAACTAAAATCACACTGCTTTGTGGCAAGCAGTTTCCATTTTCTGAAACACATTAAGGAATTTTGTCCCTGAAAAGCCGCAAATCCTGCCCACATAAGCACAGACATACTTAGTACTACAAGCCGGACACAAACCACAAACCTCATTTAATGATTTTTTTCTCTCTCTTTCAGAATACATTCTCAGCAAAGCACTTCCTGATTCCACATGCTCCTATTTAAATGCTTTATTTCATTCGTAATAGTTGAGGCCGATAAGCCAGTGAGTGAATGTGTGTGTGTGTGTGTGTGTGTGTGTGTGTGTGTGTGTGTGTGTGTGTGTGTATGTGTGTGTGTTAGTGTGTGCATGTGTGTGAGATAGATGAAATGCTGGGAGCTCAGACTTGCCTGGTCGACATTCTTCCACTACCCTAATTGATTGGGGTGTCAGAGAGTGTGTGTGCGAGCTAGAGTTCATGTGTGTGAGGGTGAACGTCTGCCAGATGGCTGAGGGATTGCAGTTCGATTAGTGCGAATGGGCATGAGCCGAGCTATTTCTCTTCGGTGCATGTGTGCAGCTCGATCCTTTTAAAAGCACAAACTTTTGTCGCGATATCTATCCTGGACTACACCGGTTAGTCAAACTATGCTTTTTAAAATCTTTTCTAAAGAAACACCTCACACACAGTGTCACCAAGGCTTTGAGTCAAGAAAGCGACTTTTTGTTAGATGAATGTTAGATGTTACCACAAAGAACTTGATCCGATTATGCTGACTTCATTCTCACCTTTTGACTACTGAAGAGTAACTCTGCACTTTCACATTTCTGGATTCACACATTCAAAAGTGCATGAAATTTCACTACAAATCTGTGAAACCTTTCAAAACTCCGGCAGAAGGATTTTGTTTGATTTAAGTGATTTTTTAAATGTTTTAAGTGTTTTATAAACACGAGTTTTGACCATTGTCAAGCTGTTTCGGAGGGATGTTGGTTGAACATCAATCAAAAGTGATTTGTATCAAGTCGAACCATATCAAACTACGCTTTAATGCTATTCCCAATGGTCAAAATATTTCCAGTACACTATATTCTCAATTCAGGGGGACGGTAAAAACAGTATTAGATGAGTTACAGATAGTTCAGAAGTTTTGAAATAATCATGCCGATTGTATTTTGAACAAATGGACAGGTTTTCTGTATTGGTTTTATGGAGAACTTATAAAGAATCCATTTTAAATCATTTTATACTATCTGGCAAATAAATATATAATAATATAATTAACTACCTAAAAACTATGACCTGCTGTTTCAGTAAATATCATTCTTCGTTTGAGATGTACGTCATGTTCTACGCATCAGACAAAAAGAGCCTTTTTCTGTACCTTTCAACGTGGATCTCTTTGTTAAAGAGCATTTTACCTGTCTCTCTCTTCCTCTTACTGTCGGTGTCATTAACTGTCATTAGAGGTTAGCCATCTGTGGCGCTAGCATGAGCCGTGAAGACCTGCGGGACTGCGGTGTACATTCGGGTGGGTGGATTGGAACCGTACGCTCCATTGTTTCTGAGCACTGAAAAGCTTCAGCCTTCCCTACGGCCCTAATGGAACAGACTGGATAATATTTAACTAATGATTCTCTTTCCTTCTCACCCCCTCCCATTCTTTTATTCTGTTCTCACTTACCATAGCCATTTCCAAAGTTAATGACACAAAAATTGAGTGAGAAAGCAGCTGAAAGGGAGGACAGAGGCAGAGTGGAGAAAAAAAAAGACTGATTAAAGGAGAGGGAGGATAAAATAGAAGAATGGAGAGTGAAGTATTTAGACGGTTCCACGCAGGATATTAGCATTCTATTTAGCACTAGCTGCATTTTCATCACCGTTCACAGCTTGCTGACCATGAAAAAAAAGATAAATCGCCATGTTGTCAATTCTATGCGTGGGATTTCATCTGGAAGATGCATGTACGTATTTCACCCGTCTGTAGGCATGCAATATGTTGCTAAAGCAATGCCTGTCTGTCAGAAAAGAGAACAAGACTGTCAATTAGTAAAAATCAGAATTCATGGAAAGATGCTGATTTAACATCTTGAATTATTGATCTAAATCTTGAGAAAGTTTGCATAAAGTCTTATGTTCGGATGGTCATGGTTGTGTTGACATCAAGTATCTGTCAATCTGTCAAATATGCACGTATTTCAAGGAACAATCACTATATAATGCGACTATATAATGTTAAACAATGGTCCATAGGCATTCAGTAAAAGCATACAGAATGCATACAGTAAAAGCTTTTATACTAAAGCTTTTATTAACAAAAATAAAGAACCATTAGACATGCTGTGACTCCTAACAGAGACAAAATAACACTAGAATAAGTAAGATTAAACTAAATACAGTACATTCATTTATATTACAATAAAAACTGAGACTACAAACCACGACTGGTTAGCATAGCTTAGCGCAACCGGCTACAAATGAGTTTAATGTGTCATCGCAGAAAGAGTCAAAACAGTCCAAAATGAAGAACATGGGCAAGGAGTAAAATAAATCCAAGGAACAGAACAATCAAAACGCTGGGTCGCTGCACATGAGATAATAATTCTTAGCTATGATCCTCTTCACACAGCGTTAGGTAAACAAAGAGCTTGAAATAGTCCTGAGCTTGAAAGTAACATTTGCTCTGCGCATGTGCGGAGTCTGACTGGAGAGCGAAAGATTAAATTCCGACAACTAGAATCGACTTTTTGTTATCTATTATTCAAGTAAAACAACACGAGTCACAAGTAAGGTGTGTTAAATAAAGTAAAAAATGTATTATTAAGAGAATATTAACGTTATTGAACCCAAAATGTTAATACATTTTTTTATTTTGTGCTTGACAAATCAGAGGGGTGTTTATATTCGCGTAAATATGATAACTGTAACACCATTATAAAATATGGATTATCTTTTTAGTTTGGTGCCTACTTGTTAGGCTAGTTACTGTATGGTAAAATGGCAACTAGTAACACTAGTTCACGCTTACACAACAGTAGCTTTTTGGTAGAGAATGAGAAGTGTGGGCGGACAGAAATAGAAAGACTGACACAGCTGAGAGAAAAAACTTTGGCAGTTCAAATATGTATCTTGGTCATGCCAATAATGCTAATTGAATCTGAAATTGAATTTAGCTGGAGGGATAGTTGAATAAAGAGGGGTAGAGAGAGAAGAAGAGAGAAGAGAGCGTAAGCGAAAGGGATAAAGAGAGAGAGAGAGAGAGAGAGAGAGAGAGAGAGAGAGAGAGAGAGAGAGAGAGAGAGAGAGGAAGCGTGCAAACAAATGAGGAACCCAGTACTGGTAGTTGTGCCCCTGCCATGGATTAAAGTCACAAGCGCTCTGAGGCAAATGTAGTATTAGTCACTTTAATAATTAATCATCCTCTGAGCATGTTTTTTTTTTGAGCCATCCAGTGACCCATTTTTAATCCCACCAACAAAATAAAGCAAAGCCATTGGCTTCTAGCTAAAAAATGGCTAAAATTAGGGAGAGAAGAGCGTTTCTGGAGCTGTTTGAGGTCTACGGGGTCAAACAAACTCATCTATTATCTAAATTCCCAGGGTAAATAATAGGGAATTCCTGTCTTTCCACACCTATTTGCTTCTCAGATGCTGGGGAGAACAGAATAAAGGGGCTGTGATGTGCTCCTAAAGGTCTGCAGGAAGCCATCCTGGAGAAATATGAGGCCCATATGCAACTTGTCCCCAGTGAAAAAAGATCTCCTGCCGTGTTCCTCCTGGCTTTGATGCTTACCAGCACAAAAGCAGATGGTTCTTGCTCTCAACACTCTGCTCTTGCCCCCCCCCCCCCCCCC
>CM051503.1:2525072-2538890 GCA_028031935.1 Paedocypris micromegethes | reverse complement strand
CCCCTCTGCACTACCAAGACAATCCCATCCACTGCTATTAGCCCCCTGCCTGCTCAGTCTCGCTTTTCGGCTGAAGCTGCAGGCTTCTTTCAGGCCACTGCCCAGAACCCAGGAGGGCTGCTGGGGCAAAGCAACCTAGTCAAGCATTCACCATTGCTGGCTGGCTTTGAATGGAAGTCAGCTGAGTGAAAAAGACGTGCTTTAGAGGACAGGGTGGAGGAGCAGGGGGGAGCAGGTGAGTAGTGACTGATTTTTTTCTTTCATTTCCCCCATTCCGATACATCAATCGCGGCCCAGGGATTGAAAAGCAGCAGAAACGACAGGCAGTGCCAAACTTTTAGTTTAGACTTTATGCGAATAAAAACATTTTTGGACCACTAATCCAATGAAAAAAGCCATTGTTGATAATTGTTTATCTGAATATTTGAGTATTTTTTTATTTTTTATTTTATTTATTTTTATTTTAGAAGCTAAAAAACTTGGAAGGTACCATTTTTCCATGATTTAACTGCATAACTCCTCTCCATAAGTGTTGGTACTGTTTTTACTTCTATGGGCATTATTTGATCAACTCGTCATTTCATTTTTCTTGTTGTGTGCAATATCATCACATCAGTATTTATTGTTATTCAGTTTTTTACTTATTTGTATTATGCTGAAAATGTCTTGCAGATGTACATTTTTATTTTAGTTTTTTATTATTATGTTTTTCTTTTGTGAGAGCAACTGTGACCGGAAAAGCAACCCCCCCCCCCCCCCGGGATGAATAAAGTTTTTTGAAATACATTCTGTATTGTATTGGTGTATTGGTGGCCAACCATTCACAGAGAGGGACAAACAGACAAACACATTCACTCATTTTGTCAATTTTTTCAATGCCACTTCGCCTGAAACTTGAATGTTTTTGGACTAGGGAGGAAACCGGAGCACCTGGAGGAAACCCAGGTAACCCAAGCATGGGGAGAACATGCAAAGTCCACACAGAAACACTCACAACTTGAGCTGAACCTTCTTGCTTCTACCCACTGCACCACCGTTCCGCCCAATTTGTATTAAATCGCCTAGAATTAACTTTTACTAGGTTAGGTTAGTAACTTAATGAGCATTGGTAAGATAAGTATTTAGCCAAAATAACAGAATCTTAATTTTGTGCATGACAAATCAGGGGGGCTGTGCTTATATTTGTAATTACGAAAATACTGAAAATACTATGTTAGTGCAAATTCTAAACTTCCCCTGTTAAAAAAGATGACATTAGGACAGACTTCAGTTTTAGGGAACAACTTGATCTGACCTGTCTTCCTTGAAACACTGCTAGCCATAATGCTAAAGAACTTCAACTTCATCTCGGTTAATGCCTCTGCTTGATCTCCAGTGCTTGCACTGACACAAGCCAATTACCAGCTCTTCACAGAGACAGGGTTTGGACCTTTAACCAAAGAAAGCATCTCTAATGATCAACTATTAAAAATAGGTTAAAACGTTAAAACGCAACGGCGTTTCCAAATGAAAATGGTATGTTAAAAAACGCTGAACATCACCTTGGTCACATTTAAGCACTGCTTCACCCTCCGAGTTCAAAACCTGCATCATAGGTAGAGTCAGTACATACAGAAACCCTGCAAATAACCATCAACTTGAGACCTTCTCAGACGTCAGAACTTTCCATCCTCCTCATCAGATCATGAGGGGATTTGTTAGCTTCACTATCTGCCTCTGGCATGGAGGTAAGCGCAACCCTTGGCTATTTCTCCAACATTCTCGTCTCTCGTCCAGTCTGCTTACTTTAGGATATGGAATTCAGCCTAAGCAAGCTACTGAAAAAATAAATAAATAAATGTGACTGTCTGCCACCAGGCTAATTTCCCTGGATGTAGAACGCTAGCTTAGCCTCATTGTGTTTTCCAGTGAGCCTAATGAGACCATGTTTCAGAGTCTCACCAATTTTATAAATGTCCCTGACAATTTGTCAACTCATTCATGAGGCATTCCATTATCTGGACTTTTTCTGAGCCTAACCTTGGTTTAACACAATACCAAACAACAGTGTTGAGTTAAATACCATCTGGGAGTTAAAACATCAACCCATTAAATTGGTTAACTATTCTATGCAATTCTGGACAAATGTTGTCCACCCACCTGCAGAGGAACGTAAGAATCTATGCAGCAGGAAAGCTTTTGTGAAAAAGATGATTGTGAATGCTCGGCATGGCAGGGAGAGCTTCACTGGAGGAAAGCTAGAGTGAACAAAAGTGTGTCCTGAAAAGAGCTCTGTCTTTCTGACAGGCCCAGCATGGTGTGCAGGCCTTGCTCCAGATGGTGATGTCCCCACTCCTGGCTGGAGGATTCGGGACCCTCAATATATGACAGTCAGATGGGCTTTCCTCCTCATGCTGAGGCAGTGATTTCCCCCTACTGTGTGACTGTAATAAGATCATGTACACAACCCCATCCACGTGGGTTCCACATCTGCATCACTGAAAGACCATTTGTGATCTTCAGAAAAACAATTGTTAGAATGCACTAACTGGAGTGTGATTGGCCAGGCTTTTCTCACACTTGATATCACCTGTCCGGATGTCTTAATAACGTACTGTATTTAATCCAAAATAAATAAATCAAATAAATAAACAAGAGATTTTGTAGAAAAAAAAGATAATGTTCTGTGATTAAGTGTTTGATATTATGGTCCATATGCATTTCCATGTTAATTTCTGTTCCTTTTGTCCTGAGGGAAAGTTGTTTTATTGCACTGTTTCTTATACTGTTAAAATACCTGAATATTGTACTGAACTTTAATTAATCTGTCACATTGTGTTCTTTTCCAGAACAGAAAATGTGTTCTTGATCCCCAATCAAGATTAACGTTTAGAGTAGTATTTTCTCTCTTAAACCAACTATGCACATCCTTTCACATCATATCCTAAAGATTTCATGTACGTACTTAAATTATTCATCTTGACATGTAAACAGTCCACAAAAAAAATTAAATAAATTAATACATAATAGATCAAATGGCTGTTGTGGCCGGAAACGGATTTCTTTGAGTTCCATACCAGGTGTTTTTTTTTATTCCAGGTTTAATGGTGAAGTGGAGTGTGGGTGTTTTTTCACATGCACTGACCCACTTCACCAGGACACTGGTAGAAGGACACATGAAAGACAAGAATCTCCCTGAAGAATCAAAGGTGAAAGCTCTACTAGACCAGGTCACCACAGCCTGATCAAGGCACCGAAGCAGAAAAAACACACACACATGCACATACACACACACACACACACACACACACACACACACACACACACACACATCACATCACATTTTAAATGCTTTAATGCCAAATCTGTAGTCATTAGGGGGTAATTATGGACCCTATACTGAGCACCTCTTTAAAACACAAACACACGTGGGCCAATTCCAATGCACATATGAAATAGTGTTGCTTTGAGTTTAGATGTATGTCTCCAAACAAAACACATATCATGCCTCAAAGGAAAGAAGAAAAAAATAACAGTTCTCATTTCCTGAGAAACGTGTCTGTAGAACAGTGTAGAACATCACAGCAGTTAATATAGTGGGAGGCTTTAATAAATAGAGTGAAACAGACATGGGAAGGAAAGGCTGTATATCATCCTGAAGGAGTGAGAGTGGAACTATTGTTAAGAGTGACTTAAAGGAAATGACTACGTTGAGGACAGAGCACGAGAAAGATTAAGAGAGTGAGAACAACACGGAAACCGAGGAATAAGGAACCGAGCAGCTGGAATGAATGACACAGATAAGGGGAGTGAAAGGAGATATATTGTTGAGCCGTCAGAGGACACATTAAAAACACGTGCGGGATGACTGCAGCCGCTGAAAGAAAGAGCGAGGCGGGAATATGTTTCGAGATAAATTACGCAGGTTGTGTGAAAAGAAAGAACTTGTGAATCCCTCATGGGTGTTAACTACAGTCTTTCACTTAAACCACATGGTTCTTGAAGGTTCAGGCTCCTAATGTAGGACACAGAGCATTTTAGTCCCAGACCTGAAGGGCAGAAAAATTGGGACGGGCAAATTTCTGCGCTTGCAATTTCTTCAATCACAATCAAGGCAAAGGGATGACACTTACATCTTTTGCGATACATCACAAGTCGGTATTTCTCTATATTTCTGTGTACATTGCTCTCTCACTCTTTTTATCCATCTAAAAACACATGTGTACTTAATCCATTAATTCTAAAAAGCTCTACTGAACAACATTTGGCCTAAAGTTTTGACAGTATCTACACTCAACTCAGTCCGTCTTTCACACGTTCTGCTCAGCTAAATGCTGTTGCCACAGTGACCTGATGGAACCTTTGCATGAACCGAGCTCAGCTGTTGGAAACAAAAAAAAAAAAAAAAAAAAGATGCGGATGGAGAGAGGCAGAAGTGAGAGTCACATGAAAAACAGAGAAAGAAAAGAATGGGACACACAGAAAGTGAGAGGGGAAGAGACACAATGAGAGAAAGACAGAGAGTGAAGAAAGAGGGAGAAAAAAGAGAAGGGAGAGGAGGAGCAGAGCTAGAGTGACTAAGAGAAAAACAGGGCACTTTTGAGGAAGAAATGCAGTCCCAGCAGCCATTATTGAAAGAGCACCTGCAGTCTCAAAGTACCATCTAACAAAATGGCCCCATGTGGTCTGATGCAGAGAATATGGAGCTCACGCCATGGGAGAGAAAGAGAGAAAGAGAGAAAGAGAGAGAGAGAGAGAGAGAGAGAGAGAGAGAGAGAGAGAGAGAGAGAGAGAGGTAGAGCATATTTGATGATCTAACTTTGCTATCAACAAAGTATAACATTTTATTTATACTTATAACATATTATTCAATCATTCAGTACAAAAAAATAACATATACATATGTTATATATTTATTTTGTGGTGCACCCCAACGTACCACAAAATGTCCAACTCACAGAGTGGAAAGTTAAATGTAGATGGTACTCCAGCCCCAACTTTATCATTCACACTTTGCCTCTTCCAAATTCCACTCCTCTCTTCTTTCTCCCATTCTTTTCAGAGCCTGGGAGCTCACCCACATGCTTCAGGTCTCTGAAAGGTCTCTGGGGAGGGTTGACGGGCATGTTTAAGAGAGTGTGGACCGGAGAGAGGGGGGTCCGTCGCATAAAAGCCTTTTTCTTCTCCTCCTCCTTGCCTTTCTCTTTTTGGATGAGAGACAAGAGGTTGCCAAGGTGATGAGGTTGGTGGTTCTCCCACTGCGTGGTCTGGGAAGAGCAGCAGCTTGTTCTGACATTTACTGAGGGCGTTCACACCAGACAACCTTTAGAGAGAGAGAGAGCGTTAGAGTGAGAGAGAAGAAAAGAAATGGGTCTGCACCTGTAACATCAGGAGAGATGACTTCCTTCTGCTAGGAGACAGCTGGGAGCTTTCCCTTCATCTGCCTCTTTCCCCACGTCTGCTCCATCCTTTTTTTCCACTCCTCTGTTTGTTGGGGGAAGCTCTTTCATTCTCTCATTCTGTAGGCTCGCACAAAGTCAGCCAAGTCAAAACACAGCCTTGTTCTGGCTTTAGCTCTTCCTCTCTTTTTCTTCGTTCACTCGCCTGCTCTCTTTTCAGGCTTCTGTCACTCGGGCAAATATCAGTAGATCTTCACATTATCTGAACCCTAGGGAGTGGATTCAGTAAAGTAAAACAGATCTCCGGCCCTCATTCACACTATTCCA
Organism: Paedocypris micromegethes; assembly: GCA_028031935.1. Lineage (NCBI taxonomy): Eukaryota > Metazoa > Chordata > Actinopteri > Cypriniformes > Paedocypris > Paedocypris micromegethes. The sequence continues at coordinate 2,533,185 of CM051503.1, read as the reverse complement.
CAAAGGCTTTTGTTCACGGATCCTACATAAATAGAACCATTTTTAAACTGTCTGTAATCTGAAGCTGTGCGATAGGGCAGACAGACCATGTTGGAGAATAAACTTGCTTTTATTTCACATTTCTTGGGGGTTGAATGAATAAAAAAATTCTCAATGTTTTGAGAAATTCTTCTAAGGCATTGGCTTTAAAATGTGGAATATTTTTTATGACTGGAACGTTGCATTGTGACTAGAATTTCTAGAATGTCTCGCATTTATTTTTCTAAGGTTTTCACTTTGTTCCTACGTTTCAATCTATCTGTCTGACTGTATCTCTTTGTCAGTGTTTCTCTTTTTATCTATAGTAAAAAGTTTTTATAGTAAATGTATCTTTTTTATTTCTATAGTACTCTGTCTTTAAATATATGTAGCAAATAATAAATACATAAAATAGTCAGTATGCTTATATATGTATGTCACATTTTTTGTACACTTTACTACTCAGCTGTAAACTTGCTGCATCTTTCTTTACCTTATTTTTACAGTTAATTTGCAGAAACTTTAATCCAAAGCGGCTTACAATGCAATACTCTTTCAAAACTTTGAAAAAAAAAATTATCTTTAAAAGGAACAGTAAATGCTTTACACAAGGATATATCAAGAAGTACCAGAGGCAGAAGAGCATGACAGTCAGTGATGACACATATAGGGTATTTATTTTTATATTTCAAAATTAATGTGTCTGTAAAAGTGCTTTTTTAAAAGTCATTGAAGCCGGTAGAGATGAATGACACTTAATGAAAAAGCAATCAAACAAGCAATATTAAACAAACCATATCGTTGTAATTAAATATAAAAGTTGACATGTATTATAATTGTAAACATTTTTTAGCAAAGTCACATGACATGTTAAATAACAGTCAGACCTCTGATTCATACATGCTATGTGTGTGCGTGATGCTAGCCAGTGTGTCGGAAACAGAGAAAGACGTTTTGTTCCTGTGAGAGCGAGTGACATGGAAGATGCCACAGATGCACATAGATCACGCTACATTCAAACAAAATCTGTGTTTGTGGCTTTAAAAAAAAAACCTGGCACGTCTCCACAGCCTGACTACAACGCAACGAGAGCAAGCGACTCAATGTCTTGCAGTGTTGCCTGTAAAGACCGTTCTGCACAATCAGCTCAAAAGCATCTCTTTATTCATCCTTCTATTCATCTCATCAAATAATAAATGGCTTTGTGTTCTGGGGACGTGAAGTCATGGGGACCAGGCGCTGACTTCACAGGGCCACACTTCTACGTTCAGATCAGAAATGCCAAACCCAGTTCAAAGCCAGTGTGTAACATTGACAACTTAAGATGAGGAATAAAAAATGAATAAAACTGCTTCCGATTTTCAAATGAGCTTTGTGCATTTTCCCCCTCTAGCTCAAATCATCAGCAGTACTCTGTCTCAGTATAGCACTGTCTCAGAGAGCAAAACGAGGACATTACAGTGATTGCAAATGATCATGGACATCCACTTTATCATTTATCATTTAACCTTCCAAAAGAAGCCTGGCCACATTTTTACTGTACAAACACTTTTACTCTGCTCTTTTATATGCACTTTCTCTTTTAACTTTGAGCAAAAGTGTGTTAATTGTTTCTTTAGGGTGTTATTATGGGCAACGATAAACAAAGTTAAAATAAAGTAACATTTGAAACTGAAACATGTTTATTTGAAACACAGTAGTTATCTGAAAAACTTAAACAGATTTGTCATAAAGATGCAATCATTTAAAGCACAATTATTGTAAATACAAATATACAGGGGATTTATTTTAGAATTGTGTATATAAAATACAAAATATTAAATCATTTGCAAGTAATTTACATACAATTCTCTGGATTTTCATTGGTTGAATCATTTTTGAACTTGTGAATTCTGAAGCTGTTTGAATTAACTACTCATTTGGCAAAAACCATTAAAATTGGATTATAATACAACATTTTAATATTGTTTGTTATATAATTAATATAAAATCAAAAACACTTTCACTTGATTTTTAAAATCAGTATTTATAACTGTTGACTTTCAGTCCACTGTGTTTACTCATAATGAATTGCACAATTTAAACTACATTGTTTGGTTTTTCATAAAATGTACCATCTCAGGTCTAAACCTTATAAGACCAATTTTTAGGAACACAGCTGGTTTAAGGAGAGGAGTAATAAGAATTACTAAAAGAACCTAGGCAGTTACGTGTTTTCAAATAAAAGCATATGTCACACATCTGTCGTGTTGATTAAAAGTGTTTTAACAAGTTACAACTTCCGTTGCTAAGCCTAAAATGCAAAACATAGCAAAAGGAAAATCATCGCTGGTTTGAGCAAAAGTCAAGATGAGAAATGATGTGTGAAACACAGCGTTCTCTGAAATGTTTGATGTTTCGTAATGTTTTTTGTAGCTTAATGTTGTCGCAATGTCAAGTTGCGTTTGCTTCTCTTGCGCTGTTGCATTGTGCCCTCGAGGGCCATCGCACAAACAGCCACTGTGACACATGTGCCAAATCAATGACTGCACATCTAACACATAATCGCCCATAAACTACTGCATGGCTCTTTGGGAAAGAAGAAGAACAGCTCAACTAATCCCCACCTTGCATCTCATTGGTAACTTATCACGGAGAGAACCACAGATTCCAGGTTCTGCAATCCTGCTTCTTCTAGGAGGGTCCAAGTGATAGAGAAGGAAACAAGCCCTCTGGGAAGCCTCACTCCTCCGACTGATGATTACTTCCACAGCACTAAGTTATGCTAATGCATTCAACTCCAAAACCACAGCCATTATTTTGAATTCCTCAGCAACTGTTTTAGATTTCTGAAACTTGTCATTTTATGCTAAATGAATTTTTTTTTATCTCATTTTAATTTCTTTATTTTATCCCTATCCCTCACTTCGGAAGCAAGCAAAGTGGAGCCACTGTAGATAAGGGGTTCAGAACCAAAGTCTGGAAATTTTTAAGTCGTAATGTTTTGCCAGTTATGTTAATGTGACCTTAATATGAATAAATGCCTCTCAAGAAAAAAAGAAAGAAAGAAAAAAGAGAATAATATAAAGTATTCTTACAATTTCTTTTTAAATTGCTGTCGTATTGTGAAATGTATTGATTTGTTCAAAGAAACCTCTTTCTTTCTCCAACCATAAAGTATAAGCTCCAAACAGTCTGCATAAAAAACATATTGGACTTGAATTGATTTAAAAAAAAATTATTTAATGATCATTTTAGTCTTAAAGAAAAGTCATTTTTAAAAACCTATTGTGCAACAAAGGTGTTCAACAGGGTTCAATGATGGCAGCATCTTGGGGAAAGTTGTTTTGGATTTTTTGACATCAATAAAAACTCAATTCAGTTTCATGTGATGTCAGATTTGCTAGTTAATTCTAACAATTACTCAGCTACAGAAAGCTGAATTGGAATTTTTGATAAAAGCACAGTTTGTACTGAGGAATCGTGTGTCACATGGTTTTTAATGGAACATCGATTTTAACACAATTGTATTTAAATGCCCTAACTTATTTCTGGTTCACTGACAGTTCGATCAACACCAGTGATTACTGTGCAGAAACATTTGTTTTAGGACATAATTTATAAACTTTTTTCAGCACAAAGAAATACAATAGTCATCATGCATTTTTCAAAAAGTCTTGACTTTCACCCTAAACAGAATCCTTGCAAAAGTTTCATTTACAGAAACTATTTGCAAAGAAGCGGGCAAGTTTATGCACTGAACGGAAACACTCATTGTTTAGAAGTACTTGAGTAAAGGGACTGTGATACTTTACTTTTTACTAAAAAAGGTTTTTTTAGTACATCTTTTTTTAGCTTTTTTTTTTATTAAAAAGGTATCTTAAGTATATTTTTGGCTCCTTTTTTTGGTACTTGTACTGAGTATCAAAAATATAAGCAACTTTTACTCTCATTTACTGAATTTTTGATTGAGTACATGTACTCTTTACTCCACTGCATTTGAATGAACACTTACCGTTATAAGTTACATTGTGATTGTCAGTGACAATTCGGCATTTTTTTCCGCAGCGGTTAATTTCTTGGGCGGACGAGGCGATATCGCCATCTGCAGGGTGCTGAAGGTACTGGATGCTATTTATGAGCTAAATTAGCAGGTAAATTAGTAGTAAGTAGAATCCATAAATTAGATTCTCATCAACTTTTACTCAAGTCTTCTTGGAATTGCTGGCATGTAACTAGTAATGAACTAATTATTAAAGTAAGATATTCATACTTTTAGTCAAGCATGTTTTTCAGGTACTCTTTACACTTCTGGAAACAGTGAAGCTCCATTTTCGGGCCAGACCGACATAGCACATATCTAGTTTTGCTTAATCCTATCCAGAACTCAAACCAAATGAAGATTGAGATCCAGACCAAAGGCCAACCAAAGACCATGAAATCTGAGTTCCGGTGCACATGTGGCTTACTCTTGTTTGAGGTTTGGCAGAAACCTTTGAAGAGACAGAGTAGAAATCAGCTTGGGAGCAGGAGGGAAATGGCTGCAGCTCGAATGCTGTAATCCCAAACATGGTGTAATCGGAGGAGACTGCTGTTGCTCACAACGGCTTTGACAGCCTGGCGCCTGGAGTCCTTCAGCACGGACGGACACACAGACAGCCGGAAAGATGAATGGAGTGAGTAAGACAGGATGGAGAGGACAAAAAAGGCAGACTGGGAGGGCGGAAGACAGATTGATTGAGCCAGTGATTGAGTTGGAAGAGCATTCGGCACATAGACAAATGACCGTCAAAGACAAACGCAGACAATGTACGAGAGAAGAGAAGGAAATTAAATAAGAAAAATTAAAAGGGGAAAGAAAGGAGACGAGGAAAATGTGGAGAGATTTTGAGGGATTTACAGAGCGGCAGGGATTTGCCAGGAACTTGGCAGGGCGATTACGGGAAGCCCTCACACAGTTATGACAGTGAGCTGCAATATTAATTACAGTAAAAACATGTAAAGACACTCCGACTTCACATTTCCACGTTCCCTGTGTTTTATCCCTTTCCTACACCTGACCGAGCTTTCAGTACCATTTATTACCACCTCTTTCATCTTTTTCCCAGTCTGAGAAATATCGGAGTCTCCCAGTAATTGAACAGGAAAGAGGATAATGAAAGCAAACATGTCCTCACACAGCTGTTATTAGCATGTGTCCTGTGAAATAAATGAACGATACTGAAGAGAGAGAGACATGGCAATTATGGCGACCAAAGCTGTAGAGTTTCGGTCGTCTACACTTGATCAAATAAACTTGTGAAAGACCACCAAGATTCTTTCTTCTGATATCATTCTGATAATGCAATCAACCCCATTACTGGACTACTTCAGTGGATTCAACACACTCAACACACACTAAACTAGTTAAGGTTGGAAATTTGATTCGATCCAGTCGCACCATCACACAACAAAACATGTTTAAACAATAAAGTGTTAGATACAGCGTGGAATAAAGCTGAGAGAAGGTGTAGAAAAGGTGAAGAAAATCAGCAAAAGACCAGTTTCCAAATTTTAATTTTAAGCAACTATTTAAACCACTGCGATTTCTTATCCTACTGCTAAGTATGAATGAGTGAATCATTGAGTGTGTTTTAGGCATATGGGGACGATGGATGTTGCTGGATCAAATGCTGGATAACTGATTGGACAAAATAATAGAATAATTTGTTGATGGATGAATGGATGGATGGTGGGCGGATGAACAGATGGGTGGGCAGTTGGGCGGATGGACAGACAGACAGACAGACAGACAGACTGAGATAACGAAAACCAACACATTTATAGTGGAAAAATGTAGTTGGTTTAACTGAGTAAAATTGTATAATTGGTTTGATATATATCTCAAGTTTATAAAATACAAAGAATTGATCAAAAAACACATTTTGATAAACAAGATACCCAAATAGGCTTATAATAATGTATATAAAATACAAATGTTTAGATTGGCTGAGAGAGAGAGAGAAACAGAGAGAAAGAGAGAGAGAAAATCAGCAGCTCAGAAATGTCAGATGAGCTTGTTCCTTGGAAGAGCCAATGAGAAGCTTGCATGTGTTGCTCTAAAATATGTTTACATAAACCTGTTACGTTGTAACGTGAAACAATTGTAGAGATTTGTCTTAAAATGAGACAAAATAAGTTTAAAAAAGATAAAGAAGTGTCTCACAGTCAATGTGTGTATCTGTCTGCACAGTGGCCTGTCTGCATTTCAACAACTTTCTCAATCCCCGGCTGGGAGGTGCTGTTACAGCCTAACTGTTATAGGGACCAATAGATTAGATTCTCTGCTGAGTGGAATCTCTCTATGAGGGAATTTATGAAGATGGTAGTCCACCACATTAATTACTATTTACATGGGTGTTAACCCTGTACGTCGCAACAGGAACCCACAAAGGACACATGATGTGATGATGGTCTAATGATGGTGAGGTATACAACTGTACTTTTTGCGGTACTGTAGCCAGAATTGGCTAACAGACAGAAATAGACAAAATAGACTAATCTATTTTACCGTAAATTGAACAGACTCGTTTTTGCGGTTAAGAGCAATGAATTGCATAAAACGCAACTAACAACAAAATAAGTGGAATGCTGTACAAACAACATAGCAACCTTAGTTTTTACAATAAAATTCTGCCAACCAAAACTAGCTTTTTACTGTAATCTGAACAGTTTTTTTTTTGGTTTAGAAACAAATGAATTGTAAAAAATACACTTTACAACCGTATAATCTACAGGTTCAATACCGTACAACCAAAAACATTGCCACCATTACTTTTCACGGGAGGGAGATATATATATATATAGTAAAAGATGAGAGTGAGAAAGAGACAGAGAAAGAGAGGAAGAGAAAGAAAAAAAGAGACAGTATAAACTGCAAAAAAAAGTGAAAGAGGGGATGACAAAGAGATGTGATTAAGAGAGAAAGGAAATGGCGAGAGTAAAAGAGAAAAAGAGAAAGAACAAGAGGCATTTGGAGAGAGGAAAGTGTCAGTGTGGACAGAATCACCAGTCACTTGCTCCATCATCTGTAACAATCCCACAGCCCACCATAATTATAATTAGGGAAGAAAGGGAATCTTTTTTCTGTCCTTCTTGCCTGCTCTTTTCTTTCCTGCTGTAAAGATAACGGAGACAGCTTGTCCTCCATGCCACCCAGTGAGACTGAGGGATAAGCACTTCTTGGAGCTTGGCAACAAAACTGTCAACTGTGCTGTTTTGAATGCGCTGGTCCACAGTGTGAAGTGGATTCAGGAAGAGCGGATGAGAAAGACGCTGTCTGTTTTTGTCGGTAGTTTTGGGTAGACTGGCAAGACATAGACATAGAGCTTTAAAGGGTGCATTCACTGCAGGGCACATAATTATGGCGCATTACAGTATAGCAACAACAACAAAATTCTAAAAATTTTTAATGGAAAATATGGAAGAAAACCTGACATAAAAAGACAAGAACATAGCATCAACATACTAATGATCCAAACATAAAAACCTCTATATAATCACAGCCACAAATGCTGTACAAATACACATACACACATTTACGTAAAGTGTATTTTACAAATCTTGTACATCAAACCAAAGAAAAACACTTATAAATATTCAATACCTCAAATTAAGGATCAGAGAAGGGTTGAGAACGGTAACATATACAATATACAGTGTATTATGTTTGAACGCACTAATTGCGCTTGGGAGTGTAAAAGGATCCGGGTGTTTGTGGGAGTGTTGAAAGCCGATAACCATGTTTTACGCTTCATAACTGGGATGGTTATGACGCTGCAGTCACAGGGGATTAGAAACAGACTTCAGACCACTGCATTCAATGTAACTGAATATAGTATGGAGGGGAAAGCAAATAACCGGGCTTCACAATGATCTAAAATTACCCCAGAAAAATTGTTAATACTGTTAAATGTGAAGAATACGTACTCTTTTAATGACTTATGCATAATTGTGTTTGTATTTCTATAAATTTTATATTAATTTACACACTTAAAAAAATAAACATTGCAAAATGTACATTATTCATGCAATAATTTAAATATATATATATATATATATATATATATATATATAT
>CM051503.1:2492825-2525051 GCA_028031935.1 Paedocypris micromegethes | reverse complement strand
TTTTTTTTTTCTTTTAACTATTTGTTCTAAAATAGGAATAAAGGACATTTAAAAGGACATTTTTAAAGGACATATAAAAATAAGACAAGTTGCAAAAACCATGACTACAAAGATAGAAAGATGATGAAAAAGAACAACAATGGTTGATCGTTTCAATGAAACAAACAAACAAAACAACAAAAGGGGTTTGAGGATGCTGAGCTGCGATTTCCCCCCTAGTTCTCAGCGTGTGACAGACGCTGATCTTCACAAATCCCAGTGTATCTCACTATAAATCCACGTAATGTGGATTAAAAGCTGTTTAGATATATATAGTTATTTGAGAAGAACAGATTGGACCAGGCCATGCTACCAAACAAATCCCCTGCATCATGTTCAGAAAGACTGGAAAATTACTCCAGATGAAGGTCGAGACTAGCTGCCACCCACGTCGCATCCATACTCTCGCTTTCTCTGTTGTGGAACTCTAACACACACACTGGCTTTTAATCCAGACCTGCTCTGGCCTCGATCAGCTTCTGTCCATTAGGAGGTTTTTTTTTTTCAAAGCATGTTTATAAATCCCATCCATTCTGTCTTTATCAGAGCATAAAGTGCCACAGCTGCTTGTCTCTGTATGACATTAACACACAAATACATTTCCACTCAACACCGGTCTATAGAAAGAAGCAAAGTCATTTAGTCGAAGGCTTTCCTGTGAAAAGTGCGATGATAGCAGGACAAATGGTCATGGGTTTGACTCTCAAGGAAAGCGTCACGCTGTTTCAATGCTGTAAGTGTGTGTGTTCTCTTGTTTGATACTGATTTTCACAGTTTCCATTAAAGACGATTTGGATCATCCTGATCTAGGTGATTCTTCACAGTTGGATTAAGACTCAGTAATATTCACTAGGGCTTATTTAAAGGAGAAATCAATGTTTAACAACTGATAACGCAGCCATTAACAACTGAGAGAAATGAACTTCAGCAGTCACATCAGACACCAGATGCACCACAGCTGAAAAGCATAAAACAGCAATGGAAATGAGAAGATATGTGGCACTACAACCGCAATACTGCATGTAAGTGGTGATCAATGTCAATCTGTGAACATTTAGTGAAATATAGTCAAGCTGTGACTCGCAGCATCTAGTTCCACAGGAGCGACGGCAGTGAAATGACGGCACGTCGGCTCATTGAGAGAGATGGATGGCGAGGGTTTATCTCACACACTGTCATTCATATCTCAGACTAATCTTGAAACTTGCATATATTACCGATCAGGGAAGACATTTTCTTTACATTTATTAGGTAGTAAATACCCTGGAGCAAGTCACATTATGCTAATGCTTTTTTATCAAACGTAATTACTCTGAAAAACCCACCACATTGGGAGTTTTTATTTGAATTAATGCCCGGCATAATATTGGTGAGCATCAATCACTTTTAGCAAGGTAGACATGTTGAGTCACACCAGCGATTTGCCAATTCATAACTCAGAGAACCCGTCTAGTTTGTGTGCCTAATATAAAACTAATGCCTTAAAAATATGCTTAAGAAATTAGACAGATTATTTGTAGCCCGCACACGTTCATTCTAAACATTCTGCTATGAAACTCTATAACCTGAGCTGCTCCCAGTGAACTAGGTTACATTTAATATATTTTCTTTAAGCCGTACTTATATATAATTATACTTGATGTTTCTTATTGTAACCTTTTCCTGTTAATTGTACTACTACTGCAACAGTGAAATTTCCCCCTTGTGGGGATGAATAAAGGACTTTCAATTCAATTAAATTCAATACCGAATCCAAAAGCACACACAAAACCATGCAGACATATACCATGCACATCTTAATTATTCATTGCTTTCCATTGCGTATATTATGCATCGGTGTTTTTCGCAATAATCCTGAAACGTTGCAGTTGTCAAAATACACTAGCTATACACACATCTATGGCTGTTCTGATGTTAAAGGATTCAAATAGAAATGAAAGAAATATGTAATGTCTTTTCAACAATGAAGTCTAATATGTAAAAACACACAAAGAGCAATTTGCACTTGAGAATCGTATTGAATAAATTAATCACTTTATGCATTTAAATAAACCTTTACTCGGAACTAAACACCAAAGGTGGCTCACATCAAATAAAGGCCATTATTGTCCATAATTACACTCATTATGCTGCAGTAATTCTTGTGTATATTCAGTACACATGCTGCTTTAAGTCGTGGTTTTACTCTTGGTGTCACTAAACTGAAATCATTTCTAGGAAACCTAGTGACAGACCCTTAGAAAATCTATGGCATTACAGCGATGTAGCCGGCATTAAATGCGCCGCAGGATCAGTACCTCAGAGAAACTGGCGGTTTAATGGCGCTCTCGCAGTGACTGTTAAATTAACAGATCCTGTAAGCTGTAAAGCGCAACTGACATGCCTTGTAATGCATATCTCTGTCAACACAAAGCCTGTAAAACACGAGAGCCTTGATTAAAAATGCTGCTTCTGTCTGGTTGCCAGCAAACGGTCTGTGATTCTGTTAAAAAACAAAGAAATAAACTTGCACGCTCTCACAAAACCAAAAAAAAATCCAAGCATATCACAAACATCATGAACACAATTTCTCCAACTGCTTTTCTGAAGGACCCATATGTTCATCTACGGCTCCAAACAGGTGTAGCAAAATAGCAGATTAACGCTCCCAAGAGCCGCGGGCCGCTTGCTTTCACTTTACTTAAACGCAGCTGCGAAAAACAGACCGTCACTGGCGCTTGAAAATCACAGATAACACCGAATGCACGAGATCAAGAGACCAAACCACACCTGGGGAAACAGTCCATTCTGGTTTACTGTGTCTTATCGGAGAGCAGAGGTGGACTGGCCGGACAAACTGTGTTTTTAGTGCTTGTACTTAAGCAGAGAGAGTCTTGTTCTGTACAATTCTTTTTTTTATTCGTTTTTATTTTATTGGATTTGAAAAGACAGTATTGCACTTTACTCTCTTATTACACGTTAAAGTAAGAAGGTGTGTAATCACCTTTTTCATGTAATCACACATATTTACAGAGGTAACTTGTTTTAACTTTGACGGTTATGATCGGTTATTCATTCAATCACGAGTACCAACAATCGCATGCAAAATAGAGTCAAAACGAACACATCTTTTTCCAAATCCTTAAAAGCCACATGTGATCAACACCTGCTTGGTCTGGGGAGTATCTGCTGGGATTTCTATCTCTATCTAGATAAACAGTAGGTTTGTAGGGGTGAGTTAGTTCCCCAGCCGTCTGTCGGAAACATCAGCCCAGAACAGTCGAGGCTCGGCAGCTGGTGGGAGTCTGGGAACATAAGGACCGGGGACCAGCAGAATAATGAACCCAACAGATTTGTGGACTCCAAAAACCCATTAGTATAACGCTATTAACGGTATTGAAGAGGGATTTTGTGGGGCACGTGCCACTGATCTCCCTCAGTAAAGCAAAAGATGATGCCACGTCAATTAAAACAGCTACTCAGACTTTTGGCGTACATTTAGGATTCTACCTCGCCGGCTTATATTTTATAAATGGAGCAAGTAGAAGATGCTAATATAGAGCTCTGGATTCTGGATGTAATGCTCACAAGACTACGTGATACTAAAATAAACATAAGATCAGCTAACTGGACACCTTGGGGTGACCATAACACCTCCTCTCTCCTTCACCTTGCATAAACATGTGTTCATGAATACGTCCTCAATGCTTCTGGCTTCGGAGTCCTAAGCAGAGCTGAAAATGATGATCAGGGAAAGCATTTATAGCAATGGTTTCTTCTTATTTAAATTCCGTTGACTAATTTAATTCTGCCTGCCCAGGCACTCGCACCAATGTAAATCACGACGACACTATAATAGACTTCTCATTAAGGTGGGAAGCTCAATATCATGGTTTATGTCCGGAAAACTCCCAACCACAGAAATGCTGATTGAGGTTTTGGTTTCTCTGCCCTAGACTTGAATACCTGCGGATGAATACTGGATTTAAAAAAAAAAACTACTTTTGGCTTAGTGGTAGAGACTTGAACATACCACCCAGAAGTTGCAGGTTCGAATCCTGGTCTGGTAAGTTACACAACAGTGTCATTGAGTAAGACACCCCCATAGGCCCCCCAGACACCACAGCTTACGCAGCTTACAGCTTTTCTTTCTTCTTCTACAGATTTTGTACAGCATTTTACAAAAAAAAAAAAATTAACTTCTTTAAATTTTTGTCACAAAACTGAATAAGCTCCATGCAACTAAGCATTTAAATCATACCATATTTTTTTTACGTGTAACACACTGTGACACTATTGATGCGTACATGCATAAAACACATAGAAAATTCCATCTGTACAAAATATCCACTAATTTGTTCTAGGATAATTAACAAGGCAAACAAAGGCTTATCTTCATGAGATGTCTTTAATGTTGTGGGCCGACTCCTCACTAAAATGTGCAAGAGAAATATGAGGCTTATATTGAGGAGAAGCTAAAGACTCTGAAGTAATATTGCAGCACTCGAATGATGAAAAATTCATGCTGATAAGTCGGGCAGGTGAAAGCATCACTCCTCAAGTTTTCATTTTCTCTGTTTGATTTCCTTATTGGTCGCCTGACTCTCCATTTTATTTTGCAGTTGAAAAGTAAAGAGCTTTTTATTTGTCGGTATAACCGTAATGAATGTTTGCTCATGTTTTCTCACTAGTACGCATCACTTTTTATCAAATATCCTTTTTTTCTGCTGACCTAATAAACCAGACAAATAATGCTATTTTTATTATTACTTTGTACATTAAACTATTCAATTTAATTGTATGTGACTTGTTTTGTTTGTCTTTAAAAGCTTGAAATTGTCTGTGGAGATTCTCAGTCATCCAGGTGGATTTGTTGGAAGATTGTCATGTCATCTCTTTCTCGTAGATACGTTTCACCACCAATCCTGGTGGCTTCTCCAGAAATTGTAATAATCATCACTTAAAACATTATTGTAGAGTATTTAACAATATTTTTGCCCTCTGGTACTGTTTTAACACAGTAAGGTTTGTTTTACACCTCTATCTGCAACTGAATTCTGAGTTTCTGACTGGAATACCTCAGTGACTGGAGATCGGGAAGGTTCTCGGGAAAGAACCTTCTGCCCCACAACATGAAACAATGGAGCTCCACAGGGCTGTGCTCAGTCCACTGCTGCTTATTTTGCTCATTACTGGGCAGGAATGCACAGTTCAAGTCACATCATCAGGTTTGCTGAATACACAACTGCGGTGGTTGTAATTAGATAAGTTGTCTGGCAGAGTCAACAACTTGTTTTTTTTATGTGGTAAAAATGGTATAATGTGATGGGTCGCTCAACCCCAGCTCCATCTGCACTTCCTGAGGAAACCGCACTTTCAATTTCCCACCTGCTTGTAGAAGTGTAGAACTCTTCTAAAACGTATAATTCTCAATTATTTTTATGAAACCAAATTTAGTGAGCCAAAATGTATTCATTTTGTTCATATAATTTTCATCAGGTTTTCATCTATCCTCACAACCATGTCCAAAACAGTGTCAAGGCAAAGTGTGTGTGTGTGTGTGTGTGTGTGTGTGTATTCATGAAAAAGGATGCCTGGAGACTTACAAATAGCTGTGCTGTCAGTCAGACAAGTGTTTGAGAGCTTGTTGGTCTCTGATAAGTGCATTTATGGAAAAAAGCCGGCCTGCCTTTATCTCCTCATTGCAGGTTAGATCACCAAAGAAAAAAATACGAGACTAGGTGCAGAGAGAGCGGGGAGAGTGTCAGATAAGTGCACACTTCTTTCTGCACCCTTTTGCTCTACCTGCTTGTGGTGAACCAAACAACTTCTGAATCCTTCAGCATATACTGATGAATTGGAAATGACCATAAGCCGCACTCATCAACATCTGCCAGTCATGCCGGTCTGAATACATGCACCATATCGTTCTCAGACTCTATTTTCTATGTAAACAAAGATCCAGAGTTTAGGTTATCTCCGCTCCTCACCCGCAAGTACTCCTAAGCCAGCTCAAGAAAACCACCTCTGAAAACATTTCCAGGGCTTCTTAGTTTTTTTCTCAACCAGCTTTCTGCTCTTAAGACCTCTCGTATTCACAAATTTCAGTTCTTTCTAATTTACGTTCTCCTTATCTATCTGAAAAAAGTATTGTGCTTAGCCATATGAGGTTGTTGGATTAAAAAATGGCTATAGAGGGCGAACAGGACTATCATGGTGGCTCTGTATGTGCCACTGATGCCTCACAGCTACAAAGATCAGGTTTGACTCCAACAAGTTCATGTCGCCATGATTTTGGCTTCAGTTGAGTGTGATTTCCTCAGGGTTTCCAATTTTCATCCAATAGAAAACATACACATAGGTTAATTGGAGAAGCATCTTGAATGGGTAAAATGGATGAAAAGTTTTCCTCCAGATTGTTGGCCACGATTCTAAGCTCCAACAATGCAGACATTAAACATGTAGAGAAGAAAATACACGTGTGGGATAGGCAAACAGATCAGTCCAAAGAAGCAATAGATTTTACTGATATCAAAGTATTTGATTATGAGAAGAAAGCATGGTTTAGTGCAGCCTGCTGGCAGACATTCTCTTCAGCCAGCGCCTTTAGCAGTGTTTCATGTTTTCCTTCGATGAAATTTAATTTATGAGCATGACAGTGTGTTCCTGCAAGACGCGTGGTGCAGACACACTTCAGCATCCTGCATACAAAGACACGCAAATAGCTATGCACTCGAGTACTGGCAAAATCCCACAAGCTTTGCCCACAGAAATAAAAAAAAAACAACACATGACGAAGACAGAAACCCATTGCAAATGAGCTATTAATTTTACCTGGCACGTTTCTTGAGCAATTAAACACCAGCTTATTTCTCTCGTTTTATTTCCTCATCTCCGCTGTTAGAGACCTCAGTTTCACACTCGTCTCCATTTAAAAATCCAATATATTGATTCTGCTCACACTGTTTGTTTGTTTGTCTGTTTTTTTTCGCATTCCTGAACCCCAATGGTTAAATATTTTATAAGCCATTAAAAATAGAAGATGCACATTTTGTACGTTTGACCTCTTGTGCCATACGCCACCATACGGTGTGGTGTTGCTCTTCCACGTGATCCTGGCAACACCAACCACCCAAATTCATCAACGTCCCGCATGCTCACAGCTGATTAGTGTGATGTAACACAGACAATGCAAACCCGTTTTTGGCAGGACACACTCTCCATGACTGCCTTTGTAAAATTGCCACTGATGATCTTCTTATAAATGTTCTTTTTTTGTGCTTCTCAAAGCCAAGCCAGGGATATTGTCTTCCATTATGGTTTACATATATATACAAAAAAAACATGGAATAAGACATGAAACTTCAGAAAGCCATAAAACCACTAATTAAGATGTGGAACAGCTCTGCTTGTGAAAGATACTGTGAAATCAAGATTATATTGTTGTAGTAAATTCGTAAATGAGAAAGCAGATGAAATATTATGAAGTTGTGAGAAGGGGCTGACAAAAAGAAAATAGAGAGACAAGCTCTATTCCCTGGGTGAGGCTTAGTCAATCTGTGCTGTCTGGATCCAATATAACACATTAAAACTGAATTATACTGCTTGGCACATTCTCTTTTGCGGAAAAGAAAGCCAGCAAGTGGCTGTTTCCACCCTTGAATGTTCCTATCCTCCTTTTCTGTATTTTTTGAGGAAGATTCGCAAGGCCCAAGTGTGCCGAAGCGGCCATGCTGGCTCAGTGTGGGCCCTTGAAATTGTAAATTGAAAAAAATGGAGATGCTCTGCACAGCCATATGGATGTGATGAAGATGAAGACTCCCTCTGAGGTGGAGACACATCTCAAGGCAGAATGTGCAAAAAAGTACTGGAAGAACTCTAGGGGTCTCTCAATGGAACGCAGGTGGTAAATGTTTGAGCTAAATCTGGATGTCCTGTGAGAACAAAAAAAAAGGAGAATGAAGAAATTCAAAGGCATATTTCTTTGCATTTACAAGTCTCCCCGAAATCGCTCTACGGGGGTCCAGAACACACCAGCCTTCTCGAACAACAGAAAAGAGTCTGTCATGCTTTCTTGAGTGCAGAGATTAACAAATGCAGGCATGAAAGCAGCAGTGGCTTGCTTTTAAAAGTCTCATGGCACTTCAATTCAACAGGATAAAGGATAAATCCCAAAACCATGGAAGAAGCAGCAGCTCTTTATCAAACAGATTAGAAGATGAGCTCCACCATATAGGTTTTATCTGAGATTTGGACACAAAGTGTCAAAGTTCTAATGTGTTGCATCTCTACTATATTTACTCAACAGGCTAGAGAAGTAATGGAAAATCCTCTCAAACTGGGCGATAAAGTATAACATCATATCTTGTTGGTTATAAAGATGGATTAAGATCCGCTTCAACAGGCTTGGCTTCTGTCACAATTTTTGCATGTCAAAATAAACATAAATATGCGTATATATAACATATAAATCAGATTTTTCTCTCATTCAAATACACAGTTTATAGTAAAAATACAGTCTTAAGTTAACAGTATCTCTCACAAGCTTTGTTCCACATCTGAGATATTGATTTTGAGATACGTTGTAAATGGGAAACATTTTTTCCAAAAACATAATTGGAAAAACTATTTGCATATATATTCTTCTTATTCGCATACTAGTTAATATTTAGGATACGACCCAGTCTAGAGGACTTTGACACACATGCAATTGCTGAATTAGTGTTAGAAACCCAAGAGTGAATGAAAGAAAGACAGACAGACAGAGAGAGAGTGAGTAAATGTGTCAATCAAAAAATTGTGTGTGTGTGTGTGTGTCAGTGTTAGAGAGAAAGAGAAAGAGAGAGAGAGAGAGAGAGAGAGAGAGAGAGAGAGAGAGAGAGAGAGAGAGAGACCTCTTTGGTAAACCAAGTTTCCTGACAGCCAGAAAGGAACTATGCTGGAAATGACACTATAATGAATTCTACAAATACACTGGGTCCAAGTCCTTCACTCACAATGACATTTCACATAAAAAAAAACAACCAAACCAAAACAATTCAAAATCCTTCTAAAACAAGTTTTTACCGGATGCCAATCAAACGGGTTCATTCACGTTACTGTCATAGAAAAGCAATTTCTAACCAGACTCCGGAAAAAAATTATCATTATTGGCAGAGTTGTTTTTAACTTATTTCATGAAAAAAGCCATATAAACAGCATAGTTGTGAAAAAAACAGCTTGTGTTCAACCTAATTAGCTTTTTGGCAGCTAGCTTAAAAAGGCAAATTTTAAGTTTTATCTTTTTGTAGAGGGTTAGGAGACCAACTTTCAAACTATCGTTCTTAATACATTAAATATCAATGATAACCATTTTTGTTGAAATTTCAGGTGTTACTTAAATAAACTTCAGTCATCTTCTACCGCTTCATCCTTTACAGGGTCGCAGGGAGCTGGCGCCTATCTCAGCGTCTTAGGGCCGGAGGCGGGATACACACTCTGGATTGGTGGCCAACCATTCGCAGAGCGGGACACACAGACAAACACATTCACACACTCACTCACACCTATGCTGTCAATTTTCCAGTTCCAATTAGCCTGAAGCGCATGTTTTGGACTGTGGAGGAAACCGGAGAACCCGGAGGAAACCCACGCAAGCACGGGGAGAACATGCAAACTCCACACAGAACGGCCCCGGCCGGCCTTGAACTCACACCTCAAGTGTCAAACGGAACCATCTTGCTGTGAGGCAGCAGCGCTAACCACTGCGCCACCGTGCCGCCCTAAATCTAACTTTTAACTAGATAAACTATCTTTTATTGGTTTATAGACTGACTGACATCATGACATCGTCCCACAGGACAACTGAATCATCCGTCACCGATTCCCAAAAGCCATCCAAAATCCAAACAAAGTAGGTCAGTCCCAAGACAAGAGAAAAAAATCTGATTTTCCAGGAGGACGAGATTGAAATTTGTCTTCTTTCATTTGCATTTAGCTGTCTGAGCCCTGAATCCAAAAGTCAAGGGCAATGATCTGCAGGAAAAAGGGATTTCACTGGTGAGGACCAAACGCGCCATTGTCTTTACAACGAGTGTTAAGAACCAGAGCCCAACATAGCCTACATACAGCCAGCCGACAGTGAGAGCTTGTAATCCACCCGAGATAAAAGCTGGAAGGAGGAATGTAATTGAAGTTGCCTTGACAGTAGCAAGGAAACAGAAGATTGGAGATTTGGGAAGGATGGGGTGGGAGGGAAGACTGCGGAAGGGTGTGTGTGTGTGTGTGTGTGTGTGTGTGTGTGTGTGTGTGTGTGTGTGTGTGTGTTATGTGGCCACAAGAAAACAGCAGATGGTTCATTTCCTGTGTTGATTCAGGGGTCAAGACAGACAAAGCTGCTGATGACTTGTCTGGCTATAACGCAGAAGACCATGAGCTCACATGCCAAATAGCATCACGTCCACTAGATCTTTATCGTCTTACACTCCCTGTAGCTGCATTTAATCTGTGCGTCCCTGAGGGATCTAGAGGCAACACATGTAGAGCAATGATTGCCCCATTCAGCATTTTTATAGTCTATTTTTTTAACTAAGTATGCAACTTTAAAACAGGCCAACATTAAAACTGTCCAATGCAAACATATTGCTTTACCTTCAAAATCTCAAGTTGTTTCGTTTTTGGTTCAATGAAAAAATGGACTTTCTTGACCTTAGTAGCATTTTTTTCTCATTTTTGAGGTTCTAATAAAGCCAAGAGTTGTGGATTCAATTGACATGCAAAATACGTCCTATCAATTCTTCTATTTTGTTTTTAAAATGATGTCAATTTTTGGGATGGAGTAACAATGCTGCAAAACCTGCCTGTAATGCAAAGTGTCGCCAGAAGACAACATTTAGAATCATTTGATGTTATTAAAAAGCATTCTTTTCAATAAAATTATTGAACAAAATAAAGTACATATTATAAGAGCATCTTGTATTTGGACATTTCTGAATAAAAAGGGCAT
The DNA here is from genome assembly GCA_028031935.1 of Paedocypris micromegethes. Classification (NCBI taxonomy): domain Eukaryota; kingdom Metazoa; phylum Chordata; class Actinopteri; order Cypriniformes; genus Paedocypris; species Paedocypris micromegethes. The sequence goes on along the minus strand of CM051503.1, from coordinate 2,514,049 downwards.
TTTAAAAAATCAAAAAGCTTCCAGTCATGTGGTCACAGGAGACTTGAGATACATGATGTTGCCAAGTGTGAACATCAGCGTGTCTCGTTAGAGCTAGTGTGATGGATCACCTCAGACGGATGTTAAAACCAGGTGTAAACAGGCCATCTCCGGGCAGAAAAACACCTGATCAGAGCGGCTGATTTAACTAGGACATCTTCCTAGATCGACAGCCTTGATTTCAAACACCAAATGCGATTACAGAAACCTTTCAATTCATGGTGCTCTTTGTCAGAGGTATAGAGTACCTGAAAACCATACTTGACTAAAAGGTAATGTATTACAAGTAACAAGTCACCAATTACAATGTTTTACTCTGTAATACAATGTAGATTACTTTTATATGAGGCTTTATTTCTTTATATAGAAATGAAATTTACCACCTCAATGTTTGACAATGGCTGAACAATACTGAAGTGCCATCACTAATTCATGTCCACGTGACTGGTATTTTGTTTTGTTGTTATGATATTAAACACTAAAATAATGGTGATGCTTCCAGTTTATAGCCAATAAATGAAGTGAGCAAGAAGCAGATAAATATCTATAATATAGACCAGATAAGTCTAAACTAGAGTAGAAAGCTGAAAATTGATTCCAATGACCTGAGTTGACTTCTCATTTCAGCAAGATCTACAAACTGAGACCATAAGCTCAAATCTCAACTGAATGTTTTCCACATCAATGTGCAAAAGGATTGCCAATATCTAAAATTGGTATTATGTAAAAGTTGGCTCTTCATCAAGGTTGTACTGTGGAAAAAAATCTTCTCTGTAGCTTAAACATCAGAATGCTATAAATCGTGAAGTTTTGGTATTGATTTGGAAAACAACTGTTGGATTGTGTAACTTTGATTTGGGTAGAAAAAAAGACAGAAACAATTCTTATTTGTATAGTCAGATGTCTCCTAGAACACATCAAAACTCTTCACCACACGTTGTGAATGACGTGACATCCACACAACCACCTCATTCTCAATCCGTGATCGCACTTAATTTTACAGCGTTTCATTTACAAGTGGCACACTGCTATGCTATACACCTGCTGAGCATTCATCCAAGATCCAAAGAACCAAATTTAAATCAAATTCCTTTCAATTCAGAGGCAAGCTAATGCATTAAAGGACACGCTTTCACGCTACATGCAGTGGATTGTCTTTGCGTGTCAGCTGCAAGGCACCGCCATCAACAACAACAGATCAAATCAGTAGAGAAGCCGCCCCACGGACAGGGTTTATCAACATCTGGAAGCGGTTAACGGTGGGAGTATCATTCAGAAAGATAACGATTCTTGTGATGGCCAGAGATGGAATGGCTGTTACCATGATGGCGGTTATTGTTCTCTGTTGTCCTTTTGCAGCTGTAAGGAGGTGGTGAGAATCGATCCCTGAATGCCGGCTCACCGCTGGGACTGCGGGGCACAAAGAAGGAGATAAAAGATAGCTGAGAATAAACAAAACTGATTCTTACTCCTCCTTCCTTCTCCTCCCTTCATTTGATGACAAGCCCGAAGCTCCGATTGCTATCAGCCACTAGTTTAATTGATCTCAGTCACGCTTCCACACAAGCCGGGATTAGCGCTTATCAGAGTGGACGGGGGGTTTCTCAGGGGAAGATTGCGATTATGATGATCAGACCTTATCACCCTCCTCGAAATAGATACGGAGCGGATGTGTGGCAAGGGAACGTGCCGACAGCCCATGAAATCGCCTCGACGTAACACTTGGTGAAATGCACAATGGAGAGTTTTGGTAGCCACACCGCTGGCTATTTATGAGGCTAGCAGGAGCTGTAGTCGTGTCTTTAATCACCAGCTGTTATATTGACCCGATTTAGTGGACAAACACTTTATCTTCTGCAACGGAGCAAGTCAAAGATGGGCCACAAACACAAGGGAGTCCCTCTGGGCTTGCTCGAAAACATCTGGAACAGGAAAGGTTGAGTGAGACGGAGCATGAGTCCTGCCTAAGTGTGGAGTTATTTGCCATTCTTATTCCAGTCCAAACCCGCTCTGGATAGATTCGCTAATGACGTTAATGAAGAGGCTCTGAAGCCGATAAGGTCACAGTCAGCCCGGTTCAAACACCAGTGAGTCTCTGTGCATCCCTGCACCTTCTGTGAACCAGGGACTGGAATTAAACTTACAGCCAGGCCAATTTTCAAAGCCTTCATACGTCTGTGCCAAATGCCAGAGTCACTTCAAACACGTCTGATGGAGAGACAGCGACAGAGGGGAGGGGGGAAAAACAACATGACAGCTGGCAAAACTGGTACGGCTTCAAACCGAATGAGAGGACAGTCTTTATGCCTAAGAGGGATGGCAAATCCCTGGCTTTACTGTGGAACAGAGGATGTTAGGGATTTCTCTATCAAACAACAACAGTGCACCGGCAGGCTGAGAACAAAGGTTGGTTTTCTCCGCTTTTTGAGCAGGAAATGTTCAGTATCAAAGAGGGCATGGCAACACACGGACCAGTTTTTGGACCAGCTAGACTGACAGATCTTCTTAATGTAATGGCCGTTTGTTCTGTCATTTCGCTTTTGGTTTGTACGTTTTCTTATATGGCATGAAAACCCTTTGGGCTCCGCTTGCACACAAGTCTACTGAACAGAAAAGACGCAACTCCTGGAGGGATGGGAGAGCCTCTCGGTTCCACTGTCTTCTTCCATTACCCCACAGGCGTTTGTCGTTTACAATTTGACAGAAACTCAACAGACACCTTAGTCATCATTCTTGCCCTCTTTGCTTTCCTGTTTCGAGACGAGTCAGTGAAAGGATAAAGAATGAAACAGGGTTAGCTATCTGAACGAAAGGAGTTTACATTTGAGACTATTACGTGTGGTCATTGTATTTCTGCAAAACAACTGTGCCAAGATCTGTAAGTGTAACTATATAATCTATATCAGATAGTGACAAAACAATACCACAGTGACGGTTATTCATTCTCTTGCTCAGAAGTAGCTGGAATTAAAACTGCTTTATGACTTGTGATAAGTTGCAACACTTGTCATCCAATATTCTTGTGTCCATGACAGTGTGACCCAACATTCACAAACAGAAGTAGTATGGATTCTTTATTTTTACATTACATATTTTTACATATTTTTCTTTAGTTTTACATATTTTGGAAATATTGGACCGCATTTTAAATTGACTAAAACACCTACAATCAATTAGCTTTACCTTCACAAGATTAGCTTTTTCGATAACACTTTTGATTGAAATAATGATAGAATTTGACTCAATCTTCAAAGAAAAATAGCTTGTGCAACGTAATGCAAGGCTGCCATAGGCGGTCAGTGAAAAAGATTTTTAGTATAATTTCTGAGGAAACAATGGTCATTTACCAACTGAATCTCTGAAAAAAAAGAATATTTCAAACTTTGGTTTCCAGCAGAAAGCACCAGGCTGGCTCTTTGGACACTGCCAAGTGAACAATCAGCGATCGCTTTCCAGCCTGGCACTTCTCTCACTCCATCTCTCCTAATGTCTGCAGCATGCCAGCTGCTTTGCTAAATAAGCAGTGCAGAGAAACACACACACTGAGACTTTGTACTGTAGCCCAGAAGAGAATGCATGGACATAGGAAGGGAGAATCTGGAAATGAATAGGCTTTATGTGAGCAAATAGAAACAAATGTGCAACCCCAACCACCAAACGAGGAAAAAAAGAATCATAAAAATGTGTACAAAATCAGTTCTCGACCAAGAGAGGACCAACAGATCGAGAGGACCTAGCAGCCATAAATGCGCTCTGCACACATTCACATGCGCAGATGGCAAAACAGATGATCGCACTCTCGTTTACTCCACCAACGTCCATATTTATTTTACACTGGCTGGTTGTGGGCTTTCTTCCGCCTACAATTGCTTCTCCAACAACCAACAGAGTCTCACCGTTCACTACTCTTCTGATTAGATGATAAAGTGTAAAAAAGAGTGAGCGAGAGAAAAGAAAGTCAAAAGTGACAACTAGGCTCTGCTTGACGCCACAATCCACACTCAGAAACCCAAACATACTCCCACCAAAAATAATAAAATCCCAGGTCAGGCATCAAGTTCTTAAATAACTTAATATCGATCAAAGACAGCAGCAAATCCATGAGTTGGTCTAAACCACTGATCATGAGCAAAGATCAAGTCGATGGTATCAGCCGTGATTTATATGGCTTCCTGCAGTGCCGATAAAAGAGTCAACTGATTGGTTGGTGGAAACAGGGGAAGAGGTTTGAGTTGACTTCAGGAAGACGATGGAAGGCTCTCACGATCCCATGCCCATCATTGGGATGACTGTCAAGCACGTCTCCAGCCTCAAGTTCATGCAGTCACACATCTCTAAGGACTTGTTTGACTAGCAACATATATAGTTTGGTAACGGAGGCTCCTCAGCACGTCTCGGGACAAGAATAAGTTGTCTTCAGCACTTCTGGTGAACTTCTGCACAATGGAGAGCCTCCTTTCCAACTGTTGCATTCTGGTCTAGAGGCTGTTCTGTTGGGAAGCACAAAGCTCTACCAAAGGTTGTGAAATTGTCCAGCATTACCCCATCGAGGATGTCCACACAAAACACATTTCATAAAAATACTCGCCTCACTCGTCAGTCTTTGCTCTAAGAAACCAAAACCAGACGGCTGAGGAACAATGCTCATTCATCTGAAACCCTGTTTATAAGTGTTGTGTTTCATATGTAGTGTTTCCTGCTTATAGTATCAATGCTATTCATTCAATCAATCATCTTCTGCCGCTTAGTCCCGAACAGGGTCGCGGGGAGCTGGTGCCTATCACAGCATTACTTGGCCGGAGGCGGGATACACATTCTGGATTGGTGGCCAACCATTCACAGAGCGCCAATCAATGTTATTATTTCTATTATTGTTGTTGTTGTTGTTGTTGTTGTTGTTGTTGTTATGCAGTTTACGAATTAATATTTATAAATGTAAATTTACATTTTTATTCTTTTGTAAATTTTGTATCACATTAATTCAGAATTCATATTTATATCTGATCTTCTGATTAGACATACAGTAATTTGTCTTTCATTTTCTTCCACTTGGACATGTGAGACAACAATAAAATTGAACCTAATCTAAATTAATCGATGGCACTTGACTCTTTTTCAAAGAATATTAATACTTGTTTTCCCATTAGCCATTGCAATGATAAACAACCAAATAACAGGCAGCTTGCTTCTATCTCAGTTCCACTTAAAAAAAATCCACATCCTTTATCCTCATTATTTGAAATGGTTAAACTCACTAATGCCATGAAAAGTGTATTTAAATATGTGTTTAAAAACGCATAATTATATAATTGAGGTAAATTTGATACACAAATTTGACACAGTGTTACAATATTATTATGCAAACATAATTGTCTGCCTAACCTTTATTTATGTATTTATTTATCCACCCATCGTCAACGTCCCGTTTGTGGAGAGTGTCCCAGAATAATCTAAGCTTGGTTTGAGAGGATCTGGCAGCTCTCCTGAAATCAAACTTGGTCATTGGAAGTGACATGGCGGGTGTCCCTCAAGGCCTTTGGCTGAGTGAGCAACTCAATTAAAAGTGGACTGAGGGGCAGAACAGCCTGCTCGATCTGGGATTCCTCCCACCCCTCCCCAACTGTCCTGCGGTCAGTCCGATGCATCGGTGGCTCAGCTGACCATTTGCTCCAGTCCACTGACATTAGATGACTCAATGCCTGGCCAGTTCGTATGATCACATCGTATCACAAAGACTCTCAGATATGATGCTTTGGCCTACACAGTACAGACGTCTGTTTAGCCCTATTCCGTGCAAGTCCCCCAGGGTGCATGTGCCAAGATTTCATGTTTTCCGAAGGCAATCTGCTCTGTTTGAAAGCCATCTTAATGATCGTAGCAAAAGCAAATAACACGGGTTGGAGAGAGTCTCAATTTTGGTCCAAAAGTCCAAGGTCTGCATTCAGTGATGCACGGAAACACATGAACCACCATTACACAGCCTAAACTATTTAAACCTGACAATCAGCAGAGCACCATCATTAGAAGACCTCGGCTTGAGGAGAAATTCATCACGTAACAAACCAGCAGCTGCCATGGTGCAAGGCTGGGAGCTTGTTAAAGGCCAGACAAATAACATGGCTTGAATTGCAGAATGGAACAGTCCTGTGGTGGCCATGGTGAAAATGAGGACAAGTCTGAGCTGCACAAAACGTTCAAAGCTTCTCACCTACGAAAGTCATCACACTTATGCCAGACCTCGCATCAGATGCTGGAAGCCCCGTGCCATTCTCTTCAAAGTACTTAAAAACACTATTTACACATGAATTCAAAAAGTGGTGAAAAATTGCAATTTCATTACTGCAAATTGGTTAAAGGGGCCGGTGGGGACAGTGCAGAAAAAGAGAACAAAAATCGACTTATTTTCTTGGAAGGGGACAAAAGCCAGTGCTGTTTGAGAATTTGCATTGCGGATCAATTGTGTAATATATTTTTTGATTTATCAGATTGGTATTGTATTGTATTGCTGATGTGTTGCTTTGCAAAAAAAATTGCAAATAATTAATTTGCAAACACAATCACAGTTAATTAAATATTCATAGCAATGTTGCCCCACCCCCTTAAAAAGGCGCTATTGTAATCAAACTCAACTGTGTTTTTATTTTCCTGGTCATCGTCGCTCTGTAGGTTTGCTCACAGCTCATTATCTTGATCCTTATTGATTCTTTCTTTCTTTCTTTCTTTCTTTCTTTCTTTCTTTCTTTCTTTCTCTCTCTCTCTCTATCTATTTATCTATTGAGCATCTATAATATGTGCATATGTCATTGAGAACACTGTCTTTGTCACTGTGAATTGACATTTTATTTTACTCTATTTCAATATCAATGTCTTTAATTCTGTTATTCCCACTTGCATTATGTACATGTATGGTTGTTTATATGGAGGTGTGTTCTTACTATGATGTTTTATTGGTGTTTCTACCAGATTCAGCTTGAATTTCACACAGTAGAATGACAAGTTTCAAGAACATAACAGGACTAATATTAATGATGCATAAAATCAACACATTAACGCAAGAACATTGGTTATCATAAGTTAATTTATCATCACTATAGTAACACATTAGGATCTCAGCCCTAATCAAGTACTTGAGAGGTCTAATGCGTTTTAAAGAAGAACCTGTGGTTGGTGTCAAAGCCGTTTGTTTGGACTCGTGAATGAAGCTGAGACTCGGTTTACTGCTCGCCGAATCAGAGCGTCATGCATCTCACAGCCATCAAGGTGTCCTATCAAAGAATGAGTCCCAGCATCGCGCTTGATTGATGCCTGCTGTCAACGGCAAGGTGTGTTTGCCAGCGTCATTGTTCAAGTTGTTTTTGCCCAGCTTCTCTTTCTCTAACCCTGAAGAAAACAAAACAGGGTCGTGACCAGCCAGGGCGATAGAAAAAAAAACCAGGCGGACAGTGACTCAAACGTCCCACTGTATCAAACACATCTATCATTCTGTCTGTCTGTCAGCCGTCTCTCCTTGTATCTTTCTCCTCTGTCTTAGATGAACTGACAAAGGGCTTCTTAAAGGAGACTGAGGACTTCCTGTCTTACCTCGTTTTTGTCACAAGTCTTCACTAGAACTGTGACTCACTGAGAGCAGCTGTAAAAGATAATGAGGTTGATGAAGAAGAATGTTCAAGCCCAGACATCGAGGAGACTTCACTGACTTCTTTTTAAATCAGCAGGCCTAACGTAGAATCTCTTGAATTTCAGGACTGAAAAGACCTCTAAAACTCACATTACAATGAGGACCAGTGGCTGTTGTGAATGTACATGTAGTCACACAGTTCAGTACTTGCAGGAAGAGATCAATTTTTAAAATGACATTGATCCCCTTGTTTATAATGACATTTCTTTCGTATACTGTATATCCCAAAATACGGATAGATTAATCATATTGGATTAAGGACTTGTACTTCATAATTTGTACAAGACATGTACTGCATACTTTTGAAGTAGATATGTGATACTATTTTCCCAAAAATTAAAGTGAGGTTCTTTTCGCCAGGTCACGGAACCTGCCAATCAGCATCAGTGGAGCCCATGGCACAGTGGGCTGAGAAAAATTATTCATCGCATTTACGTAATTTCTTTTGTATCGTTTTTTGGTACATTTTTTGTATTTTTATTGTATTGTATCAATGTTGACTTTATTTTTGAATATGCTTTAAATTAGCTTTTAATCTCATTGCAATCTTGTAAGTAATCTAGAGTAATTGCCACAATTAATCTCTGATCATAGCCAGTAGACGTTAGACATTTTCTGCATTAGTTAAGGGATGCTTTGCATTTAAGTGGTACTTGAGACTGAAATAATTCCCATAGTAAATTAATTTGACAAGGTCCAATTAACCTTGGTCTTGTCAAGGCTTCCATTGGGAAGATTCTTAAACGAAAATTTTCCCTGACACCTCCAGTGTCATAGCTGTATCCATGTTAGCACGTGTTACGTTTGTTTATCCGCACAATGTGTGTGGAAATGACGCCCACCACATGTACATATATGGGTGTGTGTGTAAACTGCTGCAAAAAATAGTTCCTTACCAAATTAACAAGACAGCCATTGTTATTTAAACAACACAGCCAAAAAACGTGATATAAACATTGAAAGCAGTGTGAAAAAGCTTAATGAAAGGAGAAATAGGGGTTATAAGACCTTACTTCAGGAATTCACTGAAGGTCTTAATAAAGAAAGCGAGGGAAGTGCAAACACAAAGCAAGTCTGGTCAGTGACACATTGGTGTGGATGGCAGAGTCGTTGTCGCCGGAAAACAACATCTGCTGACGGATTGGGGTCATTGTTGTGTTCCTCCACCGTGACTCCGTCCCCTCAGCATACATGATGAGCTTCATTAGAGGAGAGAGACACGAGAATCCAGCGCTGCCATGTGAAGCGACTTGAAATCCGAAGCAGCATTGTAAACAAGACAACTGAGTAAATGTCAGCCACGTGTCGGCATGAATCAAGAGCCGGAAATCCAAAGAACTTTAGAAACAAACTCACGCGTCCGTGCTGCAGTACTGTACGTGACGTTCAGAGCTATGATTCAGCCATCACAGACGTGTCGCATCAAGTGGGACACGAAGCGGAGGTGGGAAGCATGTAGTCTGTTCCATGAGAGCGGAATAAAGTAAGTGAATGTGAGTGATTGTCTGAAGACCTCTGTTCACGTGTTGGACGGTGGGACTTGTCATGCCCGAACCCTGTCAAGCGTGGACTCTAGTGACAGGCCCGTCACACCCAGGGCGAACTGCCTCATCCCCTGCCAGGGTGAAGATTACAACCATCACTGTCTCCGGCTGCACAGAATCCACCCAGGACTCAAACATCCGCTCAATCACAGACTCGCTCGACCCTCGCGCTGGCGAGACACTGTTTACACCGCCTTGCTGTAGAAGCAGCCATACAGATCGTCGCAAATGCCTGAAGACAACGAATTACTCAAGGTTCATGTGGATATGCGGCTACTGAATTAACAAAAAAAAAAAGAAAGCCTAGATACTAAAACATGATAAATATAAATAGAGATTAGATATTAGAGAGACAGACATACAGAGTGAGAGAGAGGGATAAATACACAGGGAGAGAGAGAGAGAGAGATACAGAGTGAGAGAGAGGGAGAGAGAGGGGAAAGCAGGTTTGTTCCGACTGATAGATATTGAGTAAGGGATATGACAGTGAAAGAAAGAATAGAAAGGAGAAAAAAGAAAGAAAGAAAGAAAAAAGAAAGAAAGAAATAAAGTAAAATAGAGATGGGGAAACGTAAGTTGAGGGCAAGAGAACAAAAATGAATGTGGAAAAACCTTCATCTGTCATTGAAGTGTGAAAAAGCAGAGTGGAGAAAGATTAGGTAAAGAAGTGAAAGAGTACATATGAAGTTCAGTGCTAGTTAGATTCTGCCTACAAAAAAACAGAAACGCTTTCTGAAACTGACAGTTAATAGGTGTTAACTTTCTGTACGTTCATATCTGATCCAGCCTCAGAACTGCAAGCTAATGTTTATGTGGCATTTGGAGGGATAAGAGCAGATGATTCTGGGAAAAGTGAGCACCAATCAAACGCAATTTTTGTAAAACAAAAACAATTGTCTGTCTCCATTGTCTCCGTGCAAAGGTTAATGATGTTAACAGCCAGCGGCCGAGGCTGAAGGACATTAAATGAAACACGCTCAGCCAGATTTTGTTGATTGTAACCCTTAGCGCCAGCGTGATAAGATGCCATTAATTAGCGTTAGAATATCACAGCGAGAGGAAGTGCACAGTCACGCCATGACTGAAGCGAGTGCGGCGCTTGGCCATTGATTTAACCACAATGGTGCTTTCGGATAAGTGTGTCATGATGACCAAACTGCATTAATGAAGCATTCATTCTGTTGACATTAAACTACTTCAGTTTATTAGAGAACATGAACTTTTCTTTTTACTTTTTTATGGCTTATTAATGAAAAATGTAGCAAAAAGTAGTAAATCACACATCAAATGTATCTTAAGGATTGTCAAAGTGTTTATTTTAGAGCCCAACAGATTTTAATAATGTAACTGGTCCAACAACTTTGTTACTTTTTTTGGAACTTTTTGGAACTACGTACAATTAGCGTAGCAATTAATGTTGGCAAAAATGTTGTGTTATTCTGGTGAAGCTCGAGTTGATAAAAACGACAAAGAATTTCTAACTTGGCAAAGATGAAGGGTGTGGATTTAGCAATAACCACTGACGTGAGAAGAGGACGGCAAACACACACACACACACACACACACACACACACACACACACATCCGTTGAGTGTGAGGCCTCTCGGGGGATGATAATAGGAAGCCACAGTGGGGCTGTGATTGCATCAGCGCTTTGATCTGACCGCTAATTGCTAGTGACAGACAGGGTAGCGACAACGCCACTTTCCTGCTTGATGCAGCGCTTTCTTGCTTTCAGAGCCACACTGAGAGACGGAGAAGGGCTTTAGGAAGCTCGATTTAATCAGAGGCCTCATGGGAGTCCAAATAAATCCACATTATCTTGGTGCAGGATTAACTAGCGAGGAGAAATCACACATAAACCAGTTAAGGTGCTGGCAGGTAGTAGCGCACATGACCGGGATAGAACTGAGCTCACTGTAGAAGACAAGAAATGACAAACATATATATGGATATCTAGGCCTGAAAATGTACTTCATGGTGTTGATTTGTAAAATTAAACTCTGTATCAACTGTAAATGCGCAGATGTGTTGAGGGATTCTAATTGGAAATGATTTCATTGACTGTACACACATGACTGTACATTGTGAAACTTGGAGGAAAGTTCTGAAATATGAAACAAAATTAAACATAGTAATGCAAAAACACAGGAATCTGCGGTGATATATCTGACACACACACACACACCCACACACACCCACACACACACACACACACACACACACACACACTGCACATGTAATGTAATCACAGTCATTTCCGGTTAATTAGACTACCACTAATTGGACCAAAACCCAAAGTCTTATTTGGGCCAAGTCTCCATTTAAATGGGTCAAACTAAGCAAACAATCAAAAAGTCTGTGAACGCCTCACAAACATGGAATCAAAATGAACAAATCATTCTCTAAAGTGACTTGCTACCCTCAAATGATGAAGGAAATCTGGATGTTTCAGGTCCAATTGGCAAATGTACATTTGTTTATTATATGCATATTATGTATATTATAACCGCAAGTATAACCCACAATTTAGCTCCATTGCTCCATTTAGCTCAAGTGGCAGAGAAATACACTGTTGCACTAAATGACTGTTCAATAGAGTCTGTAAACAGAACACGTCAATGCACTAGATGTTTTTTTTTTTTTAATGCAAAGTAGTGTGTTCATTTTCAAGAATTTTACCATGTTTGACCAATTGATTTTTTGAATTAACAAAGTTTGTTTTGTTTGTTGAATTTTTGAGTGCATAAACATTACTGCTTTTTTAACTCTGTGTAGTGATCAACTTTATGTAGTGTTCTTCTCAGCGTATTGTTCTTCTCTGTGTAGTGTTCAACTCTGCGTAGTCTTCAACTCTGCGTAATGTTTCACTCTATGTAGTATTAAACTCTGCGTAGTGTTAAACTCTGCATAGTGTTTAACTATATGTAGTGTGAAGCTGTGTGTATTGTTCAACTGGTTAGTGGTAATCTCTGTGTAGTGTTTAACTCTTAGTAGTGTTCAACTCTGTGCAGTGTTCTTTATTGTGTAGCGTTTCACTTTGTGTAGTGTTCAATAATGAGTAGTGTTCATCTGTTTAGTGTTCATAAATATGACAACACATTGCAAAACATTAATGTAAAAACAAGTTCATTAAATTAAATTAAAATACTAAAGTATAAAAAACACTGCGACGGCATGTATATTGTTACTTTCAAATGGTAGAAATTTTGTTTCTTATGCTGAAAGAAACAACTTAAAGAAGAACTAGATCTTGACCTGAAGCGTTGCGCCCACACTGTAGATTAACAGAAACTCCTGCAATTAAATCTACACACTGACAACCACAAAAGCTATTATTGTTACCAATGTAATATATTAGCACTAAACTAATTGCGACAACCCCAACACGCCACCTTGAGTTAACTCAACCTGTGTTTAAGCAAGCCATGAGTCTGTTCATCTCCATTACGTCTCTTCTTTTCATCCCATTCACCCTTTTTAGTCTCCACATTGCCTCCAGGGCTTCCTGCATCTCACTTCCAATCTGTGCGCCATTGTCGACACTCAATCTGTGTGTTTTCTTTGAGTCACAACAGATCTGAGTAGTCCGGCATGTGTGGAGTTAACAGCATGCCATCGGCCAGCCGAGCCAATCAATCATCCGTTCTCTTTTTGAGTGATCAGGGCAAACCTCCAAAGTCATCCCTCCACCTTCCCCAGACTGGAATGTTCTACGCTGCCCCTCAACTTTCTCTTGTTTATCGTTCTATCTCCCTCTCGCTTTTATCCTTCCTTACTTCCCGCACGTTCCGTCCCTCCGGGTGCTTTGGACAAAGCGTACAGGGAGCTCACTAATGAATCAAATGAACTGTCGACAAAGGAAAACCGCTGGCCCAAACTGCTGGTTCACAATAATTAGAGTGTTTGAGGCCGGGAATGTGAGCATTTGGGAGACTCGCTCCCTTCCACACACACATTACAGCAGCAAAGGTCATTTGTTATAGCTGTGGCTGAAACAACACTGCATTCAGGGCACAGATCATTGCAAAGCGACTGATTTCTCAAAGTCTTTGAAAAATGCTTGGAAGAGTTGTGGTTGAGCATGAAGATACTCGATCTTGTGCAATGATAAGAAACAAAGAGGCCAATTTAGGTTTTTTTGCTCTCTCGACAGGAAGTGCTTGTTAATACGAATCTCATGTTTTAAAAGCTCTTTGGCAGACACAGCAACACTTTTCACCTACTTTTTATTCATTTGTGTCTTTCATGATGCATTTCAAATCCCAGAACCCCTTTATGTTTCTCAGCGGCTGATATAAATCACATTTCTAATGCAAGTGGTCAATGTTCAGCTATTCCCGTCAGCACATTCTCTGCTCAGCATTTATCAACCTTTTCGGTCTCTCTTCAAGACCTTCTCTTTCAAACCACTTCTTTATCTGGGCTGTTATTTTACGTGGCGGAAATCTGTATTTCCACACTGATAGTATAAGAAAATAACATTGGTTCTACGTATGTTTGAATTCGATAGCAAACAAAATACTTAATTAAATCAAAAAATCTTATTAAAATCTACAATTGTATGGATGTACACAAGACTTTGTGTTTAACTGATTTGACTTATTTTCTAAACACTAAGTTGAATGAAAAAGAAAAACAACAAAACAAGTAAAGAATAAATAAACATTAATTTATTTAAACAGCACAGTTTGTGGTGCTTTTGGTGATATAAGCAATTATAGAATGAAACGCTTCACTCAGGTCTCGGATAAATGTTCTCGGTCAAAGTAACAGCAAACATATCAAACGACAATGATTCCTAAAATAATAAAAGAGTGAAAGCAATAGAAACTAAGAAATGTAACTACACATTAATAAATGAAACAGTTTTACTGATTTCCTTACAAGACATTATTTTACTGGTAAAATCATCTCAGTCAGTTTGGATGCATAAGAAAGCAGTACTTCAAATTGCAATGCATTGATTTATACTGTATTACGGTTTGTATTTTTAGTGTATGTGAGACGTTATAGTCTCTGAAACCTGTGGTCTCTCTACCTATCATGTGACATCTAATGGTCCTTCATGGGACAAAGCCCACAGAACTGCAGAACTCGCAGGAGACGAGCAGGTTCTTAGCTAAATGCAATAATCGGACCACCAATATTTACACTTGAGGCCGAAACCTCAAGGAGTGTTCCTAAGCTGCTATGAGGTGAAGAAAAACGAGCTTGTCTGGCAGCCATCGCGGCAAGTTTAATCTTACTCTACGTCGCTGCAGCAGTGTAACTCAGCGGCCTAAAGTGTAATTAGGAGAGCACCATAAGTGGAACGCGTCCCGGCGGAAAATGAGGCCATGGCTGCAGCCACCAGAGGTGATGATGATTGCGTGACTTCAGAGAGAGAGAGAGAGAGAGAGAGAGAGAGATGAGGCTAAGGGTGAGTTACTGATCTCAACTGAAAAAAACCATATAGCTACATTATATGGCCAAAATCATTCACTCTCTAGGCTTGTATATAAATTTAAGTGACATCCTCGTTCTAATCCATAAAGTTCCATAAGACGTTTCAACTCTTGTGGAAGGCTAATAGGTTTACGAGTGTGTTTGAGCACTTTTCTAAAACAACATTCTTTCTCTAACTTGGTTATGACGAAGTCTTGTTCTAATCTATCCCTAAAGTGATCAGGCTGTGGTCAGGACAGGCCAGACACGTTCATTCACACCACAATATGTAATTCAGGTCCTAATGGACCTTGCCTAGAGTACTGGTGCTAATGAAGGATAGAACCAGCTCTAAATTGTTTCCACAATGTTAGTAAAATTGAATTGTCCAAAATGTCTTGTTATGCTGAAGCATTCAGAGTCTCTTTCACTAAAGCTAAAAGGCAAAGCTCAGCTCCTGAAAAATAACCCCTCACTATAATCCCCCATCTACCAAACTTTACACTTGGCACAATGTGGTCAGACAAGTACCACTTGTCTGGCAACCGGACTGGTTTTTTGGATTGGCATATGAAAAGCACCAGTCATGACAGCATGCATTTCACCGCTGCATCTGATGCTTTGCATTGCACTTGGTGATATACATGGCTTAAAAGCAGCTGCTCTGCCATTGAAACCCATTCCACGAGGTTCTCCGAACAAAGCTCTGGGGATAATTTGAAGGCCACATAAAGTTGGGAGGTCTGCAGCGATTTACTCTGCAGAAAATTGGTTCAATGGTTAAAAATCCGCTGATTCTGGATCGTAAAAATAAGTGGTTAAATTGCTGTCATTCCGAAATGCTTCAATGTTTTTATAATATAGTTGACAGGAAAATTGTTAGAAGTAGATAAATTCATGACAATAGTTGTTGTACTGGTGCCAATTCTGACATAGTTCCACTCTGACATAATTCACTCACTATTGAAAGTGATTCATCATTTTACAAATGTTAGTAAAATTTTAGATTTTTCATTCAGGTAGACGTTAAATCGTTTGTCATACGATTTTTTTTTTTATATTCTGTGAAAAATGTAGGCAACACAATGTAAATATAGATTGACAGACTGGACCAAGAACATACAGAAGTAAAAAATAAAAAATGTATACTGCAGATTGGCAGAGAAAGAGAGATACAGAAAGAACAAACAGAAAAAGGGTATATAAAGTATGTATACGTGTAATCTTGTCATTATAGTGATTATACTAATATTGCGAAATCAAGCCATACAGATGGTTGCCTGTTTGGCGATCAGAGAGAGACATTGAAAGAAAGAAAGGGTAAAATACAAAAAGAGAATTAGAGACAACAAATTGAAAAAAATAAGAAAGTGTAGAAAGTTTTAGAAATTGCATAAGGAAGTTTAACTCCATTGGAAATGAGATGGAAAGGCAGTACGTGCAAGTAGGGGTTCCAATTCGAATAGAAAAAACATGTTTGTGAACTCTGTGCACCTGATGATCTATCTTTAAAAATGACAGACGAAAGCAGGAAGAAAAGGTGAAAGTAACGGAGATGATGAGACGGGGAGCAGAAGGAACCATAATTGCGATCAGGATATCCTTCAAGGAAGCAAACAGAGAACAGACAGCTGACGCATGGCTATTATTAGCTGCTTGATAACGAAGCGCAGAAATAGCATCCAGCAGCTTTTTACAACATGATTTGAGGGCATGTACAGAAAAACATCTCAACTTCACTGTGTTCCTCCACCCCGAAGGGCAAGATTGAGTCTTTATCCTGAAGTTTCCTAAAATGTGCCACTTTATTAACAGCATCTCAGGGACTTTTACCGAGCATCAACATTTGAGAGAATCCAGCAGTCGGGAAAACAATGCAATCCAAGGCTCAGTTCTCCGAGGTCAAGCAACAGAGACGGAAGTCTTCTCGAATCCCGCCAACGCTCAGAGACAAAAGCAAACTCTGTGTCATCCTGAAACTTCTTTTGTTGTATTCTCAACCACAGACGCTCGTCCTTCAACTTAAAGACACAGCGAAAGCTCAATTTCCTCTAACTTTCACTGAATCGATTCATTCCAGATGTGTGTTCTTCGATGTTCTTAGATGAACTTTCAGTCATTTTGTACGTTTTGCCCAGTTTCCTGTGGCCTGAAGGAAACAACAATTTAAAATGCACCATGTGGCGTGTGAGAAAAAAAAATCCTGCTAAGACCTTCAAAAGAAAGTTCAGGGTCATTGCGTGGTCTGACGCCAGGGTCTGTAACAACATGTGCTTTCCAATTACAGAGAAAGAACCTTGACCCTCTTAAGAAGGTGATGAAAACACAAAACTCTTTTTCTCTCCTCCCCCGGTCAGACACACCAGGCACTTTTGCCAAATACCCTCACATTTGGCAGCCGACCTTGATCCATCCATGGAGATGGTGTCTGCGTACATTTATACGGATGGAGAGCCAATGCTCAGAGATCTGGCACATCACCTGTTGCCGTGTGTTCGATCACGCTGCCGAGGGGAAGCGTCGCTTGGCCAGTGTTTATGCTTGTTACATTTTCCTGTCCCTGAAACAGACGGCCGTCACCTTCTCGAGAGAGAACACAGGCGGACACAAAGCCAAATGAATGAAACCAACTATCATGCAACAATTTAACCAAAAGGAAGTAAAGTATTGCTTTGTTGACAACTTTAGATCTTATATTTTATTTTTAAACTCAAGGCTGGGCAAAACAGGATGGCAGAAAAAACAATCTTTGTAAATATTATTACTTAATAACCAATTATATGATGTTTTAGATTTAGATTTATTTTAGATCGGTGTGTTTAATGTTACTGTCACTAGAAGAACAACAAAATTGTGTTTGGAGCATCTATCATAGTACAAACAAACAAAATAAATGTAAATAAAATAAATAATACTATATATATATATATATATATATATATATATATATATATATATATATATATATATATATATATATATATATATATATATATATAGTATATATATAGAAGACAAAGAATAAAGACATAGTGTGCAATGCAGACCAGTTCAGTTTTATTATTTTATTAAAAGCTGGAGGTATGAATGTGGTGGTTATTGTCACATAATACAAAATGTATTATTAAATGTATACAAATATTATAAAATTATTATTACTTGTTTACAATTTGTTCCTAACTTTTAACACAGATGAAAGACTTTGCTTTGGTCTGGGACTAAGAAAAGCGCTATATAAATCTTGAACTCGAACAATGTTCTATGGTATTTTTTTCAGTTTATTTGCAATTTTACCTCAAACACTATGAAATCCTAAAATTATCATTACAATATTCAATATTCACAATAGTTTAAATAAATTAAAGAAGAGTTTACACTTTATATTTGTGTCAGCATTTTTGATATTTTGGATGTTTGATAAACATCAAGCAGCAACAGTGTGGTTCCGAATGTGTCTTTATTCAGCTGCAGGCACTACTGGGGTCAAGCGGGAATGTTTACATGTCTATATATACTGGCTTAAGTGGTAAGAGGGGTTTTGAGTTCAATCTGTACATGTAAGCTGCTCCATATGTCTAGCTGGTGGCAAAAGTCATCTAAGATTGCTGGAAAACCCTGACTTTTTCATCTTGTTCTCTTTTCTTAGCATTTAAATTGCAAGTATCATTAAAGTGTGAGAGGTTTGGTCTTTCTGCTTCGGATCTTCAGACAAGACTCTGGCCGCAGGCTCCTGGGGTCTTACGTAAACCCCCTGTCAAATCCACCTTTTGCGCCGAGTTCGCCTGACAAATAAGTGATGACCGTTCACATTTTTAATTCAGGAGACTGATGAAAAATTCACAGTAGCAACACGAGACCTTGATTCAAAAAACAACCCACCCGTGCCCATAGACCTCCACCACCACCATCCCTCCTGCTCACATCACTCCACACACCAGAAAAGTGAAACCCCTTCTCAACCAATTCACTGTCTAAACCTATTTGTTTATTTCGAAGCGTCCACTGATGCCTCTTTCAGATTTGTCAAGCATTCCTCACACATTAAAAATGTATGTAATTCGAGAAATGTTTTTTTTGTTCTCTTAAAGCTCTGACGGTGTGGATGCAAAAATCTAAAAATATAGACCAGAAGAATTAAAAAAAGAATTCTGCTCAGCCATTTAGATATTTGATGAAGGTTTAGTTTTTGCTCTGAACTTAAGTAATTTACACTGTACTTTTAATGCTGTTTTAATTTATGAAATCTAGAATTATTTTAATACAACACACTTGATGGACATCTATTTTATTAATTGGGATTTTGTGATTTTGAAGTTCAATAGCTTAATTTTTTGAGCGTGTGTGTGTGTGTGTGTGTGTGTGTGTGTGTGTGTGTGTGTGCATGAAATGATGTATAATTTATTTTCCTGTATTTTAATTTGTGGTATATAAAATTTCCCAAAGACAGTATAAATACAAATACTGGTATGTTTATTAAAATGTGAGAAATACTGGATTCATTTTTTTGGTGTGTATCTTGGATCATATGAGCACTAAAAACACACATACACTCACACACACATTTTTAGTGAACTCTGATACCAATAATTGTTATTGCAGAAATGTTTTCTCAGGACATTTCACACTGTACTGTATGTAGATGTTACGCAATAGTTTTGACTCATCTTATTAACTAGATTGTGAAAAGTTGTGAAAGTGGGAGATTCGATAAGCCAACACACTTTCAACGCAATGAAAATGGGTTTAGACAAAGAAATAAATAATGCGTTTTTAAGACTTATATCCACCCTTATTGGCTAAATAGTAAAAATATGTGTATATACAGTATACACATACTACAAATATACTACCAACTTTCCTTACTTCTAGCCCATAAGTCTTTCAGCCACATGCAGCATCAAACCAAAACCTCGACCCCTGCAGGCCTCGTCTGATCAAACAGAAGCACATCTTGATATGTGCCCAGCTGTTTTTAAGAGCAGAACATCCTCTTCATCCTCCTGCCCTCACACTTTCTGCTCCAGCCAGCTGTTCTTCATCAATTTTTCTCCTTATCACAGCTGCAAATGTGAATAATCCATGACGTCTGCTGTCGAATGGGAGGACCTGAGTGTTTGCTCTGTCTCTCGGCATCTCTCTCCCTCCTCTTCTCACTTATCCCGAGGACAGATTTTCATCAGGCCTGCTCAATGTTTAACATGACAGGACTCGGTGGACATCACAAGCAGGGACTGCAGCGAGGCGACTGGTTGAGTTGGACAGGGTCAGAGGGGCAGACACGGACCCTCGAGCGCTCTTACAGCATCTATCAGATGCAAGACCAGGTTTGTTGGTAGATGAAAATGTTTACCTTACTGCACACGTCTGCCTCCATCTCTCCTTTTCTTTTTGGTTTTGATGATGACTGAGACGTGCATGACAGAATCATATAAGCAATATCAAAGTGAAGCCACAAATACTTCAGAGAAATTCTGACGGAGGTGTGATGGTCAGTAGGTCTTGTTGTGAAGCTAAATAGAACAAGGAGCAGAGGTGTACAGAATGCCTGAAAACAATACTTGAGAAAAAGTATGGATAACTTACAATGAAAATTATGAGTCATCAATTCAAGACTTACAAAGTATACAATTTTAAAATAACTTTTGTACTTTACTCATACTGAATTTAACCTCAAAAACACAGAAAAAATGTTTACGAGATTTCATTTCCAAATGTAGAAATTAAATTTGTTACATTTGGCAGAACAATATAGATTAAAAACTCAAATGTGCTAAAATAGATCATTCACGTCTACTTGATTTAGCTCATAAATAGCTTCCAGTACCTTCAGCACCCTGCAGATGGCAATATCGCCTCATCAATCAAGAAATTAACCGATAATTTGACAGAAAACAGAAGATGCAGAGTTGTTGTGCAGAATCACACGGTAATGAGTAACTGTAAGTGTCTATTCAAATGTAGTGGAGTAAAGAGAACATACTCAATCAACAATGTAGTCAAATAGAGAGTAAAGCAAAAAGAGGTAGATTGAAAAAGAAATACAACATGATAGAAAGAAATTGATAAATACACAGTAGTAGAATTAGAAAACAAGACTGAGAGAGACCCTAACAATGGTTGTGGCATAAATAGATGCAAGATTTAAAGTGACAGTGGACGAATCATTAATTATGTTTAACCTCCTAGCACGATTTTTTTTTCCGTAATCGTGAACAGCACGAGTCATACCACGAAACATGCAGGGGATCATTCCCGTGACTGTCAGCCATCACCAGAAAAAAGATGGAGCTGGACTTCCTGTTCCTCAAACATCGAGTTATGGTAAAAAAAAAATGCAACGGCAAAAATGCAGCAAAAATATGATATGCCTCTAATATGATTTTAAGATTATTATAATTTGCTAAATAGTCATGAATTTTCTGGGACTTCATGAAACAAATATCTTGGTTACTAAAAAAGGGACCAAAATGATGTATCCAATATACATGGGGGAATGGTAAGTGTCCATTTAAATGTAGCAGAGTAAAAAAAAAAAA
>CM051503.1:2391400-2492801 GCA_028031935.1 Paedocypris micromegethes | reverse complement strand
TATATATATATATATATACTCATTCAAAAATGTCAAATTTGTGATACTCAGTACAAGTACAAAGACGCCTTTTAAATGTATTAAGTAACAAAGATCATTTGAAGGTACTTAATGCTATCTATGAACTAGATTACATCAACGTGAATCAGCAATTACACTTTTGCACATTTGAGTTGAATTTTTACAGTAGGGTACTTTTACTCTAGTATGGATTTCAGGTACTCTTTACACCTCTGTCACCAAGGATGTTCTCTGTTATTTTATTTTCAAGACAGAGGTCACTGAATTATGCTGCAAAATCCAATGGCAAGATCTCAATGAGTAGATCGACTTAAATAAGCATTGGACTTTCTATTTATTAACTACACCAAGAGTCTTTTGCAAAATGTCGACTTAAGTATGCAAATTAATTCAGCCAAATCAAGATTTCTCGTAGGCCCCTAGTATTGCGCAATAGTGAATTTTATCACTGTGGCGATTCTTTGTTCTCACATCGCTGAAAGATAGGATCGTTCAGGATACAGGCTAGCAAGTTTGAGAAATAAAGTAATGATAAAACAATGAAATCACACAGTGCAAAAAAAACGTAGCACTCCAGTTGCCATTTGCAGTGGGTTTCTGAAGGTTTCCCTACTTCTGATCCATGTTTGCTTGAGTAATTAAGAAGCCATGAGCCAGGTTGTGAATTCCCAGATGTGGATGCCACTGTTGTGCCCTCCGGCATTCTCAATTACTACAGCAAACACCCTGCTGTGAAACCAAATGCCTGACGCAAGGTTCTCTCAACAGCATTGGCTTTTGAATGAACAGGTGTTATGGCGACTGGTGAAAACACTGGGTTTCTACAATTCTCTCAGCAGCCATGATCCGCAGCAATCGGTTACAGAACTAATTGAGAATTAGTATTTGTGCCGTTTTACTCGACTGGCACAAATACTGTGCCTGTAATTATGAACAGTGACTTAAAGAACCCATGTGTGTAATAATTCCTCAACTAGATTTGAAAAGGTATTACAAGGAAAAAAAAAAAGCACACTTGCTTTTACTTTGCTTTTTTTTTTTACGGACTCTTAAATATTAGCTATCGATATTTGGTTGCATGAAAAAATTCTGTTGATCAATGATTTGTTGATCAATGATTTGTCAACGAGACACAAACTACACATCCCATAATGCAGTGCTTTGACTGTCTTGCCTTGTATTAATTATACATCTATAATTTGTAAAATGTATTTATTTGAAAGAACATTTGTAATTGTTGCATCTTGATTTATTTGACAGTATATAATTTTAAATAAATGGCCAACATATTTTAGGTTAAAATGTATTCATTGTGAAATAATATTCTGGCTTGTTTTTTATGTATAAATAATTTTTCATTTTAGAGTGTTTTGCAAATGTTTATCATGTTCGGCCCGGGGTTTTGGTCCCATGTACAAATGAGTTTGACATCACCGCTCTAAGACTTATAATAAGAATAAACAAGTCTAAATGAAAGCAACTTATATTAAATTATTATTTGAAAGAAACAAAAAAGAACTTTTCTTCAATGCATACGAGCAATTGCAAGACCATTGAGAGTTAAGTGGGTGGCTCAGAAACCATTAAAAGCTCCTATTACCCATCCAAACTCAATTGATTCTTAATATACCGCTTTTAGGAATTTGGCAGCGTTTTTATTACATTTTTTTTTTGTAGCTCTTCCTCTATTTTGGAACTGAGGAAGGCTATGAAGCCTGGTCAGGGTGGCTGGTCTAAATCTGTCGCCCCATCTGGGGAGAACCCGCTTAGAGATTAGGTCACCACAGCACTCGATCTGGCTATGACGCCAATACTGATCCAACAGCTGGTAGGGGTTTGACCAACCCTCCACATTCCTGCACTTGTTTACATAGCTTATTTAAGAATATTACACATTTCTAAAAATGGGATCTGGTCTTAATTTACTTTGAGCATCCCATGATAGACACCCATGACAAAGGCAAACCTTATTATGCACTCCATCCAGTCTTTAGGTATAAAGTGTTTTTATTGCTTTAGCAGTTTAACAAAGCAACTTTTATCTCTTGCATACGAAAGTATTATTTCATATAAAGTGACCTGTAAAATTGAAAACTCTAAAATTGTGATTTAGCTCATAAATAGCATCCAGTACCGTCAGCACCCTGCAGATGGCAATATCACCCTTAGTGCCAAAGAAATTAATCGTGAAAAAAAATTTCAACTTGTCGCGCACGATCACAATGTAACAAGTAACAGTAAGTATTCATTCAAATGAAGAGAAATAAAGTAGGGAGTAAAAGTTGCTTATATTTTTGAATACTCGTAGCCAAAAGATGAATAAACAAAGACAATTTACTCAAGTACTTTACACCATTGAAAAAGCAACGTTCTAACCCATTGAATATCATGCTTTTCCTAAAACATCAGTAAATATGATCATGGATATCTGCTGATGATAACTCCTCTAGAGTTTGCATTCATTTCACGTCTCACTATGAAACACAGTTGCCATTATCTAAAACATGACTTCAACCAACCTTGATATAACCCAACGCTTGACGCCGCCGCCCAATCTGACCTCATTCAAAATCGCTTTGGGTGAGTAAATACGTCCTGCCCTGATGCTCTGGAGCTACATTTCTCTTCCTGTCCTCCCTCCTGCCGTGAACTGTCTGTTTTTGTGTTCTTGATTGCTGCGGTGTACCTGTCTGAGTAGACACCACACGAGTACATTCATCATTTTATTGTACTCAGTGAAGAAAGCCTCTCAGAATATAAATCTTTATATAAGTTTCCCTACTGAATGCTGGTGCAGACATCCTCAGATCAGCTTTAATCAGTAGAAACTGAAAGACGATAGTAAAGAAAAGACTGACTTAAAGAGATGTGTTATTGATTCCATTGTTCGGTCCAGGCATATTTCTCAGCCCAACAACAACAAAAAAGGACATCTGAAATGTGGAAATGCAGTGGAATTTTTATTGAAAATATGTAACTCTAAGGGGTAACCCCCGGGGCCTTGTAGTAGGCACTTTTAGATTTATATTTGATGGATGTGAGGTTATACTAAAACCATTTGAAATTGTATGATGATGTGACTGATTTATGTGGGTTGATATGTTAACGGATGCTTTTTTTAAACAACAGTTTCAAAGGACCTATAAAGTAGTTACAAAGTAAGAGTGGCCAGGGTACGAAGATTCCGTCATCTTCTGCTGAAAGCTGTGAGAAAGGCACAAGCAGAGAAAAAAACAATGCTGAATGTACTCAATAGCCCTCACTGAATTTACACACGCATACAATTGTGGAAATTATTGTACATATTATTTCATGTAGAAGAAGAATGTTAATCTAAACATTGTAAAACAAATGCTTCTTCATACACACACACACACATACACATACACAAGACGCACTAGTGACACACTACAGATATAGAACACAGAAACACATCCACACAACATTTAATTCAATACACAATGTGACCTTTTTATGACTCTTCTTATAAGAGGATTGTTTTGCTAAGAGTCTTCAGTAGTCTGAATAATTGAAAATGAAAAAAAATGATACATTTGTAAAACGCATTGATTGAAACTGCTACATGAATAAATGAAAACTTCAATTGACATCAAAACTGTTTTAGCCCAAACTAATTAGCACTACTAAACCAATACATAAAAGTACATCTCAATATTAACATGCATGGGCATTATTTTATTCTAACAATGCCTATACAAAAATTATGATGAAAAAGTAAAATCAGAGATTAGTTAAACCAGCGCAGAGTCATGAGGAGCTGCCGCCAATCCATGTAACTCTGGGCCTGAAGCCACGACCCACCCAGTATTGGTCAACCATCCACAAAGTGGGAAACACAACACCAATCCTTTTCTTATTCCATTTCTAGGTCACAAGGAGCTGGAGCCAATTTCAGAAATCTGTGGCACTCCACCTTTGTCAAGATAGTCCATCCATCTCAGGTGTGCCTTACACTGGCTACAATAAAAACCTCAGATTTCTGAATATATATAATTTCATTTATACAGTTCCATGTTCTCTTTTATCACAATGTTTCCTATTTTCCAGTGACCTACATCCTTATGCATGGTCAAACTATTGACATCACAGCAACAAACCGGTATCATTTCAGAAGGTTCCGGAACTCATAATGACCTAATAATCCCTAACCCTAATCCTGAATATAGGCACCCCCCTGAATTTTCAGGCACAGAATAAAAAAATCCAAAACTTTGTTTACATTTCTAGTTCATTTACATTAAAATTCTCAAAAGAAAAGGCTATTTTAAACACTAAACAAATCCAATCTTTTTAACCTAACTTTTGACTTGCATCATTTTGTTATCGTTTTACTTGAATGATCGATGAAAAAATGTCAATCCTAGTGGTCAGAACTTAATTTCCCAATAGTCTTTGCACCAGTCAGGTTTTGTGGTTTGCACCCACTCAAAGTACCACAATAAAAACCCTTTTACCAAAGTACTGTATGTATATCAAAGTCCAGGTAGGCTTTCTCAAAAAGATAAGCTAATTTTTAAAATAGTCTTAAAAAGGCTGAGACTTCCCTTCAGTCTCTGGGTCTGACTGATATTTTGATATACAGACGTGGGACAAGGCAATTGCTGTACTACAAAGTCGTATCCGGACCCCGGTGACATTATATGCCAGGCTCCTGAGCCATGGAAACCACATACATCTAAACCGCATGTGCGGCATGTGCATTAAAAGGTGGAATGCGTGAAATGCTTGGCAAAGGTAAGGTCAGAAGAGTTATGGTCGTGTAGCATAACTCAGAGTTATGGTCGACACAGATCACGGCTGTACTCGATAACACAATTATAGTAAGAGCTGCTGTAATATCCTCGTGAATAGAGGAACTTTGACCAAGCAAGGCTGTGGCGAACACAGCATTAAAGCCCTGGTGTTAAAACCCCAAGAACACGTCCTTACAGTAAATTAAGTAAGATATAATAACAAAAAAAAACCTCCCATTTATCCTTTTTCTAAGGCTTACTCAATTTCTGGGTCAAGAGAAGCTGGCAACTATCTCAACTATAAGCAACTTTGGGTCTAAAGCAGAACACACACTCAGGATTGGAGGCCAACTGAAATGTGCATTTGTGAGAAAAAGAAAAAAAAACAGAAACCCATTACAAAAAAATACAAAATTTGATTGTTACAGTGGAATCAGGTCATTTGTTTTCACATTGTCTTTGGTGAAACTGGATTATTCTTGAATTGTATATAATGGAAGCCAGCTTCGAGTTACTAGTTAAAAACCCAGATATTTGAAACCACAACATCAGCAACTGAAGAACTGTGTGTATTAATAACACACACAGTGTGACATTTGAGGGAACGAACACAAAACTGCATTACGATCTACTTATTGAGAAGAATAGATGGCCTTTAAGTAATATGATATTTACTGGAAGGATGTCGAGGAGACTATTAGACGACTAAAAGATTGTCTAACCTTTCTGCCGCAACACAACAACAGTTTGTCCATGTCAGCTTGAAAACGCTCCCCGCCGAGGAAACGATGTTAGAGATTGTCGTATAGGCAAACATCGAAGAAACAGATTGATCAAAACAAACCGTGTTAAATTAAACACCAATCTCAAAAAGCCCTGTTAGATTGACTGCACCCTTGTAAACAAGAATAAGGAAAAACTTAAAATCAGACTCATACTGACATTGCTTTTCCGATGGTCTCTCAAATGTCTCAGAAATAAGATTTGTGAAACTATTTGCCCATTCCAGGGAGGAACATTACCGGCATCGTTTCCTCATGTTTTATTCATTGCGTTCCTCACACTTTCAATGCAAACAATCATTTAAGCAGCATCTTGCTTCTTTAAAGTTTCAAAGTGTCTAAAAAGATTCTTAAACTTGAATTTCAATTGCATAAAAACAACATTATTTTGAAAAATATTTTTTTATGATACATAACGGATGATTGGATGATTGATCGACTAGTTAACCACTTAACCTTACTGAGTGATAATAAAAGATTTCAGTTACTGGTTGGATTTGTTTCCTGGGTTAGCACATCACATTCACATTCACAAATAAACATGTCAAAATTCTGTCCATCAAAGCAGAGCTGACAAGAATCTGACATCACCACATGTTTGTCAGCAGAAATATTTTTGCACTTGATGTTTTTTTTTTAAACAGTATTAATTTAAGGAGAAAACTGATGATTGATGTATAATTATTTTTCTGCCACATTCATTAATTCATTGGTTCGTTCATTTATTCATATTCCTATTTGTATTCAAACTACTGTAATATCCCTGTCGCTGTTGATCATTTTGTTTGTTTTCTTTGATTTGTAAACCTCTCTTCAGGTTTTCTACTTAGCTACGTATTATGCTGCTCATCATTTATCTATCTGTTCATGAATCAGTTTGTTTGTTTTTCTTTCATGACCTGTCTGTCTGTCTATCTGTCTCGGTTCACCTATCCATTTGTCCATTTATCTGATTATTCATCCATAAATCAATGTAATATCCCAGTCTTTATTGAATGTGTTTGTTCTTTAGAAGCTGTCTTTCTTTTTGCATTGATTTCTCCGTCTGATTTTCTGCCTGTTTATCCCCATAAAGTTTGTCCATTTATCCACCCGTCCATATGTATGTCATCTATATGTCAGTCAGTTCGTCTGTCCATCCATTCATTCATCCACCCATAAATACAGTACAACCCATCTCCCTGTTTTTCTCTTTTGATGTCTCCCTGTCTGTTGTTATGCCTTCTTATCTCTCCTTCGCTTTCTCCAGCCATTCAACCATCCATCTATTTATATTTAATATTGCGCCATCCCAAACAATATGTAGATTTTAGTCTTTTAATTGTTCTGTATTGTTAAACATAAATCAGACAATTACAGGAACATTGACTCATGTAGACGTTCTCTTCCCTACAAAGAATAGTTTAGCAAATATCAAAGGCTGTTAATTATTAATAAATCTTAAGTCTAAAACCCTGTCCTGTAAGCACATGAATCATTTACTCGTCCAGGGGTCTGGGGTGGGTTGTAACCTCAATTTGAGCTTAGGAACAAATTACAGTCCACTGCGTTCATCCTAAGTGGAAATGCCGCCTTTAATGCAATCATCCGTCGCAAAGTAGCTGCTAATTCACACGTCTGGCTCACACCCTGTCGAGACAGGGAGAAGTTGTCGGGAGGTTGTGGATGTTTGCTCTGCTTTCACAGCAGGTGTGAGGGCCTGTTGTTCATCCCTGTCTCCCATCAGTGTCACTTCAACATTTCTCTATTCTGCAACTTGATTACTGACAGACTCCACATTTATTAAATTACGAGCATATTGTGAAATAGCTACATGAATAAAATATGAAAATACTTTATAAGGGAAAATATGCTCATTAGTTATATGCAAAAAACACATTTAATCATAATCACATATTTGCAATAAAGAGTTTGCTATTATTCAGTACATTAACGAATCTAAAATTTTTCAGAGTATTTGAAATTTTTATTAAATTGGCATATGTTATGTCATTGATTGGAGTTAATTGCAAAAAGCAATGAATCGTTATAAATCAATAAAATGCTGGCTTGCTAGTTTAATATTCTTAAAACACATGCCCAAGGATCACATGCTTTAATCCAATTTTGTCCAGATAAATTTGAAGTAAAAAATACTTTAAAAACGCAATTACTCCTTAGCAATCAATAGATTTTGGCTTGCTCTGGTTTAATACATTAGACACTTCTTTAAGATCCCGATTCCACTCTGCATTAGATTAAGGCTAATAGTCTGTCAGCATGTGCACCATCAAATTGGATTGTGGTATAAAAAATGTTATAGACTATATAAATTGTTCACTCAGTATTGAAGCAGCATCAAAGCCAGCTGATATAGACTGATATAAATTGTTTTGGATATAAATAATATTAGCTATATATACGAGGGTGGGGGCAATAAATGATCGAATAAGACTCAAGTTAGTGTAATAGCACTTTTCAATGATCATAATGCAACAAGTGAGAGGGTGGTGGGGAGAGGGAGAGGGAGGAGGGAGGGAGGAGGGAGGAGAGGAGGGAGAGAGAGAGAGAGAGAGAGAGCAGAGAGAGAGCCTAGTTAGACTACGAGAGATCGCTCGCGAGAATCTCTGCTAGAGATAGCGTATCGATCTCTCTCTCTAGCTAGTCTCTCTCTGATATCTAGCGAGCAGAGACTCGTCCATCATCTCTCTCTTTTGTTCATCCCTGAGTATAAAGTTCTGTTCTGGCATCACCTGTTTACTTTGGCCGTTTATTCATTCAGAGGCGCGCATAACCAAAGACCCCCTGTTGTTTTAGAGCCAAACACCCCCGACTGCTCGTTGCCCCCCTGGTTTAAACCCTTAACCAATCGAAAAAGGCGGGGGGCGTAGGCCAACGTCTTTCCCGTGGACCGAGAATTGCTTCATTTTCAAACTGGATGTTTGGAGGCGACAAAGCGTCTCGTTTTATTCTTCCAGCCTATTGCCAGTCAGAAAGACAGTCGGTGCGGATCACATCCTCGTCCCGCCGCTGCGTAACTGGAGATTGAGCAGACAACGGAAGATCGCGCGCGAGAGGCGGCGTGTAGATGCGCTACTGAGCTCGAGCTGTCCAAACGCGCACAGCTGCAGATGCGAGCGGACTCCTGCAGATCGGGGGATAGAAGCTTTGTAATATCACTCTTAAGCGGAGGATTTACTCCTGACCGAATGGATGAATGACTTTCTTCCCAGAGCGACGCAGGGTGAACAAGGAAATCTAAGTGAAAGGCACCGTTGGGAAGAAGTTCTGAACTTTAAAGAGATTGTGGCGCTGATGCTTTGACTTCACTTGGATGGAAGACGAGACATTCAGCTCTCCGAGCTGACGTTAATATAATCTACTGTTTTGGTAAACCGGTCTAGGGAGCGGACGAGGACCAGCTAAAGAAATCATCCGCGTTTCTGTCCAGTCGGAGCTTCCGTGCACACACGTTCTGTCTGGACTGCAGATCAAGTGTCGGAGTCTCCGGAAAGATGTTGGCGTATTTCATCGCATTGTGCCTTTTAGGAACAGGTGAGACGTGTTTCCTCTCATTGAATTTACCGAGACTTTTTTTTCAATCAACAACTGCGGTTACGACAAGATCGTTATCACTCATCGATCTTTCTATTACTCATGCATCACTCAGTTCTCTTTAAAGTTGACGCGATCAAATCAACAGTGCTAATTGTGTTTTCCGATCGAAACGATTTCATCTGAGCGTATTAAGCCTGTGCCACGGCGCTACAAGTCAAGGAAGTGTGTGAATTAAAAGTCACACTAGATCTTTATCCCGCGTAATGCTGCGGATGATGATGCTGCCCAAAGATGCAATTCCGCGGTGGAATCACACGCCATGCAATACGTAAAGTGACACATTCGCACATGTGCGTGTTTATGTTTTTAATAATACCATTCAAATGTGTGCAGTGTTGCGTGAATTCCCTTACCAGAAAACCCTAAATAAGAAGTTGCTGTCTGTGTAAAAGATAGAGATTGTTTTGTGTTTAGGAAACTTTTATTAAAATGTCTGTGCGCAGAGCATCGTTCAGCACAAAGGAACAAGTGTGCGCCGCAACTAGAAAAATGAACTGAACTTGGCTGCCCATGAGTGGCACGTTGATTCGAAGTTGAACCCGAGCGCAGCTTTTTATTTGTTTACGGCACGTTAGAAAAGCGAAAGAAAAGACAGAAAAAAAGAGAGAGAGTGAAGCAGGTGTGACGGTGATAATGGTTTTATAGCCTAACACCTCTTTGAATCTGATGGTTGGATAAGTGCGTTGAAAGCCAGAGGGTCGAGGGAGATCTGCATTAAAGATGCTGTAATCGCAACGGCATCCTGCCTTTAAGAAACAGCTCTTAATAATTCCACAGTCAGCGCCACCAAGACACATTCTCCTCTCAAACAGAATAATTTAACAGCATGAAATAAATATAAAAGATAGCGGGCAGAGGTGCGACTTCTCGATGCGGTCTTGAGAGAGCCGCTAATGCGCAAGATCTTGAAGATTATGCTCGTCTCGCTGTTGATTTATTCAGTATTTTGCGCTTTATGTAGTAGTGCCCACAGGCATCTCGGGTGTGAATAAGCTGGATATCGCTTTCTGCTGCACTCAACTGCCTCTTTTGTTTTAGACTGAGACTGGCAACACCGCAGGGAAGGGACAGACCCGTTATTCTCCATAAGAAATTGAGAAAATCACAACGCACGTGTTCATGCCGATTGATGAAGATGCGCTTGTCGTGTTTTTTGATTCTAGGCGGAACGTAGCACAAACAAATTACAGCGCAACAACATTGCCCAATAAAAGACTCGTATGAGTCGGCTCATTTTCGACTCTTTAAGACAACCCGTCTATGCAAATATCTATTTATGAACGAATCAGATGAGTCGAATGCTTAAAGCGAATCAGGTGATTGTTAGTAGTACTAGTCTTGAGTTGTAGGTGCTTTTTTGAATGTATCAGTATCAGTTATGAAGTCGGATAATTTCACTTTGCTGTTCCTTAATCACGTTTATGCACAATTTTGTATTTACTAATGATATAAAAGTATGCGACTTGTTGCATACGTTGCAAATTGACTAAAGTAACGTATTAAGCTTCAGATTTGTTGTGTGTTGATTACTGATGATGTACTGATCACTGAGTACTAATAATCTTCTGTTTTTCACATTTTGCAAAGATGCACCGGTTGATACATTTGCGCACAGTCTTGTTTTCACCAAAGGGGGCGCTATATTCGCTCTGTCTGGAGGGAAGCAGGTTGATTCATTTGCAAACCAGTGAGGGATCCTTGATCCAGTGCGCCTGTTGTTTCCGTGCCTTTTATCAAATATTTTATTCATTTGGTGCATTATTAACATTGCCTTTGATTCAGCTTGAGATAAAGGCTTCAAAATCCCTCGCCCCCCTCAGATCCAAACGTCTTTTTTATTCTTCTGCCAATTAATACTACAACCGCAAGAGAGGCAAAGCGCTTTCAGTCTGTGCTTCAGTAAACGAATTAAAAACAAATGTTTATTGGCAGTTAAGCTGTGCTTTCTGTCTGTCTCCCTGATAAATGAGTTTGCCGTATTGACATGGATGGAGGCGGTGATTAAATTTAAATGTTGAATATAAATGTATTCACAAGAGAGAAATAGTACATTAGACACTAATGTTTAGAAAGTGCCTGTCTGATTCACAACAGACTTTTTTCCCGCCTGTCATTGTTCCATTAGGATTAATTTCCTTGAAGACAACTCTCACCGCTAGTTGTTAATGACGGATGTTTTTATGGTTTCTAAGGGAAAGCGTGACCCTGGCTGTACTCTAGATGTTTTTTCTCATCATTGAGTGGGTGTGTAATGAAGACAGAAGGGGGAGGGATACGGAAGAATAGGATGTAGCAGAGCAATTCTTTGACAGACCGGTGGCAGCTGCTTAGGGAGGAGCGGAGAAGCTCCAGGACGGCCTGAACCACTCATCTCACCTGACATCCATACAAGCAGCATAGCAGATTCTGAAAAACTACCACCAGCTCCCTCCCTTTCTAAGGAATGTCTCGTGGATAGATACTGCAGAGAGAGCCGAAGCTTGGCCAGCTTTATAAACACACAGGCTCTCTTACTCCCTCACACACACACACAACCTAACATGGTGCGGGCACACATTTTCCTTATCACACAGACCTTCTCTTGTTTGCTTTCTCTCCCTCTTCGCCCCTCTCTCTCTCACACACACACACACACACACACACACACACACACACACACACACACACACACACAACACACACACTTTTCAGTGTCTGACAAGACCAAGACTCAAAACTGGTAGCAAAGATCAGGGAGTGAAGCGGAGAACATGGCAGCAGCAGACACACACCAGCCCGTGTTCCAGATTGTCATGTCCATGCCCGTACCAAAGCTCAGCCACTTCTTTCCGCCAACCGTAATTTGCTTTCTCAGAATGTCCCCAGATTCCCAGAGGAATTCTGCTGTACTATGCTGTTGGTATTTCAAGTAATCTTCTGCACTGTGCTCTTTCTTCCGTTCCTCTCTCGTGAAACCTTTGGTTTGGGGTTGGTCTGTCCCATAAGGCTACGTTCAAAGGAAGCATGCAAAGATCACAAGACCTTTTCTTTATGCTTCTTTTCCAAGTTCAAAAGAAATATATAACTGACTATGACTGGGTATAATTGTTGTCCTATTTCATCCTTTCCTCAACCTCGTCATGTTTAACCACTTATTAAATTGGCTAATTAGAATGTATGCTAATATAGAGAGTATCTAAAGAATATAGAATGAAGGGAAATGTTCTCTTTATTCTGTCAACTTGAGCTCAATTACGGAAAGAAACAGTTTGGATACACACCGTTGTGATTCATTTATACACGCAATAACAATAGCTGGGGACACAAATATTGTTCTTGCAATAAAAAATTGAAATGTATTGACTGAATCAACTGTCCTTGGCAAAAAAAAGTCATCATAACTGAAACAAACAATATTGGCGCAGTAAGTGGAGAGATCAAGTTAATGACAAATATTCACATTGAGTATTATTGACAAACTTTTCTCATTTATCCTATTTGTTTTTAAAAGAATTGAGATTTGTTTCACTACTAGTATAACACATCTATTGTCGATGTAATAGCTACATACATACGTATGAACAGCATGTATATATAAATCGATATTGAATTGAATGTGTAAATGTTAAATGTCTAGGATATGATGTGGAAAACAAGAAATCTGTAATAAATATAGAGTGAAAGTAACTAATGGACAGACTGTGGTTCCAGACACTAACACTAACAAACAGCTTTGCAGATCCTCAGACCTGTCTTTATGCCCGGCTCCATTAGAGGAACATATAGTTTGACCCCTACCCTGGGCCTCCCATTAGTGGCGAGGGCCGCTGGGTGCTGAGATTGAGTGGCGATGTGTGGTGATATTTCTGGCCATGTGGCTTTTTCTATTATGCATGAGCTGAATGTCTTATGAGACTAGATGTGGACTCAAACGGTGACATTGTATGTATGTGTTGTTAAGAGGCTTAATGTTGGCGTTGCACGGAGCTGCGAGGGAATGTATTAGTTGCAAACGATGTACTGTCCAGAATTGCCCAGCACTAAATGTAAAGGTAATAATAAAGAGAATTAAACACCTTTCAGCGTGATAAAGTTTCTAAATGGTTCTCATTAGGAAAACCTCACAGTCAGCAAAAGAATTTTAATGATAGTGCAGAGGAATTTTAATGGTACTTTCGCAATCAGAAATTTTTGCCTTGAATTATGGTTTTTAAAGTCGGTGACAGCTAATCTAACATAGTTTGGGCATTAAAATTAAGATTCAAATTGATAGGCATCATTAAAAATGTATAAAATTACAAGGTAATACAGAGCGGACAGGATACGAACCTACAACTTTTGATTAAAACCCTTTGGATTACATTTTTAATATTATACTATTATATAAAAATTGTTTACTATATTATTAGGTTGTAAAAAGTGGTTACACTAGCGAAGTGTTGCATGAGTTGCATGAGAGCAAGAGTACGACACACATGGTTCACAATAGTGCCAATACAGCAGAATCTGTCTGGTGCGGGAAGACATGATGCATTATTTAGGAGACTGTAGTATGGCATAGATATGGATGAGTTTTGGCCTTCTTTGATTCACTTGCACTCTGCAGACTGTAGCGAGATGGACTGGCTGCGAGCGCTTGAGTGCTCTGGGCTGTTTTACAGTGAGAGGTTGGCGCTCGGAGACATATTCAACATAAAGGTCAGTTTTGTTTACAGCGGAGAGCAAATCGTGAGATTTTCTCTGCCGACAACATTGTAGCGTCTGCATCTAAATGCGTTGCTGGGACCAATGTCGAGATTGACATTCAGGCTTGTGAATATGACCAGATCCTCAAAAGATTCAATCTCTTATGATAATTCCATCTGCATCTTTCTAAAGCACAATACGGAAAAAAAACATGTGCATCCTAACAGCGTCTGATTCAGATTCCGTCTGTGAACTTTCATACAACCTCCTGCGGAGAAAAGGGCACAACTAGTCTGCAAGCTTTTTTCCCGCGTCCTCGAGTCCCCTTCATGGCATTCCAACTGTAGATCCGATGACACGTACAGCTGTTGGGTTAGGGGGGTCTTGAACAAAGGCTCCCTCTGTTTTCTTCTCAAGACAGGGTGCGTTGCATTGTCTAATTATTCTTCAGAAACGTAAGACAGCAACCCTGGGGTTCACCCTTATTTCCAACAGCTTTCCACCCCCAGACGCATGTAAACTCACACTCATTTGTTCACACAGACAGACACAAAGTCGAATTAGTGGAATTGTGAAAGCAAATGAGAAGGTTTCCACGGCAAAGACTGTAATCAGCTTGCCCATGCAGGAGCACACAGATAAAGAACTTGGCGTTGCATTTAGGGGGGCTTTTGTTATCGGTTGTCAGTGTCTCTAGCTCGAGCTGTTAATGGCAGAGCCCGAAGGAGGTGGCAAGTTGTTCCTCGGCCAAGGGACAAGGCCATCTCCTCCATCTCCATTGTTTCCAGAGTTCCTCACTTCCTCTCGCCTCATCTCCGTCCACCCACATCCTCACCTCATTTTCCTTGGGCGGAAAGAGGAGCAAGTGGACAAAGAGGAATTGTGTTGGCGTCTTCCTCTGGAGGAATAAATGAAAAAGAGGGCAATTATGTCATTGTGAGCCCTCAGTTACATTAAAACGGACAGTTTGGTTTTCAAGGCCGGACTGTTTGAGACCGACTCCTGCCGTGGAAGTCTATCATCTCTCTTCACACGCTTGGGATTAATGTCGGGTTTCGAGTGTGTTTTTATTTTGAGTGAGCATTTGTTTCTATGCCGCAGATGAAAGGGTCAGATAATCACTAGTATTTGCATACAGTAGAAAATGAGAGTGTTTATTGCTGACATTATTCCCAGATCACAAAGGGGCGAGTCACAAAAGCCCGAGTTAATTTGGAGATAATCATTAAAACAATGCCTGAGGAAAGAAAGACACTAATTTCCTATTTTTAGAAGCACTTTGCTTGCATTTTTTTTTCTGCTAAGATGCAAAAAATATCACTAGTTACTGGGGAAATGCATCACAATTTGGTACGGCCATAAGCAAGGAAGTGGTTTCACTTGTAGGATTTGGTACAGCGCACATCGGCTTGAATTTTACCATCATCTCTAGTCCACCAAGACAAAATTGTATATCTCCTACTGTGACACAGAAAGCAACAGCAAATTGAAATTTATCTTCCATGTTGAAGCAATATCTGGGATCATTTTATACTCTCAGACCGAGTTCCCCAAGCCCAGACTTAAAGATGTCCCTGATATGAAGGGTATTTCTGCGGTGAGAAATGCAATTCTCCGGTGAAAACCGTTCATTAATTTTATCTGTCTGTTTATTTATTGAATAATAGATTGTTGCCGTCGCATTAGGGAAGGAAAATGGTTTGGCAAATCGCTGAGTGGGATTTGACATTACGTTTCTTATCGCTCATCTGACTGGGATGCGTGTTTGGTGCAGTTATGGATTCAAGCTCATTTGCAGATGAGTCATGGTGAATCGGATTGACTGACAGGGAACAGTAATGGATTGTTTCTCCAGCACGCACACAGTTGAAAGGGACACAGAGGGGCCGCAAAGATGAGTGCGTTGTGGTCAAAGCCACGTACCCTTTGTAGGGTGATTACTCAAAGCCTGGCTGCTTAATTAATGATTACTCCATCACAGAGTTTGTTGGAAAACACAGTGAAGACCTAGACTCTGACTTTGCGTGTGAGTTTTAATTGATCTTACACAGAAGCACCTTCCCTGGCCAACCTTGATTTTTGACGTTTCGCACAATGATTGTTTTTATCACAGTTTGTTAAAAAGCAAAACGCGCTTGTGTAGTTGTGAAAGTTTTGGTTGACGCACTCGAAGAATCCTTGGAGTTTTGAAGGATTCTTGAAGAGACCACTTGAAGAATTTTAGAACACACCGACACAAATGGATGTGTATTCTGTACGCTTTTATTTCGACCATGCTTCGCTTTCACTCCGTTTGTTAAACCAGGACAGTGTCACATAAGCATTCAGCATGAAGAAGGCAGAACGCTCCACTATTCACTAGCTCTCACTCTTCCTCTTCGTTCTCACTCTCTGTCCCTCCTCTATGTTGCATGCTTCCCCTCATCTCTTTCTCTCTATCTCTCTCATCACTAAACCAAATAGTTCTTTCTTTGTAGACGCCCCAGTGGAATGCTAGCACAAATATTGTGATTGTGAGCTCAGCCGTTAACCATAATACTCCTCACAGGAGAGAAGACCTCACTTAAGCTCACCCACCAAATCAGGGTAAAAGGCATCTCTGTTTATTTTCCATGCAGCTGGTGAAAAAAATTGAGAGAAGTTCTATCTGTCTCTTTCCTGCACAGTGCCCCAGTCTCAAGCCACAATTGTGGAGATATTATAGCTATGATATAGGAGATATGATTTGAACGACTCAATGGGGGTGTCCGTCAAATTTGTTGAACACATTTTTCCTTCAAAAGTCATGTCTCCAAGCCTGATCCTTCTGAGTGTTTTATTTCCCCACGTGAAAACAGAAGAGATCCGGCTCTGGGAAGAATTGCAAAGAAGCCATTTGGTTATGTGGTTCAAGTCGCTCGTGGTTCGAGTCCATGCGGCTTGATAAAATACTGTGCCAGTTGCAAAGTTGGAAGAGGGAATGGGAAGGGGTCAAACAGATTAGCTTCTAACCTCCTTGCTGTGAGGGTAATGGATAGCCTTGTATGGGTCTGAAGGAACACTTCATCTGTTCTTTCAGTTTAAAAGAAGGAAATTGAGTAACAAAGGCAAGCCAGGTGAAAAGGGACCACCTGACACCCGGGGGCAAAGATGATGCCTTGACAGCAGACATGCTAAAGATGCACCGGTAGGTCGGACCGGGGTGTGTGGGGAAAAAAGGGAATGGT
Organism: Paedocypris micromegethes; assembly: GCA_028031935.1. NCBI lineage: Eukaryota > Metazoa > Chordata > Actinopteri > Cypriniformes > Paedocypris > Paedocypris micromegethes. The sequence continues at coordinate 2,475,776 of CM051503.1, read as the reverse complement.
GGGGGTATGGGGGGTGTGATGGGCTGAATTTGATACACAGATTCCCTCAGACGATGAGGTAATGTCAGTGATTGCCCCCGGACCTTTCTTATTGATGCATTCCAGCCGCTCTGCTGTCGTGGGAGGCTGTAACGGATTACAGCGCAGAAAAAGACAGAGAAGCCTCTAATGGTCTGTGACTGGCCAAGGCGTTTAAACCCTGCAGAACTCCACAGAGTCACAAAGGAAGCTCGCACAAGTGCACATATACACACAAAGGCACACAAAAAAGCACTACCTCAGCATTGTAGTTGTGTTTAAACGCTCTCCCCCATTTCTTGGCGTGGTGTAAATACTGGTGTGGGGTACTTGCCACTCATAGATAAGAACAAAGATAAATTGGCCAGGGCAGGAGAGGGATAGAAGACAAAGGGAACGAGAAACAAAGGAAGATAAAGGGAAAGAAAAGTTGCTTGCTAAACAAAATGTCTGTTGGCGTGAAGAATGGGTCAATATTACCAGGTGAAGGCGGGTGAAGTTTAAAAGAGTGAACTGAAACACTGAGATAACCAAATAAAAAAAAAAAAACTGGCATGCAGATTAAACGCTATAGTTATACAAATGGTAATCCTGCGGAAAAGAGCAGTGTGAGTCCAGGATCAGGGCTTATTATGATGGTTTGTGCTCCAGATCAAGGGTTTTCCATCTTTTGATGTCAAAACCTCCTAATATGATAATCCATGTGTGGAGATTGTAGGGTTTGGTCTCAAATAGTTTTGCTTTTTGGTGACAATTGTAAGGAGTCTTTGATGAGATTATAATATTACAGCAAAGTAATAGTGGAGTTTTAACTGTTTTTAACGCTCTCAATTAGCAATATAATTTAGAGATTAACTGCAGATTATAGTGTTTAAATTACATTCAATTACTTATATAATATAAAGCACTATATTGCTTAAATTATACATAAAAAGTCCAATGCTTTTTGGAAAAATATGGGTTTTCACAATTTGCAAAAAATGCTCATGCAGCCAATATTTTTCACAAAACAAAAAAAGGCAAATACATAAGCAGCCTTGTTTTTTTTTAGAAAGGCAAACACCATGGAATACTTTGTGTGTATAAGGAAAGAATTTGTGTTTGATGTTAATAGAAACTGCTTCGTTTTTTTTCCTCAAGCCACTTGTTTTTGCTCTCTACTCGAGAGGATAGAGTGTGTTCCCGAGGTGTGACAAAAACAGCCTCGAAACGCAGAGGAAAGAAGCATTGGTTTAGGAGGACACAGCAGGTCCTTCAGTACAGGGCTCCGGGCTGGATTTGCACGCAGCAGGTTGCTTAGTTTCATGCATTCCCAAACAAAGCCACCTCGGAGCAGGTGAAGGAATGAGAAGAGTGGTCCTGCTGGAGCGGCGGTTCTCTAGCTGCTTCTCACTTACTGCAACAGACAAAGTGAGACATTAACTGTCTCTGGAAACGGGTTTGTTTTTCTTTGTGAGCTGCAGCTCATTGCGAGAAAGACCTGGTGATGCTTTATGAAGCCACTCGGAAAACAGAAGAAGAATGAAGGGTTGTCATTTGATACTGGCACGTCTTTTCCAAAGTCAATGTTTTGTTGGGTTTTAGCAGCCCAGCAGCTTTGTCAGGCTTGTTTGGGTATGAAAGAATTTCATAAGAATTGGAATCTTGGGGAGTGTGTTTCTTGGTTTTCTAGAAGTCTGGACTTTGAACATGTGGTATGGCCAAATAAGGCAACAAGAAGAACATGGAAAACATGTCAAACGTATAGTCTCTAATCATTTAAATATTACGTCACGTTAACATCTTGTAACACATTTTTTTAAACATAATTTCTGTCAATCCTAAAAACTTTGTTTCACGTCTCAATTATGAAATGTGTAATTTGGTTTTGGGTTGCAACATATCTTTGTTGACTTTGTTTCAGTTTTGAATTTATATCTTATGATGTTTTGAATTGCATCAATGTCCTTAGGATGTACAAAAGGATTCAGACTACTTCAAGGTTGACAGCGAGTGTGAGTAATGTTTAGTACACATCAAGCTATCAGTTGTATCTTTGTCTGTTTTCTTTTTTGTTGATTTAGTTGTTTTCCGTTGTAACTGTCTGTGGGTGTATGGGTGTGTCTGTTGTCTTCTCTGAGCTTGTTAAGAAATGACGAATAAGCGTGTAATGGACTCCCTACAGTAAATCACACTCTACTCAGGCTGAAGGATCAGAACAGAGTCAAACATGGACCACCATTCAACTGGGAGGTTCAGCAATCTTGCATGCTTCAGATACATCCTACGACCTTCCTCACACTCTAGAGCTTTGCTCATTTACCAGACATCAGAGAAATCTACAGTCCAAACTCACCGTGAAAATGTCTCTTGAATTAGGAAGCTAAACCTGTTTTGTCCCAGTGTGAGGCAGGAATCTTGGTGTGCAACCCCTTTGTTTTGTTAATGGTATAAATGGGCTCACTTAAGCGTAAAACCAAAGCAGCTTTAACTTGGAGGGAGGTAGGATTTTTTTTTGTTTTTAAAGTAGGAAAGGTGTTTTGTCATTGTCGGCTTAGCATGGAGAACTAAAAATTGCAGGTCAGCTGTTGGAATCCATAGTCGTCTTTTTTACAAAAAGCAATAAAGCTGAAAATGAACCTGTTAGCACAAAGGATGAGAAAGTGAACAAATATTAGCAGAGCAGTATCTACTAAAGAAACCTTGGATATTTTCATTTGGTCTTAATCTCGCTGTGACTCTCTGTATCTTGTTAACAAGTGCCAGCATCATTGAATACCCATAAGACAAGTCAGCATGTGTGTTTTCACACCAATTAACAGCTCTCTTTTGGATCCTGCTGAAGTGATGATGGGCCGTCTCCGGCCAGAGTCACATGGTGTTTATGTATTTGGATTTTCTTTTCTTTGTGATGCTAGCAATGCTGAGAAAGAGCACCAATCCTTTGAGAAATCCAAGTCACAGTCAAAGATGCTACTAAAATGAGAAATAACAGCTTGTTGACAATTTGATCAGCCACCGTAGGTCATGTGTATCCCCTCTCCTTGACACAAGATGGTGAGACTTTACATGTCAAACTCGCCACAATGGAATAATTTTCCATAGTAACCATTCCATAAAAACAATTTTTGTACTAGTGATCACAATTGTCTAGAAGTTATGGTATTCTTGCTCAAACAAAACAGAGATCAACACGAATTTATATGTTTAAAATTAATCTAATAAGCCAAGGCAATAAAACAAGTGTGAACCCACATTTGTTAAATGCTCAGGTAAGAATCGCTGTGAAGTCGAAAATGCGCCTCCTATTGGCTGGCAGTCGCGTGGTCATTAATATCAGACCGGTCCTCATTGGCACAAAAGGCAAAGCTAAAGAAAAATGATTCTGTCTTGAGCTCTGGCGTTCTTGCTCTCTCTGCCTCATGCTATCATTCTTTTGGCTCTCTAAGCCAAACTTGCATCGTTTCCTGCCTAGCACTCTCAATCTAGATAATTCAATCTGTCCAATATCAAATAATCGCCTCAATTTTTTCGGTCCATTTTAACCTTATCGCCGGCACTGGCTCCTGGGGGACCCGGTCTCGTTTCACCTTGTTAAAAAAGAGAGAGTGGGAGCCCATGAGCGATAACCTGGGAAGAACGAAGAGGCTGACGAATAGTTCTCGGAGGAAAGAAGAAAGAAGCCTCTGTTGTTCTTTCTGGCTTCATGTGAAAGTAAGAGCATGAAGGTATTTTGTTTGCTTATTTCTGAAAATAAGAAAAGCAGAACTGCTGAGCAAAGGTCGCAAAGGAAAAAAATAACAAACGTGTGAAATAGAGACAAGTACAAGAAACATGCTGTTCAGGTTTGTGAACGCCGGGCCCTTGTGTGTCTCACATTCCTTTCTAACACTCTCTTGGCACTTAATTAAAATCCAATGAGCCTGGTTTCGCCTGGCGGCCATTGTTCGTAACCCATGTTTACCTTCTCATGGAGGATCACTAACAGCTTAATCTTGAAAGAAAGTGCGGTCAAGAGGTCAAGACTGGACTGCTGTTGCTACCCTGAGTGATGGGAAGTGGGGGTCTTTATTTTCCTTTCCCTCTTCTTTGTCATGCCTCTCTCTTTCTCTCTCCCTTTCCCCCTGGCACTTAATCCGTAAGGTTGATTGTTCTAAGCTGATTTCAAGCCTGCCTCTGGGAGGAGATAGGCTTTTGGAGTTGGTTTTAATTAAGATTTAAAGAAAGCCTTGCGCGATTGAGTAGCGTTTTGGATAGAGGGATGAGAGTGGACAAGATGGCACGGAACAAAAAAAGGGAGAAAAAGAGCAGCTATGTTTAAAGTAAGAGACAAGGATCATGATTGAAAATATTGTTTTAAAAGGGATTGAACTTTATCCATTAATTCACAAAATAGTTTTCGGGCGAGCGTTTCAGAAACACTCTCTTTCATCATTTTTTTCACTCACTTTTCAAGAGTTACTAAAACTGAATACTCAAATGCACTCTCTTATAAAAAAAGTCTTATATTGATCTAGATTTCCTAAGATCCAGACCAATATCCTGTTAAGATGTCACGGGAACTCTGCCAAGCTGCAGGCAAGCAATCTCCAGATTATCTAGAGGTTCTAATGATCGATAGTGACACAGCATGTACCCTTTCCCACCAAGATTCTGCTGATACAAGGGCTAGTCGAATTGTGAAAGATCTGTGAAATAAGCCAGCGTGTGAATCTTTAAAGGCTTTTGAGGCAAATGAAGAATAATCTGTACAATCAAATGAAGATAATTATTTATATCCACCTTTAATTCGTTCCAACTGTCAAAATGCTGCTGCATATTTTTGTGCTTCTTATTATTACATAAAGAAAATACATTTCTAAAAATGCAATGTTGTACAGAACGATGGTTTTAAACAGTATACTTTTTTTGACAAAATGCTGGAAGATGAAATTGGAATGTTAACACATTTGGTTGGCATTAAAAGTGTAAAAATTGGGCAGATGTTGAACGTTCATATGTCGTGGACAAATCATTTACACATAGACCTTGTTCCTGTCTCCTGATAATGATGTGCATTAATTCAACCGGCTTCATCCTTTGCCATGTGACATCACTGCTCACATCACAAGCTTGTATCACATTTATTTCCTTGTATAACTAACAAAGCCAAACGTCAACTGACGGATGGCTCAAATCCAGGAAAACTTGTATATGCACTTCCTCCGGTCCCATCAATTCAAGGTAAAATTGTGTCTTTCGAAATTAGCTACTGCAATAAAAGTGTGTACGCTTACGTTTGTGTCCTATCTCTTACTCTCAAACACGTTGTTACTCTATCCATTCTCATGATAATGGGCTTATACACAGGTGGCCATGTCCCTTGGATGGACAGACCCAGACGTCCTTGTTAGACACTTAATTAAAAGCCTTATCACAGGAAAACACACTGAGACATTCCAAAACAGGCCTGGGCATCAGAGATACTGCGACGAATAGAGTGTCCATCTATTGTTGCTGTCTGCTGGACGGTCCGACTAAACTGTGTGAGGGGATGTTTTGGAGAACAAAATGCAACCCAAGTGTAGACAAGACTTAAACAATGTTCATTTAAATTTACACGTATTTATCTTTATGTATGGATTTTCGGTTTTATCAAGTCATCAGGACGTTGGTTGACAGACAGTGTGAATCACTCATGATCTTTTTCAAGCGCAACCATAGTTTAAGGCTAAATGGAGTAAGTCTTCCATTTGATGAATGTAACACATGTGTGCTTTAAGTAAGGGAAGTTGCACAAACATCCACATCTGTCCTTCTGTTCTCGCCGTCCCACCTATCACCATCACTGCCTCTCTCATTTTAAAGCTGTTGACAGACTATAGAGAGAGCAGCAGACAATAAAGTGTTTAAGTTCATCATGCCACAAGCTGGGTTCAAGTAAGCTGAGGTGTTAAAGAAGAACTGGGAGGACAAGTTTCCCTCCCACTACATTCTTCTGCAGTGCCATCCAGGAACCAGCTCACTGGGACCATATGTCCCAATCTCTGGTCAATGATCCTCCACAAATGGTGGGACAAAGCTCTTTTCACTCAGTCGAGACCGGGAAAATTAGCAATTCCACACTGGACGTAGAGCACCAGTCAACAAAAAGATCGAAAAAAGAAAGAGGACAAGAAAGCGAGAGCATGAGAGGGACTTGGCATTTTCCATCACATTAACTAGGAACAATTCTGCCAAACAGCCTTGAGGCTCCTTCTCTTTTTTCCCCCTGACTTCTTCTGTGGGTTGCCGGTTTCCAAAGCCCTCAGGAGACTCTCTTCAAAAGCGCAGTGTCCGTTCCTCTCGCCCAGATGCTCGGCTAATAATGCCACAGCCAAGGAGATCTATATCTCTGTATATCGCAAGGCAAGTCCTCTTATGTTTGAGCTGGGTCCTGTGCACCGGGGACTTGAAGGTTTACAGGGCCACGTCGCATTTTTAAAAGGCCACAACAAACCTGTCCAATCTTGAAATAACAGTCAGCATGGAACATCCTGGTGTGAAGGTGCCCACTGCCGAGGGATGGAGCATATTCCAGCGAACAAAATAAAGAAAGCGTAGGAGAGGCCAGAGCGCCCCTGTAAAGTGCACAGAGTTCCTGGGGGAGAAATAGATCAGGCATGTATTCTAGCGCAGCAGCGATTAATATCGGCGGTGGAAAAAAGGTCAAACTTGACTGGAAAACTCAACAGTATATCATTGTTACTGGCACGGCCCACATTTCATACATCATGCCATGCTGTGCTGCCTCGACTCTCCTGTCGCTGGTCTTGCAGCTACAACCCACGCCAAGTATTATCAAAGATTGATAGAGTGTCCTAGTTAAGTGGGGAGGGTGTAGGAAGTAGGGGAGATGCGGGAAGATTTGCCACCTCTGTGATTCAGAGATGCTACTTGCTGCTTTGTAGGGTTTTGTAGCTATAGTGAAAGTCCGTAAAAAATAGTTGACATGACTGTTATATTATTTATTTATTAACTCTGGAGGGGGTCATAATGTCGCCTAAGTCCCCATAGACTTGTAAGACTTTATGTACAAAAACTGCAATCTAAGCAAAAATAAAACACTATGGCTATACAAGCTCCATGTTTTATTTAAGGTCTATTGGGTGGTCTTAGTTTTCGACAGTTAAAATGTGGAATAAATGTCAAATGAAATGGGGATTGGTTTTGACTCTACTTTAAGCATAGAGCATCAACACATTCAGTTTGGCATTCAAGTTCTTACGATACCGTGTGCGCCAAGATCTCCATCTTCTCTTCCCTGTCTCTTGTTCAGGCTGCTTGCTTAATAATTAATTGATTTATTAGTTCTCTCATTAATCATTCATTCATTAATCAGGGCCAAATTTTTCCAGAGGAAGTGGTTCAATCCATTTAAAAAAGAAAAATCCTGACTTCACATTTCAGCCTAATTACGGCTTTGCTAATCACCACCAGAGAAATGGAGTTTCAGGAAATTACTTTTTTGCTCCCTCCTCTTCCTCCGCTCTCTTTTTTGTGAACTAAGGATGCCATATTCCTTGTATTGAGGTTGTGCAGGTAGATTTTTTTAAAGACCTTTTCGTTTTCTATTCCCTTTTCCCACCAGTTATTTCATGTCATCAGTCATTTAAACAAAAAAAGTCTTTGTGCCTAGGCTAATCTGATGAAGAGTAAAATTTAGTTTTAATTAAAGCGAACCCCCACCACCTTTCCACGAGGAAGGACATACGCACTGTGGTGACTGAGAAAACCACAGACATCAATTAATCACTGATTCTTAAGCAGGACTGTGAACCACCACGGGTCAGACTTTTCACTGTTTCTGCTGGACCACCTTCCCAGGAGACATAAAGAAGCTATTTATTTAATTGTACAGTGCTATGTGATATGGATAGAAGTCATAGAGGTGTAAAGAACAGAAGCAGAACAAGCAGAGAGAAATGCTAATGGAGGAGAAATTAAATATCTCCAGATCAAAAACTGAAAGCAGCTTGGGTTTTTCCTTTCGGTTGTAGCTTAAATGGAATTGCTAGTCCTACATTAACCTTTATGCACACACATCGAACAGCTCTAACAAGGTTTTCATTGAACGCATTTCTCTTTCTAACAGGCATATTCCCATTTGCAGAGTCTCTAATAAACACCAGTGGATGCAGCAGATGTTTCCTTTCTTCATTTATACCAATAAAGTGCATGGTCCTTGCTTCTCTAATGAGATGCATACATTTACAATATTACAGCCTCATTAAAAATAATACTAATAAAGAACGAATGTGGAAAAAAAAGGTATTAATTATGAGGCGCACTTCCTTCTATCACAAAGAGCCACAGGGGCCTCCACTGGGCTCAATTAGAAAGTGTAGGCCACAAATCCCCAGACTAAATTAATTGACACCCCAGGGCATTGAATCTAGCTTCCCAGTGGTTCAGCATAAGTGCTGCATTTCTTTGTTTTCATTTCATTTGCGCTTTAAACGTGAGCACAGGGCAGAGAGATCAGCAAATGCAAGGGAGCGGGGCACATTTAAATGTGATCTTTTTATTGCCTTTATGCATTTTTAATCATCTTGCCATATTTACTGAGCTACTTGTTTCAAGTGTTGTTTTACTCCGAGTCCTCTGCCAGAGGATTGAGATGACAGCGAGTGTGAAAGTGTCGGTTGCTTATTTATTTATCCCGATGCCATTGTCTTTCAAGCAGCTTTGAATAAAAGTCCATCGCGGACACCTGTTGTAGACGTTTCCTTCAGCATAATGGGGAGTTAGCGCTCATAGCTACCCACATTTGCGCAGGGATTGCGCACGCTAATGTTTTAAAAGCATTGCCGTTCTCAGATCACACTCGGTGAGGAATGCCAAGCCAAATATGAATGCGATAAAGAGATTCTTGTGCATGCTATAAGAGTGGGGGAATTACAGTTTGAAGCGAGAAGGGAGACTATCAGCCATAACTGTCTGTAGAAACTACCAGGAGACCGGCAGGAATGAAATGACAAGACCGGCTCAATCAACATCTTGTCAAGGCTGTTGGCTGATGTGTAGAGACAATCTCATCCGCTCCCTCCTCTTTCCCTCTTTAGTTTTTTTCTTTGCGTTCCTAGTGGAGAGCTTTCTGTCTGTGAGTAGAGCAGTTTCTCATGCTCTGAAGTGGGAGAGTGAGAATGGGAACGCTGGAATAATGACACTCGGAAAAGTTCTGACACTCACCAGAGACGCAGCACAGCGGAGACAAGTGCGTGACAGACAGAGATTCGGCTGCATGCTGAGGACCCAAGCGCCCATCACACACACAAAAACGCACACATTTTCTAGTAGCTTTGTATGACCTGGCAAGGTTGACACAACCTAGAGTTCATGTTGGTACAAAAATAGAATGCATTTTACACATTTTGTAACGATCACTTTGCATTCATTTGGTGGATGCTTTGTCTAAATGACTGAATAAGCTGATTGGGTTTGGGTTCCTACTGGTCCCAGATTAAAACCAGTAACCTTTTGGTCACCCGTTCACAAATGTCTGCACGATGTTCAACCAATGGTTTGGCACTGTCCAGAAGTGCTCAATTAAATTATGCATTTATAAGTAGATATGTAGTATTATCTTCAGCAAATACATCAAGCTCAGAACTTGATTCAGAGTTGTATTATGTATTCTATTTAACAAGTGTATGGGACCAAGACAAACTACTACCGGATGGGATCCACCATAGACTGCTTTTTCTATCTGATTTCAGACCTTTATCATGTGAATCTCCTATCCAGCCCTGCTATGCTGTATTCTGTGTTTCTGTGCTGCTGCAGACCTCCCATCATCCACTGTTTCGCTCTCTCTGACTTGAACGTCTGCAATTTTCATGCTGATAAATAGAGAAAGGGACAGAGAGGTAGGCAAGGGTGTCTGGAATGTAGAAAGAGGAGTGAAAACGGGCATGAAGAAGGCAAATCAACAATTTGTCACACCTTATGCAACTGTGAAAAAGGGTCCTGCTCAGCATTGATGCTGGGATCAGGAGAAAAGAACCAGAGATGAAGGGAGAGAGAGCAAGTGGGGGTTTGTTAAATGGATTGGGGGTGTCTAGTGAAGAGAGGAAGAAGTCGCATGGTTGTCCTGAAAAAAAAAATGGGTCTTGCTCCGTGCCAGGATGCGTACAATAGACTGCGTTCTGAATAAGAGGCTAGGAGGATTAAATCCCTGCAAAACAGCTCTTAAAAAGCTGTTAGACTGCAATTTAGACACAAAGCAGCGAAAGTGAGAATAGAAGGGGAAAGGGGGGATCCAAAGATGCCACTGGAATGTGACAAGAGATAAGAAGTAGAAGGTGCTAGTAGGAGAACTGTGAAGAATGAGTAGAAACAAATGAAATGTGGCAGGTTGACGAGAAACCCAAGAGAAATGAATAGCAGTGGCACTTGGATTGGGTTTGTTTGAGCGTTAGCAGTAGGTTTACAAGTGAGACCTTTCCAAACGCACCCTAGAGAGTGAAATGGTGAACATGTGCTTCAACTATTATGCCTTTCTTTCTCTTCCGCACTCTCGCCAGCCACAGCCAGAGCAAGACAATAGAGTCAGCCCACACCAAACAAAAGGATAATTCCACTGCACAGAATGGAGCTCAGCTCTTTCCAGCTTGGGTTTAGTGGCCTTATCTGAAGCAGGCACAATAGATCACTTTTACCCAGCTCTGTTTATTTCCAGCGGGTTACTTTTTCACACTAGTTCCCCTCCATTTCCACTGCACTTAGCCAGCACTTTATTATTGTCTTCTTCCTATCTGTCTTCTAGACTAGTCTTGGGCACAATGCTAAACCATGCAATCTATTCTTTATGAAAGAGTGAGAAGATAGTGTGTATGTGTTATAATGGGGTAGACTGTGATGTTAAAACCCATGTCACATGGATTTTGTTCACTATGGCCTATTATATTGGAGTGCTTGCCACAAAGTCTGTTGAATTATTTGGAGAGTTGAGATGGTACAAAAAGAGGTGAGCCTTTCAATTTATATTTGCATTGAAGTATTGCATTGTTTAGTTACTAGTTGTTTTTGTCTTTTGTTTGACAAAAAAAAAACAGCTAATGGATGAAGGGATATACCGAGAGGCTCATAAAAAAGGGATAAAAAGTTGGAAGGATGGACAGACAAAAAGATGTGATCGAGATCTAAAAATGGATTGACATGAGATAATTTCTGATTAATGTTTGAATCATTGCAAATATCACTTTGGCCCTGCATCCCAAGGTCCGGCCTTTTCCTCACACACATATTGGCCTCTAAAAATATTGGAAAAAAAGTGAAAGAAAAAACAAATCTCTTTAATATGTCATGCTGAAGTCAGACCCAGCTGCAGTTGCACTTAACGTGTGACAAAAAAAGACAAAGTCACTGTGTCAAAGTGGCAACTAAATGTGAGCTGCAATCCCCACAGCACGCCTGCCCTATTTACGCCACCACATGAACACACACTCCTCTCTGCTTCCATCCAGTGCCGTGAAATGATATTCCATTTGGAAAAAAAAAAATCCGGATTAAATTGTATCAGGCCAAGTGTGTTGTGACCTTGTTACTAAGGGAAGGCGGACGCGACGACACACAAGTGCATGCAGATGACACTCACTGAGGAGCAAATCATATCGTAGCTTTTAAAAACGGCTTTCCGTCTTATCCCACGCACCTCTCTATTTGTTTTTAGCTTCTTGTAATGCCATTGACAGAGACAGAGAATCACGTTAATATTAAATCCTTTGTCTGACCAGATATATTATTGCGTTTTGAGACCATGTGGTTGCATGTGTGTACACTCTCTCTCTCTTTATATATACACAGTATGTGTGTGTGTGTGTGTGTGTGTGTGTGTGTGTGTGTGTGTGTATATATATATATATATATATATATATATATATATATATATATGTATGTACAACTTTTGTCTTTAGGCTTAACAGTGTTCACACCTCAACAGTTGCTTTTTCTTTTGCTTGTCTTTTTTCATCCCTCCATTTTGTCAGGAAGGTACTCATGTAATAAAGCCACTAACATGGCATTAAAGAATTGACTAATTCAGCAAGGAGGGATAATTCTAATTTGGAATGACTCATTAACCAGACGTGATATTGCGCGTCTCTCTGAGCTAGATTTAGGGAGCTCTGGATCTCTCTCATGGTGTTTTTTGTTCAGTTTAAATGTTGGTTCTGTTTTCACAAGCTTTTCCTTGGAAAATTAAAAAAATGTTTTAAGTTTAGCTTGGTCCAAACTGATAAGCGTATCCCCGCTGTGAATGTCCAACGTGTGTGAGAATGATTAAAGATATACATGGATACACTCCACAGTGAGGAGCCTTAACAGGAAATATTGAATCAACAAAAGCTCCTTAAACATCAGCCCATCCTGATGAATTATCACCGCTCGTAAACATTTAGATGCTGGGGCAAGATTCTTTAATTGCAATCGATGTTCATCCACTACCTGATGCGAAAAGGAGAATCCCATAAGCACAATACAATTACAGTTTTGGTAAAAAGACTCAATATCTCATAAATGTGAAGCTCCTGGGATGGAATCGTGCAAAAACAATTCTATGTAGGGATAGAATTAAAGGCTCAAGCTAAGAACTACCATTATTAATAGCATGGTCAAGAAGGGTTTTTTTCATTACTATGCGTGTGCTTCATTTATGCAGTTTTAGCTTTTGGTTTTTAAGTCATATGCATAATCTATCATTTTAAAATGAATTGAGCATTAATTATAAACACCCAAGTAAGAGATACCACGGTTTCTGTGCATTAGGTTCCTTCTTGATTATGCATCTCATGGGAATGAGAAAATTGTAGTGATCTTTGAATAGTATGTGGTTCGATTCAGAAATATTCCCAAAGCAATTTCCAGATTATTTTATATATTTACTGAACTGACTAGCACATGATTGATGCAATATTTTAAGTGCTTTGATGGAATTTGCTCATCACTCTTTGTCTCCACGCATTCTTAGCTTTATCCATCGTCAAGTCAAGAAAAGAGAAGTATCAGCACACGTGGGAGAAAAGAAGTTTGAAAAGACCTGAAATCTGCACTGGCCTTTGCCTGGGAGGGAAAGAAAGCTTATGTTTCAGTGAGATGGTGCTGGTGTGGGTCTGTGTGGGAGGTTAGGAGGGGTGGATGGTCTTTGCTGCACCCCTTGATGGAGTGGATAATTGAGTCTCGACCAAACTCTGTCAGCCAAGCTCGGAAGCCCCTTTTCAGCTCAAAGAAATGCAGCGAGAATGATGAAGTGAGAGAGCGGGAGAGAACAACAGAGAGTGAGAGAGAATAGAGGAGAAAGAAAATCCTGGGCTCCCTCAGGGGGGGAAAGCTGCTATTGAAAAGCTATTAAACTTGCATTTAGCAGGATTGATTGGAAATGAAGAGGCCTATTAAAACCAGGGGACAAGAGGACAATAGCATGTTTCTGGCCACCGTATGTTGCCCTCCTTTCACAGCCTTGTTGCCCCCCACCCCCCGGGGTGCCCCCACTCTACCCTGTCTGTTTAAACACCCCTGGCCCAAAGAGAGAAGTTTCTGCGGGGGCAAGTACCAGCTGAATAGACCCCTCTTTATCCATCCTCGGCACCCTATTCTTCTATTTAACCACACAGAAATAAAAGGGCAGAGAAAGGGGAGGAAAAACAAAACAAAAAAAATCAGGGGATGGTCTGCTTCTTTAACAACCAGTAAAAACTTCCCCCTTCCCAAACCTCCATCAAAAGGTGCTATTGCTTTCCGTTGCTCCCTCTGAAATCTCACGTGAATGGATTAGTTGCCACTGGCTGGTTGCCATCCTTTTACTTTCAAGAGGGCTCGTGATGCACCAGATCCAATCATAAAGCTCTTGCCAGGGAAAATTGCTGAAATGTGTATAGGAAGGTGTTGGGATAGTGCACAAAAGAAGGTTGTTTTGTCTTGACATGTTGTGGTTGTTGTCTTCTCTCTTCGCCCAAGTTGCACATTGCAAATCTGAAGAGTAAAAATAGAGAAAAAACGGCTTGACAAAAAATAAGCAAAGCTGAAAAATGGAGAGGTAGCAAAGCGGCAGGTGCTTTTCTCAGCCTGCGACGAATGGCTCTCATGGGACTCGCAAAGCAGCTTTGATTTGTTTAACATACAATTTTCCCCAAAAACAGCACTCCCCCCATGCCGAGAAAGTGGTGACAGATTCTCAGGCTCAACGGGACATAGCTTTCTGTGTCATTCATTGCAGGTTGCCATATGGGCATAGGAAAGAGGTAAATAAGTCATGACCAGCTGACGCCTCGACTCTATGCCAAGAGCACAACAATCTTTGAGACTGTGCTGATCTGCTTTCAAAATGACACTTGACTTTGGTGAAATGAAAACTGGCACAATGGTTGGAAAACAAAACAAAAAAAAGACATATATCTTTATACGTACAGTATATATAATTTACAAAGAGTTGACAAAGTGGGAAGTAAAAGCTTGTGTTGCTAGAACCAGTGGATGGGTATTGGAGGAGAAATTGTGTTTCGTTGTGTAACAGGAAGTGTATTACCAGCTGCAGAGACATGGCGAATGTGAGCTGGAATAGCTCTTGCTGATTCAGCGCCAACTTACTATTGCACTAATGTGTTCTGTGCTTTCCCATCTCTCTCCCTGCGCAAAATCACTGACCTGAAATCTAGGCTGGTTAGTGCAAAATGACAGAGAGGCCTTGGCGTTATGATGGAAAGCTTAGTTTAACAGCTACCTTTGATGGCGCCGAAGAGTACATCGGCATGAAGAAAAACCCCACTTCTGTATGTGAAGATTTAAAGTGGGGCGACTCCAATTGGTTTGCACGAGTGAGACAGCCGGCAGGAGATCTATTGAAGAGTAATTTGGCTCAAGTCAGTTTAACCCATTTTGTGAATGCCTGTAAAAGTTTGACAAGTTGCTGACAATTAATGTGTTTTTTTTTGTTTTTTTTTTCAGTGTCTCAAGCGGCCTACTTTTCCCAGCAGCCCCAAGACCAAGTAGTGGTTGCTGGCCAATCAGTGACCTTGCCCTGTGTGATTGTAGGGTATCGAGGCATGGTGCAGTGGACCAAAGATGGTCTGGCGCTGGGAGGAGAACGAGACCTACCAGGTAAGAATTCCAAATCTCAATTACCCTCAAACCTCTATTAGAAGGCCACCTCTATTAGAAGGACACTTCTATACAGGTCATATATACGTGTGACAGGCTGCCTTATCGCACCCTGTGTCTTTTGACAAGGACATATACACTGCGCTCATGTTGTAACAGCCAGAACTATTTTACACTCGCTCTTTTAATCAAGAGAGACAACCAGTTTGCTGAAAAATACAGTGCCACCTTATACTAGAAGGTCACCACTAATAGAAGGTCACCATGGCGGAAGGGTTAAAAAATAGAAGGCCAATGGAGGTTTTAGGGTAAGTGAGGTACCTCCGAATAAGCGCTTGGTAGTTTTCCAAATTGATTTCGGATGGTCTGAATAACGAAATAAACATAGTGCACCTTATTAGATTTCCAAGGTGCTTCTAAATGGTAGACTAGTTTGTAATAAGCCAGAAACCCAGTTTCCTTAATGTCAACCACATTTAGAGCAAGTAGCGTGATGGAAATGATGCCGTTCCCTCAGGAGGTACACAACGTTTATTGAAGTCCACTTACCGAGGCTCTTATCTTCATCTTTTTCTTTCCAATTAACGACTGGGAGATAAAACAAATTGTAGATTGACAGATAAAGGGCAGCATCCTTCTTCGGCGGCAAATGTGTGTTTGAGTAATGTCGCCGCCTCCCATCCTCGTCGGCGGCATTGAACGGAGAAACGGGAAGGCACACAAACAGGCGGCTAGTGCAAACTAGCGTTTAATTTGTCTAATCATCTCAGCCTTCTGCTTGCGTTGAGGTGGAGAATCAATCAGTACGTGTCACACACTGACATTAAAAATGATTTCCACGCCACTTTTAAAAGGTATTCCTGGCGAAGGCCGTCTGCGTCTCACATGTTGACGCTAATCATTGGTGACACAACAAACTAAAGCACCATAGATGTCAAAGAGTCGTGAAACTTTCTTCGTGTGTCTAACAGTGTTTTCTGTGTGGATCAGGTTGGGTACGTTATTCGCTTTTGGGAGACCCACTATCAGGCGAGCACAGCTTGGTGATCGATTCCGCTGAGCTTGGTGATGATGCGGTCTACGAGTGTCAAGCCACACAGGCGGGCCTACGATCACACAGGGCCAAGCTGACAGTGCTGGGTAAGTGTGTATGTGATATGAGTGAGTGGGTGCGAAAAAAAACGCTGCTCTATAACGTCACTGCCACTGATTAAATGTGCAGGAAACGGAACATTTCTCACAGTCCCCAATTTCATTAACAGTATTTAAAATACTGCCTCAAATGCATAACACTGCAAATTTTTCTTCTGGCGTGAAACACTTTGGTGAGCCCACCCCCGTTCAATCATAACTCATGCCCTCATTATTTATTCACAATTTTAAATCACACTACAGAAGTGCTTCATTTTTTTTCTCAACCCAAGCAAAACAGAGGAAAGCATCCAATGCCTCCCAAGCCCACTGACACTCTGAACGGTAAAGAGCCAAGGAAATGGAATTGCGGCAGTCACAAATGGCTTGCGTGAATGGTTAAAAAAGTCAAAGTCTGCAAAGTTAGCACATTCTATAGTGACTCGCGGAATTCATCAACTGCCGGGTTGCTTTTACATTAACATGATGTGATTGATCTACATATTCTCAGGCGTTTAGCAACGAGTGGGGTGGGACTGGGTGGGGGCTTCATAGGGGTAGACCAGTCATGGGGGAGTTCGGCACGGTGCTGCATTGCTGACACCTAGTGGCCCAATATGTTTACAAGTTTATCGGAAGGGGAACAGATCATTTATTTATTTATTTATCTTTTCAATTATTTAAATTGAACTTATCCTTACTAACATGCATTTTGTGGAAATACATCCCAGAATTTCAGTGTTGCCAACTTGACATTCTACTGATTGAGTCACAGTAAAGCCATAGTTTTGTTCAAGCCAATTTTGTAAGCAGAAGTTGTAAGCCAAAAAAAAAGTCAGCACCAGCAGATTTAGAAAGGTCAAATTGTCTTTAGTTTAGTTACATTTTTGGACTATGGCGGCTTTCTTTGAGAATTAAATTTAACTGTAAGATTCGTATTACTGGTGGACAACGGGTCCTGATTTACAAGCAGCTGTTACACCAAATTGTAAAAGATTGGGAGAAAATATAAAAAATGTGTAACATCTAACTCAGTTGTTAAATTTAAAATGTAATTATAAGTTATATTCTAGAAACTTTGGGCGTTTTTATTTTTTCCTTTTTACATTATTAATTGTTGTTGTTTTTTTCCGGTTGGTCTGGTGGGCCAATCAGGAGTCATCATAGTGTATAAACACCACTAGCAAGAACATCAGCTGCAGTTTGCTGAGTAAAAAATAAATGTTGTGTATGGTTGAGCATTCATGTGTGTGTGTGTGTGTGTGTGCGTGTGTGTGTATGTGTGTGTGTGTGTGTGTGTGTGTGTGTGTGTGCACGTTGGGGCATGTGGGGAAATCAATGCAGCCGAATGAGACCAAAGCAATCCAACAGAGTCAAAAAAGTCAACGGCAGGAGTGCAGTCGAGGGAATCCACATGGAAATTAGAATCACCTCGCACACAGATTCCATTAGCACCACAGTGAAACCAGCCAAAAGACCTCTGACAATTCTGGTAGAAAAACTGAAATTGGTTGGGAGAAAAAGAGTAGTAGGACAGGCGGAAGACTGTCTTGGTTTGTGCTGTCGAACGATTTTGTTTTGAGTGTCTAGATGCATTTCCAGAAATGGACACCTTTATCTAAAGCGGCAGGCAGTATTTGGTCAAGGCTCGAGCACAGACGTGAAAATAAATGAACAAATCAGTAATTTAGATGAAAGAGGCTTCAGCAGACTGTCTGTAAATAGACTCCTAATAGCGAATCTCAGTCACGTTAAAAGGACATGAAGCGCACAAACCTCTTTTCAGATGCAGACTCAATCTCTCTGTCCATTTACCAGCCTCTTCTGTGTAGATCAGACCCTCAAAATGCAATTCTTTTGAAGGACTGTTCAGGAAATTGTTACGCTATGGAATCATCACTACATCTATCAGCAGAGCAAACATAGAGCCTAGAATTGATTTAATATTCTCGACTCAAGATGACCTTTTTCATTTTATTCTTTTTTTTTTCCAGTGCCACCTTCTGATCCCATCGTGGAGGGAGGACCAGTGGTCCGACTAAAAGCTCACACTTCACACAACCTGACGTGCCGTGCGTCTGGAGCCAAACCTGCGGCAGAGATTACCTGGTACAGAGACGGAGAGATAATGCACGAGGCCGTCTACTCAAAAGTGAGAATAAAGACACCCATCACGCATACACGAATGTTCCGTTCATTCTCAAATTCAACCCATCTGTATCTTTCTCATCGCCATACTGTGATCTGCCGTGCGCTCTCGGTTGCTCTAATACTCAACCATAACTAGAGCATGTCAAAGCTCAGACAGGCATAAGCGTTTGATACAGTTTCCTCTGAGAGAGAAAGAGCAAAGGAGAGCGGGAGACAGGATGAGAGAGAGAGCAGAGGAAAAATCAGCCACAACAATGGCGAAACACAATGGGATGTGCTGTAGAGCGTGAACCGGCTGCAACTGCGAAAGTGTCACATTTGTCACGCTTCCTGACCACGCTAAACGACATTAAACGCCACGTTTAAGGGGCCAAGAGCTGGCGGTAAATCGAAAGCAAAAGCAAAATAACGATGAAGTTTTGGTCGTACATGAAGAAAAAAATAAAGATGGCAGAAGATTGTTTAAGAAACAAGGTGAAGGCTTTGTAGATGAGGGATGATTTAGACGAACGACATATTTTCAGAAATAATGTAAAACTGATCATTAATAATGTCAAAAACTAATCATCTTGGACACCACAGCGGTGTAAAGTACTTGATTAAATGGACTTTGTTACTTTTATTTTTTTTGGCATACTCTGCACTTGAGCAACTTTTACTCTCTACTTGACCTCATTTTTAATTCAATATATGTAGTCTTTAAATTTTATTTTTGTATTAGGAAATAAAACCTCATAAACAAAGAGTTTATCGCTTTCTTCTTCTTGGTGATTTTGGAGCCAAAATTGAGGATGAGTAAAATAGTTTTACTCAAGTCTTTTTGAAATTGGTGACTTGAAACTTGCAATTAAATAATTTTTACAGAGAAGTATCCATACTTGTACTCAAGTATGGTTTTCAGGTATTCTTTACAGCTCTTTACAACTCTTTACCAAAATAAGAGTTTTTTCTTGGTCCAATGAATTTCTGTAAATGAAGAAAAAGTTCCAGTCCATTTAAAATCCAAACGAAAAGATATGCTGAACGAAGCATAGTCCTTTAAAACCACTAAAAGGAGAAATGGCGTCTCTCACTAGTCGTGGGTCAAGCTGAAGCTCTGGAGAGATTTTGGAACGGAACATAAGAAGCTCAGGAGGTCGGAAGTGAAACCTTACCCCAAAATAGTCCACTAAGGAGAGACACTCTGGGAAGAGCTGGAGGGAGTCGTCCTTGGAACAGTTCTTTGGACTTTGGAGAGGATAACTAGAGGAGATCTGTAGCACACTGAGGGGTTTGATCAGATAACTGACCAACAGCTCTGCTAATCTACGCATTATAAAACATAATCTATGATTGATTGTAATCAGTAAAACATAATCATTTTTAACAAAGCCAGTTGCTAATGGACATCGATACCAGCAGGAAGTATTGTAGGATGAAAACAACAAAGGCTTTTGTAAAAGCAAAATAAGGCAAAGATGGAGAATGTGAGGCTGATGACTGGCAGCATCATGACTCAATCTCCACTGAAAATGCTGTGAGTAAGAGGTTAAGTGTCTGACCCTGATTGATTTTGCCCCAGGCTCTCCAGGGAACCAATTTCCCATAATACCCCGACATCACTACGAAGCCGTGTTTTCCCCTTTTTCTGATCGGCTTGAACGGTCCCATAACAAAAACCGTGCCTCATCTTCCATTATGGCCTTCTTGTAAATTCTGAGGGAAGCCATTCGCCTAGTCTCTACACCTCTCCTCACTTAGCAGTATTGATTTTTCACAGACAATAAATATATGTCAAAGATTCCAAGATGATGTGCCAGAGGAACATCTTTTAGTAGGGTCTTTGGAAAATCGTGCAGGGATCCATGCTCCATTGTAAAACTCTAAACCTCACCTGTCTTGTTAAACTGATGCCGCCTTTAATTCTCTGCCATGCTCAGCATTCAGCGCTGGCACGGGCTTGAGCTCAAATGGGATTATGGACATCATGGGAATTCCTTATTAAATTAGAACCCGCATCGGTAAATATAGGACAATTGGATTAGGATTATCATAGCTGGCTGATTTGAACAGTGATAGCAACAGGAGAAACATCTGGGTTCTGTTTCTCAAACACGCCAACCATTACGGCAAAATATCACTTGCCTTCGCTTGTCTGTCAGCAGTTTTGCTTTCTAATTCACAGCCGACTGCTTGTAACAGCCATTATGGATGGTTTTTCTACAAGCTGCCAATGAGTTTCTCTTCATTTTATGGAGCCAGTTTGTTTTTAGAGTGCAATTTGTTCCACTAGCAGTGATACCGTCTCAGTTTCTTAACTAGTTTCACACCCTGTTACTGTCTTTAAGATGCTGATGGAAGATGGGAAGCGAGAGACGGCAGTTAGTCTGCTACCCATGGTGCCTGAAGACAGCGATTCAGGACGTACTTACACCTGCAGGGTCTTAAACCCCGCCGCCCCGGCTGGACGACAAACTTCAGTCACCATCAATGTTCAGCGTAAGTACAGATAGAGTGTGTGCAATTACAAAAATATCTACTTAACGTATGGTCGAGAATATTATTTTTTGCTTCAAAAACACACTACGTCTGACTTTTGGGGAAAGTTTGGTCTGGTTTTTGGTTCGACAAAGATTTTTTGAATATATTGGTGTTGATTATTACATGAATATTTGATCCAAACATTTATCAAAAGTGACTTACAATTTTGTTACAATTTTAATAATTCAACAAATTCTTGCTTTTTCTGGGAATTAAACCCATGATCCGGTGTTTCAAATATCAGTGCTCTACAGACTAAGCTACTAGGAAAGCATCTGGAGACAGTTTGTCACGGATTGGCCAGCTGACGATGGACGGATGGATAGACACAGACAGCTGGATAAACAAAGACACACAGACATGGATGGATGGATGGATAGACAGAGAGATAGATAAAAAAAGACAGACAGACAGACGTGGATGTATGAATAGCTGGAAATATAGATGGATGGATGGATGACAGACGGACAGAAAGTGTCTAGTGGCTGTACTCATGTCATTGTTTATTGTTCATGTGTTATTCATGTTCATGTGTTATTTTTTAATTAAAAACCATTAAAGATGAACAGGGAAGAGGGTTTCAAAAGGATTGTGACAAAGATTTACACACCTGGAGCATGACAGTGAAGTCATTGGGAAGGATTTGTAAAGCCTCTATTGCAGCAGTGCATCTAATCCTCCATGTTTCCGTCCAGATCCTCCCTCTGTGACTCTGTCTGTTCAGCCCCAAACGGTGATGGAGGGAGCAAAAGTGTTGTTCATCTGCTCAGCTTCTGCCAACCCTGAGATTACCGGTTACAGGTAAGCACATTTAATATCACAACAGGCTCAATGCATTAGCCCAGATTAGCCACAAAATCAGATTAGAATTGATGGAAATCACAAATTGGATAGGAATTAAATATCAAAAGCTCCCTGGCTAGTTTTCACAATGTATTTTTATCAACAGTTTAATCAACATCCTACTTTTTTTCATTCATCAGGTGGTCCAAAGGTGGTGTTCCAATCTCAGAAGCCAACGGTGATAGCCTTGAGGTGACCGTAGACCACTCGTATTTCACAGACCCGGTTTCCTGTGAGGTGTCCAACTCAGTAGGAAGTACAAACGTCAGCACCTTAGTAGACGTACAGTGTAAGTAATTGGTGAACATTTTCATGAATATATTTAGAAATTATTTAAAAACATATTTTTAAGTAAATGGAAAATATAACTTGTTTTATGTTCAGGAAATGCATGATAGTCTTCATTTAAATGTGAAAGGATGTATGTCTGTAAATCAGAATCAGATTTTAATTTATTCCACACTGATGTGAGTCTATTGTATAAAAAGCCTTGGCATATTGTTACCGTGGTGCTGCATGACAAATTGTAATTAAAAGTAAATAGACTAAACAACAGAGTTGCATCTATTCACGTTGAGATATAAAACTATATATACCTCACACAATTACTCTTTTGAATGGCGTTCATTGTATCTTGTATTCCAGCATATTTTTCCTTTAATAAGTCTGCAGATGAGAAAAGTGTAATGGCTTTGTGTTTGTTTGCGCTCATACAGATATGTGGTAATGAAATAGTGGAGCACAATGAAGTAGTAGAACACAATGTGAATCCACGTCTTTCATTTGCAGTTGGTCCACGGTTGCTCACAGAACCAAAACCACAGACAGTGGACACAGGGATGGACGCTGCTTTCACGTGTTCGTGGACAGGAAACCCTCCTCTTACACTTGCCTGGACTAAACAAGGCTCCAATGTGGTATGCTGAATTATTTCTTCCTTATCACTTAATACTGCCCACTACTCCATGTTTCACACATTTTGACATACTGACATACCTTATGAGTACAGCAAGAAAATATTGACTTATTTTATCATGCACATTCTGTATAAACCGTGTTATACAGTAAATCCCAAAAACGCACTCATGCCAAAACCGTTTGCCTCACATTTAGTTAACCTAGTATTTTCTTTTGGTTATTATCTAGTATTTGTATTTGTTCATTTAATTTGGTGTTGGTTGAAAAAAAAAAAACTATAGAATAGAATAAAACAGTACTCCTGAATTCACAAACTAATTGAGCCCATAGTAAAATAATTAGTCAAAATTAATTGCATGCATTTGGGAAGGCCACACTCTTACATATCATCTTTTGAATACGGCCTCTCCCCGAATTACCCCGCCAGTGCAGGAAAGAGGAAATTATTTTCTGCTCGGAGATGGTTGGATAATGGATGGCGTTTCTGTTTATGGTGCATTTATAGAAGTTTGCCAAATGGATAAACTGATTGCTAGCCTAAAATGAAAGTTTAGCTCCGGTAGATGTGTGAAATGCATCAGCCTGTTTTTTCTCTGCTGCAGCTTAATCAAATTTCATAAAGAGCCAGAGAAAGCAAACAAAGAGCAAGCGGGGAAGGGAAAATAGATGAGAAAGAGAGGAAGAGCTGCAGAATCCAAAAAAGCCAAGAGGTTCTGATGAGGTGATTAGTTAATTTTGTCAGGACTACATCCTCCCACCCTGCCCTTCATGAGGAAAGGCCAATCTGATTCACAAGTAGAGTGTTTACTTCATCGCCTTGAGATATGGATTAATTGGCTAATTCGATGAGTGTCGGCGAATGAAAAATCGAGGCATGTTCTAAACAGATTAATCACAGTTTGCTGGCATTGAGAGAGGAGGGATTGGGAAGAGAAAGACGATGCACTAATGATCATCAGCTTCTAACAAGTGGCCGTACACCAGCGCCGGAGAGGCAAAAGAGCAAATGTGTCGGCTCACACTCTGGAAAATTCTCCTTGCCGTTGTCTTAGGTTTAATTAGAGCAGTGGGTTGATTCAAAGGACCCTGGCTTGAGTGCTGTAGACAGTAATTAAGATTCCTGCAGATGAAATTACAGGAAGACTCCATGCTTTCCCCTCTGTATTGGTGGCAATGCTCTTTTCCGTTTGTGAGCCACGAGTCACGGAATGGATGAGTGGTGCTAATGGTAATGGCTGTCTCTACGGGCCTCAGCTCGATCAGTCTGGAACAAACAGCACGCTTCTTGTCTACACTATCTCGCCGTTTTCATCGTGTGGAAATATTGACAAACAGTAATGATTTTCATTCCGCAACTTGCTGGAAAGATAAGATTATAACAGGAAGTGAAAGCCATCAATAGCAGGATCTGAAAACACATTATGGCAGGCATTTGTAATGAATAAACACGTTTTGGTTGGGATAATATATTCTGATTTGAATTATTGGCTCGATTTGAAGCTGACAATCTTTGTTGATACCGCCATATACCAAAAATCTTGAAAGCTGTTTTTATCAAAATCTTGAAAGAAGCAGTGCCCAAGCTTAATATTATAGGCTTCTGGTTAGTACGCTCTCACTTTAGTTAGAAACTAATGCATTTCATGTGAATTTGAATAGGGGTATGTGTGAGCGTTTGTGGTATAGATGCCCGGATGTGAGTTACCAGTAATGATAAAGTGTTTGGCACACAATTCTGACTTTATAAGCATTCCTAGAGAAAAGTTTCAAAATCTTTCTTTTTTAAAGGACTTTTGAACAGAGGTGGACAAAAGTGATGTCACGTAAACGAGAAATGTCCAGATGAATGTAAAAGAGATCGAACACCTCATGAGTTTCCTCTAGATGAGACTCTATGAGACCCTTGAGGTTTGTTTTCTTTAACATTTGGGCGTGGTCAAAGTACGCCACTTCCAGTTATTTACATACAATAGTCCCAGGTCCAATTGGCACTCAAGCGAGAGTAGATTGTACTTGATTTCAAGCCTACTCAGGATTTTTCTAATTTACTCCCTCTCACCAAAAACACATTCAGGTGAATTTAAAGATGCCCGTATGGTTGGGCAGCTTTTAACTGACATTAGAAAAAGTGGCTTAAAATAAACATCTTAAAAGAGCCCCACATCTGACCCAGCGTTCGGTGTTCTTTGTTTAACAGGTCCTTAGCAACAGTAACACGCTGCAGCTGAAAGCAGTTACCCAGGAGGATTCTGGGACATACACTTGCAAAGCCATTGTGCCTCGGATCGGCGTGGCGGAGAGAGACGTGACTCTAACTGTCAATGGTAAGAAATAATTTATGTTTGTACCCAACGCATTTGTTCCTGCTTGGTCAGTTTCTCAGTGTGCTTTCTCTCACGCAACCGCACAGGCCCACCCATCGTCACGGCTGAATCCACACAGCAGGCCATCAAGCATTCCAAAGGCAAGCTGGAGTGTTTGGTGGGCAGCAGTCCTCCTCCTGACAAGATCGTAAGTATACTTTACTATTTCTGCCAGGCGCTTAGTGTAGTCTTTCTCCCGACAAGCTTGTTTGCGAGGTTGTCCCTTGAGAAGGTGCTTTCAGTGTGCAAAGATCACACACTCAAGCACCCTTCCACTCTCCTTCCAACATCTCAAGGCAAGCTTCTTTTCTTCTGGCTCCCGTCTCTTGCTTTCCATGCATGTTGCTGTTGAACTCCCACACAAACAGCCACGCAGCCCAGCTTCTCTAATAGAAGACTCTCGATGAGAGGGCTGATCCTCCATCTCACCTCGTCTACCCTCAAGCGTGCAGAGGCGAACCACACTAATGCTGGGGTCTTCGCAGAGGACCTCCACCCCCTTAGGCTTCTTTCCAATGGCGAGCAATTAGCGGATAGCACCGCTGACCCTGTGTGGCCCCCTGTACGTGGGAAGGCTTTTCGCTGGATAATTAGGGTCTGAGCTGGAGAGACAGTGAGAAAAAGGAAATCACATAGAGATGGGAGACAGATAGAAGCGAAGCTAGAGAATGTGAGAATGAAAGCAGTGATGGTGGAGGAAACTGATCCTGCAGACAGTGACGGGTGGGGGATTCTGGGGGCTTTGAGGTGTTATCCTTTCACCTCAGGCCAGTCATTGAAAACCTTGGGAATTCTATTTCAACTCTTTGCTATAGAGGTGGATGAAGAAAGCAATGACGTGTTTTCTTGCTTTATAGACGTGTGATCTAAGATTGACCTGCTACTCATCTTCCTTGCAGTTTGGACAGGTGGTTCACCAGCCTAATGTATCAGTGGAAAGTAGCAAAATACTCTATTTAGATTTGTAACATCTATGGTGAGTGTGCGGCAAAGTGGAGAGCGGTAGAAAGGGTCTACTATGTTAGCAAAAGTGCCGGTGGAAAGATTTGGGAGAAGATCCAAGAACAATCTGCTGGGATTGTTCGAATGGTTTCAGAGCAAGATTCTCTGATCTCTCTTGTGCGTGTTGCACTTTTGTCCACTTCCTGCTTCATACAATGCACGGAACATCGAAACCTGTGTGGTTCTACTAATTTTCTACTAATCAACATTGAACTCAGAATTTTAGGGAAAAGTATGCAAACGTGTCTGGTGCCCAGTTTAAAGTGTAGTTGTTTAAAACAACAATGAAACGTGTATGAAAGTAGAAACAGCAACTTAAATCTCACACTTTCCTTTTTTTCAGGTTTGGACATTTGGGGACATGATCTTGTCGTCCGGTTCTTCTGGTCGTTTCTCGGTTCAGACTGTAAACACTGATCGTGGGGTGATTTCTACCCTCATTCTGTCAGAGACTCTGGGCCAAGATTTCCAACTTCGATACAACTGTACGGCCTGGAACCGCTTTGGCACAGGCACTGTACTGGTCACTCTTGAGGAGCAAGGTATGTGAGAACTATTCCAATTTTGCTCTGGATGGTTTTTATTCCCACAACTCATTCCCAATTATACGCTAGATGTGGTACCATATTTGTTACTGAAAAAACAAAACTCTGAAAATAAGATCTAGCTAAGATTAAGAATAGAATCAACACAAAGAGTCTCGGTAGAGTTTGTATTGTATATATTGTATATATATATATATATATATATATATTATATATATATATATATATATATATAAATAAATAATTTGTATATGTATATACATATACCGATAGATACACACATAGAGTAATTTCAGAAATATGCCCACCATGCTATGCATACTGTATATATGTATAGCATAAATACATATAATATTAAAGAAAAAAGGATTTCTAAACGTGGGCTTCTGTTTTGTCAAGCAGCCAGTCCCAAGGCAATTGAGTTCCAAAGGATTGATGAAAAAACTGGAAAGAAGTTTAAAGATAGAAAGTTTTAGTCTGGATATGTTCCAAGTCCTGTTATGCACCATGGCTTTAATCATTGCAGGATATTTGATTTTGAATCAGACAGTAAGTTATAGGGTTTGTCCAGCCCAGAGTCTGAGCCTTTTATCTAAGATTACTCGTGACGAGCAGTAATCCGGTTTGAGTCAGCTAGCATCTCAAAACACCCCGCAATCTTACGCTTATCTTAATTATACAGCAACAAATCAATATCATTTAATCAGGAGATGGTCCACTTAATGAAAACATTCCTGCCATAACAAATATATAGATTTTGGGCCTGAATTAATTAAGTGGAGACCCAGAGCGTTGCATGCGCATGTGACGCTTCACTGGCCGCTTCGTTTTGTATGCAGCACACACCACTGTAAATTTGCTTAAATAAGACTAAACCGCGTGGTAGACGGTTTGAGCCTTTGTACTGGGAGACACCAAAAATAAGGTCTTCGCCAGCAATTTGCATCAAGGCAATAAAGCCGCGTCTCTGGAGTGGGAGACAGCGCTATCTCCTGGAATCTGTAATTAGATTACTGTCGGATGCCTTGCTGAACGTCAGTCCCGGTTACCCCTCTTGCACCAGAGATTAGAGACAATGGCGGAGTCTTATGATGCCACTGTGGATCACACTAGATGCTTTCCTGTGATTTTTTTGGAACGGATGAGTAAAAATTGTAGATTGCAGGAACTGGCAAGGAGCTTTCCTTGAAAAGACGGCTGAATTGTGGGATACTGTATGATAATGCTGCTGCCAGATGGTTGAAATGATCTTACAGGTTTTTTACACACACCATGTATTATAATGTGTTTTGTTTAAAAAAAAAAAAAAAAAAATTTAAAATAGCAAAAACAAAAGTAGCTTTTTGCTTTAAGTCAGCTTTATTGTCAATTCTGCCATACGTATTGGCAGAGAATCAAAATTGCATTTTTCTACTCATCCCCATACATTCGACAGACACACAACATGGGTTCTGTTTAATGCATAACCCACCTATTATATGAACATAAAAATAGTGAAATCTTGACCTGACGTGACCTTGATTTTTTTCTTGTGTGTATATTGAAGAAATGCACGGTAAAAAACGAATCATTACCATTTCATCCATTGTTGCTAGCCTCGCTAGGGTATTTGGATTAAATTCAGCTCAGTCACGTACCCCTTTGTCCTTTACAGAGGCTCTTCCCTTGCTCATCATCATTGGTGCTTCGGTAGGAGGAGGCTGTGTCTTCATTGTATGTGTCATTACCTTGGTATCCATCTGCTGCCGCCACACT
Source organism: Paedocypris micromegethes (assembly GCA_028031935.1). Taxonomy (NCBI): domain Eukaryota; kingdom Metazoa; phylum Chordata; class Actinopteri; order Cypriniformes; genus Paedocypris; species Paedocypris micromegethes. Next base: position 2,447,437 of record CM051503.1, on the reverse strand, counting down.
GCCAAAGGTGAGGTCAAAGGTCAGATGTTATCTGGGTGTTTTTATCCTCTCCTTGAAAACATGATACAGTAGAAATCAAACAAACACACTAAGCAGAGGTTAATAGTCGGACTTCCTCTTTGCCTGGAGCAGTGTTGACCTTTTGACCTCTCTGGAAATCTTCCCACCAATCACCTCATTAATATCTGTACACTGCGCTATTTCCTCACCCAGGCAAAAAGGGCACACGCCTGTCTAAGAGCGACATCCGCGTACAAATCGTGCACAGCGACCACAACGCAGCCAGAGGAAATGACGATGAGGAGGATGTGAAGGAGCCTATGGTGAGTCGCAATTTTTATTCAGAACCCACAATAGCCTAAAGCTGGTTTTGCTCACTAAAATATATGTTTTCGGACAAAATGTTGACACGTTTATGGATAAAGATGAAAAAAAAAAAAACCAGCAGTTGTTAACCAGGTTCCTCACCCGTTTCAGGCTCCAAACAGCAGTGAGTCTCCAGGAACATCTCGTACGGAGCACAGTGACCTGCTGGAAGAAGAGGACGATGAGAGATCAGATATTAAGGTACCGCATTAAATGTTATAGTCAATTCTTTGTGCTCTTAAAGTAAACTAACTAAAAAAAACATTTAGGCTACTCTGAAATGTTAGATTTGATTTGATTAGATTCAACTTTAATACACATGCAAGTGCAATACTAAGAAATGCAGTTTGTCTAACTCAAACTGAAGTTACAAGTGCAGTATTTATAGAAAATATAGCATACAGTAAGATATAATACACAGAACGTACATGTACGACAGATGAAGATATACATCATATTTACAGATGCTAGGAACAATCTATGCCAATATTATACTCCATATATGGGATATATATAGAGTTGTACATAAGCAGAAACCTACAATAAAATATGTGATGAACAAGAGTGAATTTGTCGCCATATTCCGTTTACAGGTCAATATGTACAGGGTAGTACAATGGATTTATAAATATAAGACCCTGAAAATAAGACAAAGTTTAACATGGAATTTCTCAGGCACAAAAGAGTTTCATGCAAAGTGTAATCTAACATCACTTTATGATGGATGGATGGATGGATGGATGGATGCATGGTTAAGGCCAGAAAAATACAAATACGTCTAAATGAAAATTTGCAAAAGTGAAAGTCAAGCTTACTTATTTCATCACGTTCCATTTATAGCTCCAAGAAGGAGCTATGTAAACACAACAATGAAACAACTGTAATGACTATAATAGAACGCGTCTGTGCCTGAGAAAAATACGAGTAATACAGTAAGAGTAAGACGTATGCTTTACTTTAAATCTTAGAGCATGTCTTATTATCATAAGAAATATATTGACTATATATTTGAAATATACACTTTTAAATGATCAATTGCTAAAATTGTTTCCAGGCCAAACCTGACAGTTTTCTTTCTTTTCCCACTCAGGACCCCACAAACGGCTATTATAATGTACGGGCACATGATGACCGGCACATCACCAGGAGTGGTTTCTCCGAGTACGTTCCTAACACTCGGCCCGTCTACACACCATCCCAGCTTCCTTCACCGACGCCATTATACGGTCAGCATTCCACTCAGCCTCGGATGTATGACTTCTCTCAACGCTACGCCACCACCCCTGCCACACGGACCACCTACGAGCAACAGCCACAGCAACAACAGCCACAGCAGCCGCAGCAGCCGACCACGCCCACCACCTACCCCCAGGAGCAGCTCTACGCGGGATCGGCATATCTACCTGCTACTTACGGACGAGCCTTCACTAGCTACGTCAAACCCGCCTCGTACGAGAAGGTCGACGGCTATGAGCATTCAGACCAGGCCAGCAAGGTGTCCAGCTCTTCTCGCTTCTCGTACGCATCCTCGCAGATCTCCTCACAGCAGTCCGACTACGGGCGGCCCTCACAGCAGCGCATGCAGACTCACGTGTGATGGCGTCTGCCCAGACTTTCCGAGAGTCTTGTAAGACTGACGCCAGGTCAACATTCTTCTGATTTTGGTTTCAGAGCAGGAAAACATAAAACTGTGAATCGAGAGCAAAGTGAACACGTCTTTGCTTTACTGCTGCGTTGAAGTGAAACGACAGCAAACTCTTGAAAGTGCTGTGATATGCCATACGAGTTTGGAAGTCAGATTCGGATTTTCCAAGCTACTGGGTTTTTCGTCCACACGCCGAACTTCTGAAGAAACAAGGCGTGTCCGTCCATATCCATGGCGTTTTGATTTTGTATAAAATGTTCTGACGCCAACACTTGGGGTCTCACGAGAGGAAAGGCAGCGCTCTGGGACAATCAATCCTAAACCAACCTAAGCAAGGACGAGCTAATGAGGCTACGCTGAAACAATCAAGTCAGAGACGCACTCTTAAAAAAATGTAAACATGTTGGCATGCCGAGGCTGAAATGTAAGCACATTTGTGTATTAACAGGTCTTGCCTACACAAAGTGGCTCAAAGTTTAATCTACAAAGAAGTAGAGTGGAAGAAAGAAATGTTTGTCATTCTGATGTATTTCTTCTGGAATCTGAAGTGCTTTTTGAGCTCCAACGCAGAGAATTTATGCCAGGTCTTAATGGACCAGAGAGGAAAACTGGAATTGGAATGCTTTGGTTTTAATAGTATGGACAAATTCCATAACATGCATCTCTGTCTTTCGGAGAGATCCAGGATTGGCCAAATCCCCAAAGAAGTTATCTCACTAATTTAATAGTGCTGTCTTTTTAAGATATGCTCTCTGTTGAAGAGTCCCTCAGTGCTTTCTTCAATCCACCTATGTTGGCTAATCCAATTTATGTTGTTCCTTAAGCGACCGCTGTATTTTTTGAAACACAGTGTGCCAAGTCCTGACACCATCAGGTAGCACCCTAATGTTTACAGGAAAAAACAGAATGAAAAAGAAAAGGCAGATCTGTCCATTTCCACTTTTAGCCACTTCGACGACTGTACAAATTGTTGGGGAAATCACTCCTTCTGTCTGTTGCATGCAGATGATGTGTGTACGTGACCGTATTCAGCATCTTTTCTCATCTGTTTGTTACTTGTGTGAGGAACTGCTTAATGCACCCTACTTCAATTCAATCTCCAATACTCGTATTCACAGGTTCCCATATACTGCCATTTTCTTTTGAGCCTGAATGGTTGGCTCCGTTTGGAACGATGATTTAAAAAAAAAAAAGTCAAAATGAACTGTAAGATAGGTCAAACAAAACGTTGCTTGTCTTTATTTTTATATTTTATATATGCCTTAATGTACAGCGTGTAAGCTTCTTTATTGTAAATTACCTTTATATTATTAAATTCATATATCTATATCTTTAAGTTTGGTTTGGAATCCACCGTGTTACTTAGTGCTGGGGAGGCGAGTCGTTACACAACTAATTTACTACTGTACTTCGGTTTTCTTTCTTTTTTATATATATATTATGTTCAAATCGTTTTATTTGCTAAATTGAGCAACTGTTGCTTGTAACTTTGTACACATATTTATATTGAAATAAAACCATTTCACAGAAGATCTGCTCTGACTGGAGTGACTTCAGACGTCAGACAGGAACGAGGACAAACAATATAAACCGCCTAGTTGATGAACGCTCAAATTAACAGTGATGCCTTGTTCGTCCTCATATTCCCGCAGCGACACCGAGGTTTGGTTTTAATAAAGACGGATGAGATTCCCAACCCTCCCGCTGTGTTTCCCACGACACGCCGGGATATTGCGCTGACGGAGCGGGTGTGGTGGTGTGACAACATTATCTCTTCGGTCGCTCAGATTCCGTCTTGTCACACTGGAGACAGGCCGTAGGGACGCCGAACACAAACACAAACTCAGCATTAAACAAATGAGCTGACAGCTACTCTGGTAAATTCAACTCCGGGTCGTGTTTTCATCAGCTGTCAACGGACCGTGTTCGAGTAGATTCAGAGAAAATAAAAAGAACATGGAGTGTTTGTGCGGAGGTGATGTGCCAGGCTGGTCGCTTGTGTTGCGCTATATTAAAGTTCATGTAATGATTTTAACACAATGTTAGGTTATATAAATGATTTATATATAGTTATAAGGTCATATTACGTATAGGATTTTCAGTAAATTCATTGCTTAGTTGTTGTGTCTCTCTGAAAGTCTCAAGACAACCATATTGTTATCTCCAGGAAAACATCTTTCAATATCCAGAGAGAAGGACAAAATTAGTTTGTAATATCCAGACAACGGCACACAATTCCACACGTTCCTGTGTGAATTAAAAAGTAATTCATACTGACAGTCTTTTTAGAGCGTCTGAGGTTAAGTTGGTCAAAAGACGTTTTTTTTTAAACTGTTCGTGGACAAACCATCAGTTTGTTTAGTAGCCTGTTGAGTTACCAAACAGAAGGCTATACATTCCGAATAAGAATCTAAAACAGCCCACACATACTTACGTTGACCCAGTGCGCGCTAAACAAAAAACTGAATTAACACCGGATTTGCGTCATTTACATAAAGCTGAATAATCTTGAGGGGGGGAACGACCGTTTTGAATGCAGGGAACTCCAATCAATATTGTTTTACTAATTGGTTTTGTTTACTAATGATCTAAATTCCATTTACATACAGTACCTGCAAAATACACAATTTAACAATGAAAAGATGAAACACTAAATTTGCCTCTGTTAATAAACATAGCACAAGGTAACCCGTACCTAAAATGCTTGGCATTAAAAATTAGAACTAATTATTTAACTAAAAATGTAACTCAATTAGTTGTTAAAAACTCTCAAACAGAAGACTGGTTAACCTTGAATTAAACAACGTCAACAGATTAAACACTGAAAGAACACGGTTTTATGCTTTTACTTTCTCTCGGTTCAGAGATTTTACAGATGCACCAATTACAGATTTTGCTGAAGCACCCAGGAGCACAGCAAAAAATGAGCAATCGAGGCAAATTTGAAACCAGAAAATATTTTAATGTGAAATAAAAGAAATCCATCAAGTCCATTATTCATTTACAGCATTTCAAAAAATACAATTTTAACCAAAAGCCTGACAATCAAAGTTTTGTCAGTAACAGGACAGTTACACCACAGGAGTCTCAGCATCGTGGGCCTTAAAAATGTCTTGAACTACCTGGGAAAATAAATCACTCCTGAAGTCTGAAAACCGGACTAATTTCCGGGTCTGTTAAAATCCTGCAGCTAGGATGCTGATTGTCTAAAACTTACCCACGCAGCAGATGAGAATGACCTTTGGTTTTAGTTTCGTTTTTTGCATTGGCAAACAGATAAAATATCCTTATTCTAAACCTCCCTTTTAGAATTACAACTTCAAAAATCTCACTCAAAACCTGCAAATTCATATTTCTATACCTGTTTAAACTCATAAATAAACGTAGATGTTAACTTATTCCAGGCTACAAATAGTCCATTGTCACAGTTCTGTGCGAGAAGACAAATTTCCACCCATGTCTGTAACAGTCAAACCCCAAGACAAATCCTCAACCAAGAATCTAGAGCTCATGCATTGGATTATTAAAAAAAAAACATAAAAATGAACAGTTACCAAAGACATTTGAATAAAAATGCCAAACAGTTTGCTTTCCTGCAGTAAATACACAGCATGGCACTCAAGATGTGTTGTCATGTGCTTACAGTTCCGGTCTCCACTACACAGATGTCATTTCCCGGACCCAGTCGCGCAGCTTTGTGACCCGTGTATAGACGCCGGGCTTGTTCTTCCGGGCGCAGCCTTCCCCCCAGCTCACTATTCCAGCCTGGAACCACACACCCACATCGGAACTACAAACAAGAGGACCGCCGGAATCTCCCTGCAGAAACCAGACAGAAAGATCTCAGCAAACGTTCTCAAGATGAATGTGTAAATGTCTCACCGAATGCGATCTGACAGCGGAAGCACTGCTTGTATAAATGTCTCGTAAAGCAGATCCCAAATTTGCCTGTGTTGTTCTACTCTACTGCATGTTTACAGTAGAAATGGTTTTAATATTGTACTTTTATTTATATATCATATTTTTGTATGCACAGTCACTGCACACTGTTATGTTTTGGTGCTGTCAAAAGTGTGTGAAACAATCATGTCAATAAAAGCCTTTTTAAGTTCGGAGTCAACGGAGGATAAAATTAGCTTGATGACTGAGAAAGAAAGGAGACCTATATGACTGGAACGATATGCAAAGACTTTAATTATTCTAATTGTCAATTGTTTATAGCGTTCCTGTAATTTGAGATGCTCATTTTAAATTACATAAATGTAATTTAATGCGAGTTTGTCAATATGTCCTTAGTGGCAGAATTGTGCTCTTTGTTCAACCATCCAGTGAAGCTACACACACATCGTGAACACACGCAAACCCGGAGAAGTGGGCAGCTTTAAGTTATGGCACCCTCGGGGGTCAGTGTCTTGCTCAAGGAACTGTCACTATTTATTTCCATGTTCAAATTAATTTGCTGTTACTGAAAGAAACCCCAGAACAGAAACGAATTTCTCCATGACAAAAAAAAAAATCACTTGGAGGTAAACTACTAATTGAGAGGCAGAACAAAGAATAAATAGAGTTATTATTGCAGGAAAAAGGCAACAGTGGGAGAAAATGATGCAGAGAAAGAACAGAGAAATCGAAAAATAGAAGATGTCAGAACAGAGTGAGGCCAGGAACAGTAAAAGATGTATGAGACGGATAATGAAAAAGAAAGATGAAGCGTTTAAAACAGAACCAGACAGAGAGATGACAGTGAACAGCAGATTTAGCGAGTGAGACCCAAACTCACCCAAACTAAAATAAATCAATCAATGTGACAGTCTATGATGAGATGAAGCATACAGAGTCTAGAGAGGGTTAGAGAACAAAGATCCTCACATTCTGATAATCAGTGATGATGAAGATGAAGGACAAATCAAGACAACAGCATGGACAACAGGAGAGAAGTAGACATGATGGGAATCAGCTCATTTACATGTTGGGAAACACGTATCATTTTCCAGAACGAGACTGTCCTCGGACAGAAGAAAGATGAAGGCATCATACCAGAGTCAGATTTCTACTGTACTGTAGATGTTTCAGAAGTAATCAAACAGGATGAACATCTGATGGATGGATGGACAGACGGATTAAAGTAGGGACCAATGTTAAACAATAAAGTAAAAAGCATATTTCGATCAATTTCCATTTTCATTGTATTTCAGAACATTGGTTGAATCTCATTAACCACCTTTTCAGGAACAACAAAGAAATGGCTCAGGAAGACGTAAAGTAAAGAAAAATCATGGAATGGCCCAGTAAGTCATCATATATTAATTATAAGAATATGAGAACTGAGGAGGAAACTGAGGGTTCGACATGCCAACAATCAGTCAAGAAACATTATTGAATTAGAACTAAAAATATGAAAATCCGTCCAAGATGTGTACAAACTACAGCACAAGAAACCTACTGACTCCTGTAATTGCCAATGGTGTTGCCACCAAACACAAAACCACTGCAAAAGGAATAAAATACTTGGTCTGTTGGTGTGTTCAAATAAACCTTCCATTGAAATTGTAGCCCAATTCTTGGGTAGTAAGTAACCTTACAAAACTAGTTGGCATTCATATATTTCTATACACAATTATATAAAAATGTTAAAGCATTTCTGTGGCTTGGTCTGTGGGGCAACACAAAGGTCCTGGGTTTCTTTTTTCTTTAAAGTAAATTTCGCCGTAAAACTGTGGTTCAAGGCAAGTTGCTTTTACAAATTGTGATCTTTACGCAAATGTTTTTTTTTCGAAAGTCAGTTGTGGCCTACTCCCAAACTCAGTTGTTGGGAGTTTGATCTGTCAACCAGATGTTGTAGGTTCAAATTCTGGTCTGGCAGGTTCTACAACTAAAGTATCCTTAAGCAAGACAGTGGGTGTGTGTGTGTGTGTGTGTGTGTGTGTGTGTGTGTGTGTGTGTGTGTGTGTGTGTGTGTGCGTCCGTGTATAACGTAGAGTAAACGATTAAATGCAGAGCACAAATTCATTATTGTTTCTAAACTTTATTGAAATTTAAGTCTCTAAAATCGTATTATTTTGTTTGGGTAATGTAATGATATAATTATATAATGTTTACATTGTTTTATTTTGAATATTGATCAATTATCTTCACCTGACAGGCGTCCACACCTCCTCCGAGGTAGCCACTACACATCATTCGTGAGGTCACCTGACCTTCGGTCACCATGTTGCACACGGTGTCGTTGATCACCTTAACTTCAGCTTTCTGGAGGATTTGTGCGACACTGCCTGCAGAAAACCAACAACAAAAAGAGCTTGTGGGATTGATTCCTGGCGCGTCTTATCAGCTTGGTGTCTACCTATGCTTTGGTAAATATAACAGAATGCAAGGGCTGCTGTGAGTAAAGCTGAGAAATTGGATTATGTAACCTTGAGAATCCTCTTAAAAACAACATTTAAAAGGCATGCACAGCACTCAAGCACGGAGAGACGCAAAGGGCATCCCTCGGGCACACAGGCCGCCTCACCTCCCTCTCGGAGCGTGCCCCAGCCGGTCACAAAGCAGGAACTGCCAGGTAAGAAGACGTGGGTTGATGCCGGAAGGCAGATGGGATGCACAGTGTTGCTGAAATTGAGCGGCTGGCTCAGCTCCAGCACGGAGATGTCGTAATCGCTGGACAAATCATTGTAGTTCGGGTGGGTGATGATGGTCTTCAACCCACGTACCTGCACACTGGCATCCATGACATTCTGGTCACGTAGGCCACTGTACGTTTGCCAGTTTGAAGTCATTTTGTAGCTGTTGGGAATAACAATTGTTGTTTCAGAAGAATATAGACACAAACCTTGTCAATGTTGACGAGGTTCATAATTCAAATGCGTTTTAATTGATGGAATTTTTGTGGTAATTCGCAAGAAACAATGTGTGGCCCATTTATAATAAATGTCTTCCCTATCTAATGAACTTTGAATTTCATGCAAAACACACAAACTAACTCAAATTTGATTTCACTAAATGTTATAGCTATAGTCGTTAAAAGATAAAAATCAAGGCTTTTGCTTTTCAAGAATGGCAAGTGCTCCCCCTGCTGGACTGGACAACACATTACCAGGGTAAAACCTAATGCAAAAATGTGTATAAAAAATATCTAGTTTAACACACGCAAACACAGACAGACACGTGCACGCACACACACACACACACACACACACACACACACACACACGCGTCTCTTGAGAAAAATCAAGGAGAAAAAAAAAAACAAGTCACACAAATTAATTTCAAATCAAAATGGGCAAAAGAAATAATATTGGAAAAAAATATTGGACTCACGCCGGAGCTTCTGGTTGGATGAAACAGTGAGCAGCACATAAGAGCCATTTGTTGGAGATGATTGAGGCGCCGCAAGTATGTCCGTTGTTCTGAAAGTGCAAACTGACCTGCCAGGGCCATTCACCCACATCTGCGTTCTGGCCACCCACAATTCGATTGTGTTTGTACGGTCGCACTCCACAGTCTGAAGCAGATTGGTGAGGTAAAGTGAAGGGTCATTAGGAATCTCAAAAGAACACTGGCTTTGCTACTGGAAACATCTGTTCAGACTCACAGGGCCCGTGACATTTAGTGAGACTCAGCAGAATTATAACAAGCCAGATATATACCGAGAAGTAGCTAGCTTGCTAATAAATAGACACTGTGAAAAATAAAAGCCTTGAGGACCAAAAGAAAAGAAAAAATCATTAAAATTACAATGGCTTTGGGTTGTAATTCAGTATAATTTCTGCTAATTGCATCATCATTGATGTCAGTGAAATTTAGAAATGTCTTTTTATCTTCACAAAACCAGAACATGTTTAGCCTTTGTAGGAATCATATACTGTGCTATACTGTTAAATGAATGAGCATGTTTACAAAATGTACATGTAATTAGACACTGAAAAATGACAATGAAATATATACAAATGTAAATTAACTAAAAAAAAACATGTACAGATATATCAATAAATCGTGCACACACATCTAAAATAAATAAATAAGATCGAAATACATAGTAAAAAAAATATATATGTATGTCGCCCAGCAAATTTAAGGCATCAACAAAAACAAATGATAAACTTACCACATCCCTGTTCATCAGAATTATCAGTGCAGTCGTTCTCTCTATCACATTCTGCATTCACTTTGTTCACACACTGCTTGTTACTACACTTAAAGGAGAAATCTGTGCAGGCACCAGTGGCTGAAGACAGAAAGAAGAAAATATCACCATTTATATTATTACATCACCAACCGCCTACGCCTTCGTAATAGCCAGTAGCTGGATCGGACAGGCATAATGATTGTGTGTGTATGTGTGTGTGTGTGTGTGTGTGTGTGTGTGTGTGTGTGGTGTGTGTGTGGTGTGTGTGTGTGTGTGTGTGTGTGTGTGTGTGAGTCAGTGAGTGAATGATGAGTGAATGAATGGTGAGTGAGTGAGTGAGTGAGTGAGTGAGTGAGTGAGTGAGTGAGTGAGTGAGTGAAAGAGAGCAAGATAGAGCCATAGAGAGGGAAATGGATGGACGAATGGATGGAGAGAAATAGAGAGCTATAGCGATGGAGATAGAGACAGATAGACTGACTGACAGTAAAAAAAAAATATTACAAAAAAAACTTGATCTGTTACATTTATTACAAACTTGATGCAAATTAATGGTTGTGTACTGTAGACAGTTCACAGGCAAAAACACTAAATGTCGTCTTGTGGATAGAATCCATTCCAAAGCAAATGAAATAGTCTGTATGCTTGAAGGAGAAATCCAGCAGATTTAAATACAGCAGTTGTTAAAGCAAAATAAAAAGTGCGTAGCCTGGGAAAATGTTCTGGATTCTTGTAGATTATGGGTCATTTCAACATCAAGGATGTGGTGTGGTGAATTTTGTGGATGGTTTTGTTTTTTGTTAATTTGTGTTTAGCCAGAGTCTGGAACACAACGGTGATGGGGTCTACAGGGAAGAAGAGATGGACTCACATCCTTGACAGGAGACTTCATCACTCCCATCGGCACAGTCGTTCTTCCCATCACACAACACCTCGTGTGAGACGCAGACACCATCGCCACACTTCACCTCGGCTTTGCCACAGTCTAGAGAAAAGAGAAAATGGCTGGCTGAGTACATTTCTTTAAATACATTTGTAAGCACAGTAAGATCTATGTAAATGTTGTATATGTGTGAGAGTGTGTGTGTGTGTGTATCTTTGCATTTAGGCGCACACATATACACTCACCACAATGCTGTTCATCACTATTGTCCCCACAGTCATTCACTCGATCACAAACAAAGAACTGAGGCCTACACAATCCATTCTTGCAGGAAAATTGTTCATCGTCACATTCTGAAACAAGAACAAAGGACAATTGGATGTACAATACACACACACACACACACATATATATATATATATATATATATAACAACATGATTATAAAGTTGACAAGTGTAACACTGCTAGCAACTGTGGTGTAAAATGTATATTTGTATTTTGAGATCATAAAAAGCGGATAAACATCATATCAGTATGTTCACAAAGAGGGTTTTAATAAAATGTTGGGCATAATTCCTACAGTACGTACTGCAGTCACTCTCGTCACTCATGTCGTCACAGTCGTTCCAACCGTCGCAGTGAAGTTCTTTTTTAATACAACGTCCGGAAGCACAAGCAAACTGACCAGGACAAGCTAGAGATAAAAAAAACACATCCAATGCAAGTGAGAGTGAGCAAATGACAGTAGGTTTAAAAAATTCAGAATATTATGGTTTGATGGATTTTGGCATTACATACGATTTACGGGGTCAAAAGCGGTGTAAGAAGCATTGAATCCCTTATCGGTGTAAGACTCATCAGAGTGGAACGACACTTCCAACACATTGGTGGTACTAGAGAAGAAAAGTCTCCGTTTCTCCCCACAATACCTGAGCGATGAGCAGGTATTAGCATTAAAATGACCACAGAAATAAAAATTGTACAAAATAAAACGGAGTAACAAAAAAATAAAAAGTAATAAATTCCATGAGTAAAAAAAACAACAAACACTGCACTAATAAGTGACGCCATTTTGTTGCACTGATTTACAGAGACCAGGATCTCTAAAATTAGGTTTAGTGATTGATCCATGTGCTAGTTCAAGATCAAGCCAAACAGCAATAGACCACGAGAGTCACTTCTCAGATATCTGGTCAACGTTGATCCACATAGATCCATGTGCTCAGACATATTTGAGGGAATGCTATTCAATACATGTACAGCAACCATTAATTATATAAAGGACACTACAATAATTTTAAATGACAAAAGCAAATGAGCCTTTATTTAAAAGCTTCTGACTTCCATCTGATCATCGAACAATTGTGGAATTGAACCTAGAACTTTACTTTACAAACACACAACAGCTCTCACTTTTTGTCCAGCACCTCGATGAAGTCCTTGTTGCAGGTGTTAATGTCGACGCCTGGCTCCTTCAAACGAAACATGCTGAACTCAACTTTGATATTTTTTCCTTGGGGAACCTATGAACAGAATCCACAAAAACAATGCAAATACACAAGTTAAAATTGGCCATGCCTGAGTAAAGAAATATGTAATTCTTAATTGTACCATAAAATGTTTAGAAATTGCTCTGAAACGATGATGTCACTAAAAGTGATGCATATTCATGATTTTTTATATATTTTTTCAAATCTTGAAAGAGAGAAGGAATACTGTAGTTGCTTTGTTAATAGGTTAATCCATTTTTGCAAATTATTTTCCAATGTAAGCAAACAAAACTATATAGTGACTATTCAAAACCCAGTATAGAACTAGTGTTTGTGTTGTGTTGTGTAATGATGTCTAATAACAGCTAAATTTATTTATGAAAAATAGAAATCTGATATAAATATTTTATTTAATTTTTTTTTTTAAATAACTATTACATTTTATTTAAAAAATAAAACAAAAAAATAGCTTATATAAAGGAGTACCACAGTAATAGTGTTATGTACATAGTATGTTATTATGTTTTCTTGGACACTATGTTAATTAACTAATGAATTAAATTATTTCATATATTATGTATTCAAGTGAAAACATTTGATAAAAACAAGACAAAAGGTTTTTCCATGTCATTTCGGAGGAGGAAGATTACATTGATTTTCCAGTTGCAATCCACCATCGGTGGGTAGAAACTGGGATAATAAGGTGAGGAGAAGTTTCCTGACAAAGCGGTAAAAGTTGATCCACAGTTTCCAGCTAAAGAGAAGTATGAGAGGAAACAAAACAATGGTGTTACTAAAAACAAAAGAGGTCTGAAGATGTAAAATTAGCAACTGAAACTTAAGAGGCATTAACCTGCAATAACTGGGACAGTCTTGTACGTTGCTTTGAATCCTGGTCTGCGAACCACATCGGTGACCAGGCTGACTAGCATTATGTTTCCAGAAGAAACCACCTCAAGAGGATTTGAAGGAGGTCGAAGTCCACACTGTCTGTGCAGATTCAAACAATATAGAAATATTACAGTTTTTGTAGATATTATTAACGTGCTCTGTCACAAACAAAATTGAAAAAGGTAAAGTAGCATGTCATTAAACTACCAAATAGGTTAATTGCCAGTGATATCCTATATCAACTTGTTAGCCCACAGCATGAAGCAAAAAGACTTCAAGTGAAATTGTAATAAATGCAAAGCCAAACAGAACATTGGATTGATAGTAGCAAATGTTAAATACAACACAAAATGTTTGGTGTAAGTGTCTTTGGTACTCAGTGACAAAAACATGGGATAAAGCAGGGAGGTTTTAAACAGAAATCTCAAATATGAACATTCTGACAAAAAGCACGAGACTTTGTCCTTGACCGTTAAGGGTATACTCACACTAGGCGATCCGTGTTTTGGTACGATTGCCCCCCCCCTCCCTACTCCCCCACACTCACATTTAGATTTTACAATTTACGCTTCTGTACGCTTACGTTGTATAAAGTAATACTGGTAGTTCCCAGTAGATGGTTTTCACAATACTTTGTCACTGATATTTTGATGTTAGTAAAAATATGAACAAAAAAAAACTGATTTATGCGTTTTCTTGAAACACAAGAGTCAAAATGTACATTATGCTATTAAACATATAGATGTGGACACAACATTGATTATTATGGTGCAACGGTTATAAAAAAAAAAAAAAAAACGGGAAGAGCAGCGCATTGACTTAAGCAGTGGATTCTGTCGCTCTGGTTAGTTTGTGGATAATCATTTTCAATAGTTTTAAAAATAAATAGGTTTTTATTTAAAAAGGTTTGCGGAGCTCCACAGCCCCGTAAAATGCAGGTTTAATAGACCGATCGCTTTTGTTGCACGAATATTTGCTGCTCGAAAAGTTGCTGCGCGTGTGAGGAGGCTCGCAAATCTTTCCGTTTTGGAGCGTCTCAAACGTGACGTCACGCTCCTGCTGGAGCACATTTTGCACTCACACTACAAGCGAACCACACTGGAGTCCAGCGATCCACGTTTGAGTACACCACTTCCAAATGGGCCAGAGCCGGTCAAGCGAATCGGAGTACCTAGTGTGAGTGCGCCCTTAGAGGTCGTGTTAAGCCGCAGAGAAATAAAAACAATTTGATCAAAGAAGTTGGTGTCTCAAACCAAATAAATAGCAGTCGGAAGTTGTACTTGCCACCCAAGCATTGCAGGTTCAAATCCCAGTCCGGTGGGTTCCTAAGGGATTCAAGCCTGCAAAGCTTTTGGTCCAACTGCCTACTACTCACAGTTCCGTCACATGAGCAAACACTCAGCAGCTTTGCTAAGTGAGTGAGGTGTGATATACTGTACAGGAACATGCTCTCACTTTGTGATTGCTTGAGAAGCGTCCGGGCTAAGGGAGTTGTAGATGGCCACATAGTCATTACCGCAGTCGTCTTCTATGTTAAAACTCTCAAACTTGACCACAATGGCTTGACCTTGGGGGGCACGGATTTGCCACTTGCATCTGGAATGGGCTGGGTACTTCTTTGGATGATCAGGAGAAGAGAAGGTCTTGGGTGCAACGTCCGCCATCAGATTAAAATTGCATTTTGCTGAGAAGACATTGAAGTGTTAACTGGTGTTGACTTTAATCTAGTCAACAGAATTATACGGCTTGATAATCAATTCGAAAATAGATTGGGAATTTGCACAGATGTTGTGAGAAAAAAAAAAAAAGAAATAGGAATTAAATCCTTCACAAAAATGAAGATCTCTGCTGGTTGGAGGATTGTGCATAAATAGTAAACTGAAGGGAAAAGAGCGAGCAGGAGCGGGGAAGGAATATTTCCTGGTGACTGACAGGAGAATGTGCGACAATCCAGGTGGAAAATTACAGTGCAGGGGAACATTTTACTCACTGGATTTGGGGTCCATGGCCATTCGAGGGTCGGTGACTGCAGAGAGAGAAAAAGAGACTAATACATGTTCTACAAATGCCTGCCTTTTGCTTACATTTGCTGCAAGCTGTCAGGCATTTTGAGCCAACAATTTTGATTTAAAGAGTGTCACTCAAGTCCCCGGAGTGTGAATAAATGCAACAGAGGAATTAAAAAGTAACTGTTTTTCTCAGCAAAGTTTAAGAAAATATTCAATTTCTTGGATAATTTCTTTGAATCAGGTGTACAAGAACAATAAAGGAAGATCTACAAACCTATGATTATCAGCAACATTTAACAATATGTCAACAACAACACCACAATATTTCCACAGTTTTTTTATTTCACGTCAGATTGTAATGTAAATGCCACTGCTCTCTTTAAATATGGCTATGTTCAGTCTTTATTAATTATTATTGTAGAGTTCAATAATCGATAGCGGTCTCGCTCTTAAAAAGAAGGCAGAGAGTAACTGAATTAAAGCAAGCGTCTTACGTGAAGCAGTGAGGTCATTATTGGTGATGGCAATGTTCCCGGAGCGCCTGCCATCTAGTGGGATGCTTCTGCGCAGAGCTTCCGCAACATGGTCCTCTGTGATTCCGGGAACCATTTCCTGGTCGGCCTCTGGAACTTCAAACTGGGACCAGTGATAGGCCATCATTCCATCACTGCAGACAATAAAGTCGGCTTGCTTGTAGCTCAAACAAAAGAAGCAGGTATAATTCAAGGAAAAAATAGATGCATGGTGCTAACAAATGATACAACAAATGTGGAAGTGAAAACATTGAACATTGTAAAATAATGCCCGAAGACCATTCTAAAGGTTAAAGTTGAGCTGCGCTTGTGGGCATCAGTGTATGAGTATGAAAGTAATAGACAATTCAGAGAGACATACGTGTAAGTAGAACTGTTAAGAACTAACTGAGTTATTAAGAGAATCTACAATTGAGTAATGATTACCAAGCTATTAAATATTAAACTTAAGACATAACAAAAGTCTCTATTATTTAACTTTAAAAATCAATATCACAGCAATAAGAAGTCTTTGGAATGGTCGTACCTGAAGGCAGTGATCGTGGATCTTTGGTAATACTTGGAAAGTAAAGGATCTTTGCTGAACGTATCATTCATCTGCAAAACAAAAAGCAAACAAAAAACCTTTCAAAAAAACTTTTCACCAAAATTGTCTGTGGTGTGGTAAGGTAATGCTCACTAACATTAAAATATTCATAACTTCAATTAAATGTAGTAATACACAATTAAACTGAGCTGACAGCAATCTTTAAAGAACTGTAAAATAAAAATCAGTCTTCAGACAATGTATAAAAAGCCTACCTGTTTATTCTTACAAAAAAAAAATTATTTAAGTGAATTTTATCTCAAAGTATTTGTCTAAAACAAAACCCTGCCACTATATGCCATGGAAAGAGTCTGTGATTTCAAGTTATAGAAGATGTACTCACTATTCCTTCTAAATTTGCTGCTGTTTGTTGAAACTCTGGACTGTCAGGGTTCTCGTAGGCCTCACTGTACTGAGGTTTCAGAAGTTTCATTTGTCCACTGTAAACCAGTGTGGAAGGGCCGTGCTTTAAAGAAGTGTTTTCATCTTCCAACTCGTCTGTCCTCACTGAAGGGGACAAGGAAAGGAAAAAATAGCAGCAAGTCAAATTTTAAGTTTATTACACTATACATATCAAATAATATAACAAAGATAAAATGGTCCAATTTCAAAAAAGTAAATTGGGACTGGTTTACTGAAAAAGCCCAGTAAAACCAGCAGTATTTGATTCATTTTTTTATATACAAAGCTAACATTTACATTAGTTTCCGTGCATTTCTCATTTATATATTATACTCAAGGCAACGAACAGTCAATAATAACACAGCTTAATGTAAATAACAAATCTATCTTACCTGAAAAAAAAAAAAAGAAATAAAATATGTAGATGATCAAACAATAAATATAATATGTAATTGTGTATATGTAATGCATTAACTGTGATACTAAAAGACTCCTGACAATTTAACACTAATGAAAATTACACTGTGAAAATTAAACTATTCCAATTAAGACTGCAATTTTTAACTGATATGTTGTCATTTGAGTATCAAATGAATATAGACATAAGAGAAATGTACTATATGGTGTATCTTTTTTTAATATATTTAATTGAAATTGCCCACGACCCTGTAAAAGACAAAGCGGTAGAAGATGAAGGAATGAATGAATAATTGAAATTGTTTTTTTACCAAGAAAAAGCCACACAAGAATTCCAATCACTGTGGCCAAAACCAGAAGAGCAACAAGGACTCCAACTACAACTCCTGTTTTCCGCTTCGATGGTGTCGTCTTCTGATTATTTTCCATTAAAGTGACCTGCTCCTGGTGGCCATTTGCTCCCTAAAAAAAAATCTCAGCATTAAGTTGACCTTTGAAATTCAAATTGAATATTAAAGACAATACAATACACATGTTGGTATTTATTTGAGTAGATGAGCTTTACTAAGGCCAAAATAAATGCATTTCCTGCAAACAAAGTTGGAAACGATACAGTATATTGTTACTAAACATAGGATTCCCCCAATAAAAAGCACACACATGAGGAAAGCATATTTCAGGCTTGTTTTTTTTTTTTCATTCTTTCAAAAATGGCAGCGTGGGAAACATGTGCAGTAGATTGTTGGCAAAAACAAACTCAATAAGGGTGGGAAAGGCTCGTTAACATTTGTGCTAATATGTTATCACACAACTTCTGATTGTTTTAGAATACAGTCCTTATTTAAGTGATTTATATTAGTTTAAGGACTGTAGTCAATTATTATTAGAAGCGTGCTTGACACATTACCCCAAATGCTGTCAGTTCCGTAATGAAGAATGTGATCGACTGTGTCTGGAGTACTGATTTTTGTACTGGGAGTATTGAGAAATTTCGGTGTGAACGAGTTTAAATTGAAGCACTTTATATGCTTCTAATTCTAACTATTCTAATATAATTTCCCATCACACTAAGACAGGGGTGTCAAACATACGGCCCGCAAGTAGGTTCGATCAGGCCCGCCGAATTGTTTGGAAAAAAATAGAAAAAAAAAAAAAATAAAAAAAAATATTTTTTTTTGCTGCAATTCATTCATTGTCCGCTAAGGGGCGTTTCCATCGGAGTAGAACGCTGCATCACTGAGACGGACAGAATCTTGTTAAGAACGGAACACAGGTGTTATCCGCTACCTATCCGCTACAACCTCATTAATCAAAATGTTCCAAACGGAGAAAGATAGATAAAGAGTGTAAATGCAAACAGTATTTAAGGCTTAAATACTGTTTGCATTTAAATATTGCATGTTTCATTTATGAAGTTTACGAATGTGACTTTCTTCATTGCACATTTAATATCACTCTCCTTAATTTGTAAGGTGTATGCAGGGATTTAATTTATATTTTATATAAGTGGTTTAAAATTCAGTTCTTTAAAAGCCTCAAGTGCAATACTATATTTTTCATTACCAATTTAAGTTGTGTGCCTTTGTACAATCAGTGGGATAAGTTGCAATGCCTAAATGTGAATGATAAAGGTAAATTGCACATTTGTAAGGAATTATGCGGAAATTATTGGAATGTTTTGTAAAAGCATAGTTCATTAAAATGCAATATGTTCCTAATGTTCTTGTGCTTCTTTACACCAAAACAAAGAAAATACATGATATTTTTGATATTTAATGCAGAGTATGGTATAATTTTAATGGTTCGGCCCGCCTGACATATCCTTAGGTCGTATGTGGCCCGCTATGCGAAATGAGTTTGACACCCCTGCACTAAGAGATTTCTTACTTTCATTTTATTATAATTTTTTTCAAGTTGTTTACTTGAGACATTTGTTTTACAAATACTGACTTTTATTTTGTTTAAATTTATATTTAGGATTACATTTGTGTTCCTACAAAAGTCATTGTTTAATAAATACTTTTTGTTTGGAAATGTTGTGTATCTTCTTATTATTAGCGTGACATTTTAGCATGCACATGACGACGCGTTTCCTTCAATTATTTTCAAACTTGATTTTAAACTAAATAAATACAAAAAGAACAAGCCTCAGATCTGAGCATATAGACATGCCAACTTTTTGCATTACAATAGTGTGTGATTCAATTTTTTTAGGATGGACATTTTGTTTTACACAATAATGTTTACAATCGACTTTACTGAATTCATTTAGCACTGATTTTGTGCTAAGGACAAGCTATGTGGTTTTAAAGAAGACAAGCTTTAGGTGTTATTACAGTTACTTTGTTGTTGGCTGAATTTAAATGCACTTTACAGGGGGGTAAAAAATTATGGGTAAAAAAAATTATCGTTAGATTAATAAAAAAAAATCCATAGATTATTCAATAAGAAAATAACCATTATCTCTACACGATTCGTTCTACATAACACTACTTGCTATATAAACCAGTCACAACAGGTTTGGCTCGTTCCAGTGACCTTCCACACACAAGTTCAGACATGTTACTATGGAAGCCCGTTCTTATCTTAAAGTATTGCATTTTTATCTCTTCCAGAATTGTGACTTATAAAGTCTGAATTGTGAGTTATAATGAATCAAATCAAATATAACTTGAACCAAATCAAACTTGAATCAAATCAAACTTGAATCAAATCAAACATTGAGAACAAATTTGTGGAAGGATACCTGCCATAATCTTTGTACGTTAGAATAGCTCTATACATTTTAATGAACTCAATTAACAAATTCAATAACTTTATATTTTCAGGAGCATACAAAGACTGACTAGCAACTTTTAGATACATTTAAATAAAAAAAAAAAAGTAAACAGAACGTTTGAGTTTCCTCGGTGTCCTAGACCAGGTTTGTCTAGTGATCTGCTTTAACCCTTAGAGAGCCAGTCATGAAAAAAATGGTCTGAACATTTTTTTATTCTTTGTATTGTAAATTATTGGACATTTTCTGCCTAAAAATGAAAAAAAAATTCCAAAAAAAGCATTGTTGTTCGTCCACTGTAACCATGCAACTGCACTAGAAGCCAGAGGGGTAGGTATTCACTGGAAATTCCACCAACCAGTCTGACACCGCCATCAAGTGCTAGATAAATGCATTACACTTTCATCTTGTGTGTGAATCCGTTTTTAGAGTTTTAAATAATAATTTAATTGGTTAAATGATCACAACAATTGTTGCACAGATGCAACATTTTCTCTTAAATTCTCTGATAACCGCATTTCTTTTTAATAAAACGTTTATTATACGTGTAAAAGTGAAGACAGTTTGTCAAAATTACCACTAGGGACCAGATCACATACAGACAACACACATATTGTCAAGAGAACACACACTCAGCTGAGAAAACCACCGGACCGGGATTCGAACCTGCAATGTCTGGGCTACAGGTCCAACTCCTTACTGCTGTTACAACTGCTAATTGACAATGAATTGCCAAGCCAAGATCCCAGAGGATGTGAAACTACTGAAAACACAGAACCCAGCACATTTTATCGTTCCTCTTTCTTATACCAAGGTAGACTCCAATAATGTTGTATGTGTTCATAAATCACCCTGCTCTACCGCAGCTTTACCACACGCAGCAGAACAAGCGCCACATGCACATATGAAAATTGGAAAGGATGCAATTAAAAAGTGGTTAGAGATCCCAGCATCTACATCCCAAAAGACCCGGAATCAGAAGATCATTAGCGCCCGAGAATCCGTTCGGTATTAAATCAATTTGTCAGATGTGCTAACCCTGCTTTAGTTTCAGGCCTGATTACAGCAGCGAGTGCGATAACTCAGCGCAATTAAAGCAAATCTTACGGTGGCCCGCATGGTGTCGGGGACAACTAAATTGGAAATATGCACCAGCATCAAGGCGTAAGATTAAGAGAATCATTGGCGAATGCGGGTCACTTGCTGCTGAAGGCCTGTGCTATCAGTCATCCTGATCTCAGCCTAATAACAGCATTACCCAGTCTGATTCTACCCATAATGCTCTGCAAAACACAGTCATAGAGAAACATCCCCCATTTTAAAGGCAGATGACCATTATAACGCATTTATGAATTCTGAGAATAGCACATTAGGGTTAAAGCTGTTCCAAGTTGACCATCTCTGCTTTCAGACTACACATTAAACGAAGCATTAAAGCCACTTGCTCCAAATCTCACTTCAAAAAAAGTAATGTAAACTTTACATAAAGCACTCTTTGTTGGAATACATGCTGAGGAGTAGAGTGAGTTTCTATACTGCGTAGGTGTGGACTCATGTCTGATCACGACTGGTGCCAGGAAAAACCAGTTTGGCAACGTGAAAAAGAATTGAAGGGGGATGGAGAGGTAAACATGAGAAACTTCTTGAAACAATCATATTAAAGATTTACAACCATGTTTTTGACAATAATAATAATACAATAATATGTTACAGTAGCATTGCTCCTACAGTTGTGAAAAAATGCTAGAAACATGTGGTTAAAGCGGCCTATTTAATGAAAGATTGCTCTGCGAAAAAAACCCAAGAAAAAAATGCCACTAGCACAGTTCTATCACAGTTTACCAACACATGGACTATATGAAAATATATATGAAAGCTTGTGCATCTAATGTTTATCACATTCATTAAAATATTATTAACTGTGTTCCATTATTTGTGTTCCAATAAATTCCATTAATTGTGTAAAAACACGTTTATTAGCGCAATTAGTGTATTTTCACAAATTCACAAATTCTATTTGTAAATTGTTACAGACAGAGATAATGCTGAACTCCATGTGGAATTGAAAGTAAGGAACGTGTGAAAGGAACTTTTCTTCTAGTCTCGAAAACCTTTTGACTTAATTGCATCCCCGCTACAGTCCGGTTGTTCGGTGTGGCTGAAAAGAGCAGAGGCCAGTAAATTGCAGACTGCTCAGTCATCTGGAAAGATAGTTCAAGACACCATGGAACCTCTAAACAACTCTATGGCAATTAAACACAGAAGTAGAAATCCTCCAGAGAAATAGAGCAACAGTTAAAGATATGAATTGTCCAATTAAGCCATTCTTCTTTTAAAAAGTACATTTTACAGTTGATGTGTTTGTTCTTTTTGCTGTGGATAATTGGACTATTGTAGAATTTTGGAGATAGATTATGAAGCACTAAGAGGAAGTTTAGTTTCAAACTACATTTAGAAACATTCAAACCTTTTTGAGGAGCGTTTTAATTCGACACGCAAAAACACACGTTTGGTTCATGATAGGCTAAAAAATTGTTAACAGTTTTTGCTTTTTTCCATTCAAAAATAAAACCTAGACAAGTTTCTCTTTCTGAATGAAAATAGTTAAATAAGTCTCTCTATCTGGTTTATTTTTCTTTCATTAAAAATTCCACTTTTTAAAAATGTAACAAATGCGTAATTCTCTCTTCTGCAGATTGATGTTCTTTAGCATGGCTTGGCGACTTCCATGTTACTTTTAACCTCTCATTGACATGTCTGAAATGATTTAGAAAACTTTAACCAAGAAGGTTAAAACAGAAAGTTAATGCAGCTTTTGACTTTGTGCAAGAGCAAGACATACACCTAAACGCAAACCTGTGCAAAACAAGTTGACATACAGTACTTCAGTTTATCAGACACATATCAGAAACACATTTTAAAAGCATTTGGCTTATCGAACCAAAAATGTATATTTTATCAGACTATTTTGACATTGCCGGATGTGAGCTTTCAAAGATCACCATCAGAAACAGAGCTTCTTAATATTTATTCACTCATGACACAACTGCATTTATCCACATGCACTGCATTTAGAATAAAGAGGATAATCGGCAGAAGAGAGTACGTAATTTAAATACCATCTGCTCAAAACATTACTTTTTTACTATAAGAAACTTTATCTCTAGACAGATAAGCATGCAATGAAAAAAAAAAAACAAACCACCAGCATTCGTCTACGCGACAAGAACCTTGTTTAACTGGTTCAAGATAACCAAAACACACTTCAATTACAACAGTTGCTAAAACATATGATTGTCAAGATTCATTCAAATGCTATTCAAACTGCTATTCACACTGAATGCAAGTACAATCTAGTGATAAAATTATTAATTGAAGACTAAAAATGAAATGAGTCAGGACTGTGAATCATGTATTTGTGATCAATTCAATTTCCTAAGAATTTTGAAAAGGTGATGGCAGCTTGAGAAATGTAAAGATATTTAATGCACTGAAATGGTATCATTTTGTCACATTATTACTTAGTGTAAATTGTATTCAATGTAATTAATGCTTTACAAAAGACTTATTTATTTTGATCAAAACAACACAGGGCATGAACATGTGTAAATCAATTCATATTGAGAAAGGAGGGGTAGAAGACAGAAAGAGAGAGAGAGAGAGAGAGAGAGAGAGAGAGAGAGAGAGAGAGAGAGAGAGAGAGAGAGAGAGAGAGAGAGAGAGAGCGTGTGTGTGTGTGTGTTCTTCAATGTAATTGGTTAGTCACAAATTGTGTCCCGCCTTCAGGCACAAAATTACAGGGATTGGCTCCAGCTTTACGTGACCAATAAATAAGAAAGAGTTTTATGAAAAGGCTTGGATGCATGAATCTACGACTACTACTACTACTACTACTACTACTACGTGAATGTCTTCACATAAAGACAAAAATTTCTGATTCAATGTTTGTAAACATAAGTCAAAGCAACCACATGTTTACAACAACCACAGTGCTGTTCAAACACCAAACACACTGGTGACATTTTCAAGTTCAGATGTGTAAAATGTTTATAATGAATACAATGCACACATTTCAAATCAAAATAAAATGATACAAAAATCTTGCTTAAAGCACAAATATTGTCCTTTTTTATTAGGCACATTTGTGGCTGCAATTATGAAGTTCTTATCTACACGTCAAAACATTTCAAAACTCATTTATCTTCAAACATGGGCAATTGCGTATGTCTCAAGGTGGAGCTGAGGAAGTTAAGCAAGTTGAAACAGGTCAGGAGAGCAACAGATACAACTTGGAAATCTGGTTGTGGGTTCCACCGTACAGAGACTGTGCATTTCTGACATCTGCTTCTAAACCTTTGGTGGTTTACCAACACTGACCGTTATTGCAATAGTGTGCCATCTGAGGAATGATTCATGCTTTTCAAACGGGAACTAATCTTACCTGATCATGGAGATAAATCAACTTGGAGCAACTAGGGGAGTGAGATAAGCCAACACCTTTAAGATATTGTTGCAGGAAATAGGAGTGACATCAAAGTGGGTCATGGGTTTTGGTCTTGACAGGTGACATGGTCTTGTTCTTTCCATACTTGAATCCATACTCCAGTGAATGCATACTTCAAAAATGTGATATTTGCATTATATATGACAAAAAACCTCAAACAAGTCTGTATTTAACTCCAGAATTTACATGAACATACATTTGTGAAAGACGTAATCGACAATATAAGTTCATTATCATATACTCTACAATAAAATAATGTTAAATAGAATAGAACGTGTCTTTTATAAAAACATAACTTAAGATAACATATCATAACATAGATGCACCAGACAATCTTTTGAATAGATTCATTACTGAAATAGTATTACTTAAAAGGAAACACATTTAAAATCGACAGTCTTATCCATACCAAACACACGTAAACAAAACATAAACGTGTTTTTTATATTCAAACAAAAATGTCACAACAAGCTATAAAATGCAGAATTCGTTCTGAAATACAATCTTATTATAATATTTATAGAAATATAAGTTTCCTGTTACGCTTCCATACAATATGAATCGACTTTTGCAGAAACGCCTAAATGCAGAAATAAACTATGCGGGTTTCTAGTCCGTTATGTCGTTTGTTGTGGTTCTTTAAATACATTTTAACGATTGGTTTATTGTTTATTATTCATCGTTTCATTTCACTAACGAGGAATTGTTGAATACTAAAATCGATTCAAGAATATTATTTTCATCTTTTGAAAGTAATATATCTCAATATATCTCACACGTTTGCAATGCAGAAACTCTCACAGACACATAAATTCAACAAACGTAACTTAAAGCCGAGGGCGTGTACACGTCTTACCTGTGAATATGCAGCGGAACTCATGGTGCTTCAGAAGTTACACGCGTCCCGAGACGCCAAATAGAACAAGACGGGTTTCAATTAACAATCCAATTCTTTCCAACTAAAATAAAATCCGTTAGAGTTCGACGCTTTGGTTTAAAATGTTTGAGTTTCACGCGACGGATCCGGTGGCGTCCTCGCGCCGGCACACCTGACGCTCGTCACGGGGTGACGTAACACTGCGCGTGACAAAAATGTAAAGTATTTCCGTCATCAAATCCAGTTTCACAATCTTGGCTTGGGAAATATAGACAGCAAATGCAACTCAATAATAAACATAATAATACAAAACAAAGACAACAACTAAATGAATACAAGCAGCTTTTAATAAAAATTTTAAGATTGGGTCTTGTGTCTATTTTGTCTTGGTCATTACACTCGGTTGTGATACCTGCTTGGGTTTTTTTTTTTTGTATATTTAATTGTCTTCCCACCGTTGAAAATGTGAAGGTTAGAGTAGATGTTTGTATCTAATAGTGAAACACTAATGCTGTTGTGTGGACTCTGTTCATGCAGGAAGCAACTTTGTGAATACATTTGATATGTGTACGGCGACTGTGTTGCAAACAGAAAGGACAATAGTCTGCTCATAAATAAGCCTTAGAATGGTGAATGAGAGCTTCAGTGAAGCATATGGT
Organism: Paedocypris micromegethes; assembly: GCA_028031935.1. Taxonomy (NCBI): domain Eukaryota; kingdom Metazoa; phylum Chordata; class Actinopteri; order Cypriniformes; genus Paedocypris; species Paedocypris micromegethes. The sequence continues at coordinate 2,421,275 of CM051503.1, read as the reverse complement.
AAGTCACATACGTTCCTCATTCTGTCAGATGGTGAATATTGATCTTTGCTGGCATCACCTTCTGATGCCTCTACACTATGAGATGTATATTGATGTGTTCATAAGCACATTAACGCACATTGCGCAATACAACTTTTAATTTTTGTCTGTGTCTTCTGATGATTCTCAAGACACTATTGCTTATAATATACAGTACAGTACACTAAACATGGGTCATGGGGTTCGAACCTGCAATGCATGAGTGGCAACTGGGATTTGGTCTTCATAGCTTTCCATTCTAGACAGCTAGAGAATGCCATTGTTGAGTGGAATTAGCCCTGCCATACAAGCTTACTCATTTTTTTCTGTTTTAGGTTGTTATGCCGGGAATGATCAGAACATGGCTGAGTGCAAAAACCATGCTTTAATCACAAAAATTAAAACAGGAAGGAGTGTGAAAAATCCAAAACAAAGACATTACATAGACATCAGTTACTTAAACAACCAGCAATGATCTGCTTTCAAACCTAGCTCGTTTAACTCTTTCAAACACACTTGGAGCCGTTCAGAGCGTACATGAGAACACACCATCCTATCTCAGATCCCCCTAAACCAGACATGGGCAAACTATGGCCCGCGGACCACATGCCTGTAAAACGTTTTAATCCGGCCCGCTGAACTGTATTTAAAACTGAAACCTCGCAATAGCTTTGAAATCTTTCAAAAGTATTGCGAGATCTCGCAAAGACTATTGTGAGATTTCAGTTTTAATCTATTTCCAGGTCAGATTTGCAGTCGCTGTGATCGGAAGACAACAACGGTGTTAATGATTGGAGTGTATTAGATAAAACAAACTGCCAAGAAGAAGACGAACTGCGTGTGAAGAAGGAGCTGCATCTTAGAGGAGCTTCTCTAGGGTGACCAAGCGTCCTCTTTTCCCTAGACATGTCATCTTTTTACGTCTTGTCCGGGGGCGTCCGGACGGGTTTTATAAATTCACAAAAATGTCCGGGTTTAACTCTTATAATTAATAATCAATTATTTGATGATGGGCTTCTAGACAAAAGTTTCCTCCAGTGTTGTTGCATTGGATTTATTCAGGTGAGTTAATAAATGACATGTTTACATAGACATTGGTGTAATAGAAGATTTTAGATAAGATGAGAGGAAGGGGCAGAGAGAAGAGGAATACAGTATGTTTAAAATGTAAATTTTGTCTGTAAATAAAATACTCTTGCTGTGATTACGTTCACAAGTACTGAACGATAGAATTATCATTGTCATCATTAAGATCAGCCTGTGTAAATCAATGTGCAATGTATGTTGTTTTTAACAGGATGAGCTGGTTGACACTGTTCATGTGTGGAACACAAACACACACACACACACACACACACACACACACACACACACACACACATGACAACACACAAAATAGTTGTTTTTTTTTCCAAATGTATGTACAAAAACAATTATTTTGACTGTGTTTGTTATGCAAAACCTTTTACCAGTCCCTGATTCAAGGGTTGTTTGACCACATTCAAATGTTATCATTTGTTAAGATAAATTAGATTCTGTTGGAGTACAATTTCTCATTTTTCTAGGGAATTTTTTCTTAATAAAATAGAATAATAAAAATGTGTGTGTCCTTTTTAGTACTGTAAAATGTACATTTGATATGTGTTTTAGTATTAGCACACAAAACTCGAAAAATTCATTTTTTAGAAAGTCAGTAAATAACAGGCTATCAGCTTGTTAGTAAGGCAGAAACTTACGTAAAACTGTATACAGTATTTTTAGGATTGTAGCTCAGTCAGCAAAGCAGATGTTAGAAACACCGTATCGTTTTGATTCAAAGGGAAAGTAGGACGTTGAACTGTAAACGTTGTAATGAATAGCAAAAAATGTCCATGTCCCTTATTCGGGGCTCCGTATTTACTAGTTAAATAGCCAAACTAAAAAAAGATCATTCAGTGCGTTTTAGTAAACATACATTTACTTCCCTCTAGCGGATAATGGCGACAACTACATACTATTTTGTGTTGGACACTTGCATAAATCTAAGACGGCGTTTCTTGACCTCAGATGTGTCTACGGTGCAGTACAGCTTAATGTCCATCAGGCGTCGCTGCTGCACCTGACGCTCACCTGCCTTGCAGCCCATGCGGCGGAGGGTTTGGTTTTATTGCGCGACGCCGCAGCTGAATGCCAATTCTCGGTGAGAATTGCTGGTAGGGGAGATTTCTCAGACAAGCGCCGACCACAGCAGCTCACATCCCGCACAACACAAGCTCTTTCTGTTTGGAAACAATACAGTGATACCGGTCCGAGAGACACAAGCAAAGCAAAGATCCAAAGAAGAGAAGAATGGGGCAGATAACGCCGTTAATATTAATGACTTTTGTGTCTTATTGCGTCTGGAGAAATGAGGTAAGATCTTAATGCGGAAAGAAGGTTTATGCTTCATCATTGTTCAAATGTTTAACCTGTAATCTCAAGGTTTCAAAGATATTTGTTTTATTGTTTATTATTCATGCCATCTGGCTTGTAGCTCTGTTGAAATGTGATGCAGAGATTCGCGATAAACAACTTGATATAGTATATTTATTATTATGTGGTGTGTTTTGAGATAGATAGATAGATAGATAGATAGATAGATAGATAGATAGATAGATAGATAGATAGATAGATAGATAGATAGATAGATAGATAGATAGATAGATAGATAGATAGACGGGTGGGGGTGGGTGTGGAGGATGGAGAGAAAGATGGAGAAAGTGGGGGGGCTGGTACTGATAGATGGGAATATAAATTAGCTAATGCTTATTTTTCAGGGTGTGGCTTGGAATTGTATTAACACATTGGTGTTTCTAATATGCTCTGATTACCTTAAGGCAAATGTATTATTGGTTTGTGGTGCATCCTATTTACTCGAAGGAGAATAACACAGACGTGTACTGCAGAAGTGTAATGTATACCGTAATCTAAAGGGAAAACTTCTGGCGTTTGGCTAAATGGCTTGCGGAATGTTAAAACAATGGGTTTGTGTTGGGCTCACAAGCGTGGATATTTTCAGAATAAGGCCTGGATGATATAGCCGTCAATGCAGACGATCTGAACATTGATGCTTCAGTAATGGCTGGAGATATTAGAACTGCTGCAGCGGATGGCTAGATACCATTTATCATTTTTATTTTTTCAAATATTATTATTTTTTATTGTTTGTTTTGCAATAATGTGAAAACTTTTCCGGATTTTCATAAGAAAATAATGTAAAACAAAATGGGGCCAGTTTATGTATTATATAAACATTTTATATAACACAGAGGTTTACACACAGATGTTGAAATAGCGATGTATTGTGCAGGATGAGGATTGAGTCTTCCTGACAGGATCTGATGTCGTAAATCCCTTTTAGTTTTTGAGAGCAAATCGGGATTTTCAGGGAAAAGGATTTTCGTTTAAACAGTTGTAGACATAAAATATAAACATTTTAAAGACATTGGCATGATTAAGATAAACTTTAACATCAACACATTTACTGTTGGTGTGTCTGTAATGAGCTTGTTTTATTTTGTGCGTTTGATAGATGCAACTTTTTTGTCGTTTTATTTGTTGCAGTATCCCTGAAACTAAAACCCAAACCTAAAGAATGGAACTTGCTCATGAATATTTTATATTTTATTGTGTGCTAAGAAATATATTTTCTAATGTTTCTGTAATAAAAAAAACACATTAGAAAATTTTTAAAATGTTAAAAAATGTAAAGTGTTGTTTCTTAAATTCTAGTAAGAAGACAATTCAGAAATTACGACTATTATTCTAATTATTATAATTGAGACAAATTTCAACATCAGATATTTGTCATTGGAATGTATGCAATTATTTATGTAATTATCTTATTATTATTGTTGTTTTTATTGCTATTATTATCAGCATGTATGAATGAAAGACAGACAGGCAGATAAAATGAAAGATATAAACTGAATGTTTATATACCTAAACTGTGCTCTGCATTTGACCATCTAGTTAAGTTACACACACAGTGAAATGAACACACACAAACCCGGAGCATTGGGCAGCCTTAAGCTAGGAAGCATATGGGGGTCTTACTCAAGGACACTTAGTTATGGAACCTACCGGACCGGAATTCAGGCAGGTCCAACTCCCAACGCCTGGACCACAACTGCCACTAAACAAGAAGTGCCCTAAGTGGTCACTAGCGTACAGATGTAGTGTGTGTGTGTGTGTAAAGAAAGACACAGATAGACAGACAGATATTGATATATAGTTAAATGGTAAGACACACATATATTGATAGATGTTAGGCAGAGTCTGAGATCCCGAATGAGCAGACGTTCTATGGCTCAGCTCATAAATGAATGTTCTTGTGGGGGAATTCTGGCTGACTCCCAGCGTCCTCTCTCCCGCTGTCTGAGTGCGTCAGAGCTCACCTGGAGCTGCTGGTACACAGATGCTGCTGTCGACCCAGGACAGTGTAGAGGAACGACTCGCAGTGACCCTTGGTCTCAGTGAACTGAAGGTCATGTCAGGTGAAGTTCCTAGTGAGAAGAACATCAGGTGGATTGTTTGTTTCAGCTCTGGAGATTAGCGTATGAATGGATAGGCAGACATGATTTGAACAGTTGATTAAAGAAAGATATTCAAAATGCACATGTTGACTATTGAATTGATGGATGAAAAGGCAGATTTGTGTCTACGTGCATTTCATTCTTTATATTAGCAATAAATGATACATACATGGACACACACACACCTGTATGACACCTGGATGAGCGGAGGAGATCAGCCAGAGCGTCTTTCAGATCACCTTGAGGTCTTAAACGTTGAGCATAATTCCACTTAGTGATAATCTGTTGTAGGTGCAAATCCCATCTATTGTTTCCAGAAAGTGGGAGCATTGGGAAGTTGACAGTCAGATCCTAAGAGGATTACTATATTTCTTTATTTATGAAGCAGCGGTGCAGATTGCTGAAATTTATTAGCTATAAACCCATCTTTCATTGTTCAATTATGTCAGGCTGGTAAGAGCATTACTGGGATTACCAGGGCTGCCAGTAAGTGTTGTGTTGCTCTGTTAGTCTCTATCCTCTGTGCTGAGTCTCTTCTCAAGATGTACCACCAAAAAGGTTTTTTTGTTGAAGATGTCGCTGCGGCGGAACACGTTGCGCATGTAGTTCAGTGTTGTGAAGTGGTTTCTGCTTGGTTTTGTGCGGTTGTGTGTCGCTGGTTGGTGTCGGATGCCTCAGAGAACGTTGTGATATTACATTTCTAAAAGCAGAGGAGAGACTGGCATTATGGAACCTGAGATGAAATGAAGCAGTGCTATGAAGCCTCGAGGGGAAACCGCGTGAAATGGTTTCGAATGATTGGAACAACTTACACAATTATACAGCACATCTGGAACATCTCAGCAACGACGGACGTTTAGTTTTTATGATGCTTTTAAGAAGCTTCATTTGTCATAAAAACACATTACTGTATTGTCAGTATTAATGGTTCCATCTCTCTCTCTCTCTCTCTCTCTCTCTCTCTCTCTCTCTCTCTCTCTCTCTCTCTCTCTCTCTGCTTTTGTCTGTCTTAATGTTCCTATCTCTAATCTATCTATTTGTCTCTTTCTTTTGTTCTTTTCTTCTATATTCTTATCTGTCTGTTTCTCTCTTGCTGTTTTTGTCTGCTTTCCTCTCTTTCGTTCTCTTGCTGTCTCTACATTTCAACATGTCTGTTGTTCTTTGTCTCCGTTTCTGTCTGTCTTTCGCTGTCTCTATATTTCTATTTGTCTTTGTGTCTATGTCTATTTAACTCTCGCTCTCTGTTTCTATTTCTGTGTGTGTCTCTCTCTCTGTCTATATTTCTGTTTGTCTGTTGCTCTCTGTATGTCTCTCTCTCTCTCTCTCTCTCTCTCTCTCTATATATATATATATATATATATATATATATATATATATATATATATATATCTGTTTATGCTTCTGTCTCTATTTATGTCTGTCTGTGACTGTCTATTTCTGCTTGTCTCTCTGTGTTGCTAAACTTCAATGTCTGTGACGTCTCTATTTCTGACAGTATCTATATTTCTAGCTGAATGTCTGTCTCTATTTGTCTCCCTTTTTTACTTTTTCTGTCTTTTCTTTGTCTCTGTAATAAATTGTTTGAGAGTCTATTCTCTCTCTGTCTCTATAGGTCTTTCTGTCTCTCTTATTTTATCTTATCTATGATATATAAATATATATATATATATATATATATATATATATATATATATAAACTGTATATATATAGATATATCCTTCTGCCCCATCTCTCTCTGTATCTCTCTCCCTCTCTCTTCTCTCTTTTCCACTCCAGCTATTTGTCTGTCATCTGTAAATGTCTCTATCTTTTTTCTAGCCGTCTCTTTTTCTGCAGTCTCACCCTCATATTAAAGTTTTATACTGATTGATTTTTGCTGTAAAGACTTTTTACTAGATCCTTTGTCTATGCGTGAGTTAGTCTGTATATGTAGATGTTTGTGTTTGGAGAGAACAGATGCTATTTAAATAAATGTGCCATAGTTATTATGTATTTTAGCCCTGATCCTTAAACAATTAATTTTTAGCAGAAGTGCTATAGGACAGGCAAGAGCCGCGGGCATGAGAGAAAAGGCCCGTGGAATGTCTCCTGGAGCGCAGGGACTAGAGATGCTGCTCTCGCTCAGGGCCGGGATTTGTTCAGACAGATATCAGTGATCCAGCTCTGCCAGATCCTTCTTTCCTCCTTTAATTAAATAATTTCCAAGCGGAGAGATAATCAGGTTTCAGTAATGGTTTTCAGCGTGCTACGCTCCACCATGTGCGTTCGCTACAGGGTATGAAATGCTCCATTTTAAGTGCATCAATCCTCTGGCTCCTTTACACAGGTTTGCCTTTCCCCGTCAGAGCTGAGACGAGACAGTAAAATGCTGCTTTAGATTGAAAAACCGACCGCTCAATTAAAACAGAGCAGTTGAAAGTGTTACATTTTTAGCCATGAAATGACATCATTTCTGTGAATAAAGTCAGCCTCGTTCAATTTAATGCAGTTTCCAGGATTCATGTCAAGGCTGCTGATCATATCTACTAATGTTTTGCTGTTTTTTAACTGAAATTGCTTTATAAGGATATGCATCTACAATATCCAGTTTTTGGAATCTAATGCCTGTTTTGGTATTTATCAGTGATAATTATTACATGTGTGTTTTATGTGATTTAAATAAAGTACACAAAAAAATAATATAAAAAAAAAAATTAAAAAAAATATATATACCGTATATATATATATATATATATATATATATATATATATATATATATATTTATTTATTTTTTGATCTACTGATGGGTTAAATCTGTTTGTTGCCGGTTTCAGGTTGAACTTTGAGAGGCTGTGAGGTCAAGAATTAAGACTGGCGGTTTGACAATGGTGTGGCTGGAGAGAATTGATAACACTTTCACTGGAGTGTGAGCAAAGGACAGAGAGTTTACATAAAAAAGGCATAAATGGCAGATGAAACTGGAAGTAGGAGATGGGAGGAGAGATATCATATCAGCTCTGGGAGAAATCCTCGCCCGACAGGCCTGGTTCGTCCGGCTGAAGTAATTCATCTCTGTCAGTGGTCCACAATGTCGGACGGCCAGTAGAGACGTGTCACAAATCTTCAGAGCTAACGTTTTAGAAAATCTTGTCAGGGGTTTCAGAGCACAGGGGCTGCTTTTAAAAGCCAAACACTTCCAGTAACGCATGGGAACGTATGGCTCGTTGTTCAGACATGTGTTTCATTCGTGATCGTGACTGTCTGTGTTGTAAACGTCGAGGTGATTGTGCACGGACAAGTTTAGACCAGCGATCACACTGCAGGGAGTGATAATAGATTCATGTGCGGAGCTGGTAAATGGCAGCGGGCAGGATGAGATGGATTTGTTAGACCGAAGACAGATTTAGAGGGATTCTATGGAACAGGCTTTTTCAACGTATACACTTATACCGCACTTCTGGAACATCTCAGAAGCAATGAGCGTTTACTTTTTATGAGCTTGGATTTCCCTTGACGCTTTCTTAATGTTTGAGAACAGAAGAGAGAGAAATGTCATATACATGACAGATGTTTTATTTTTTCTTTGGCTGTTGTCAAAAAGTAAGACAAAGTATGTGATCTTGCATAAACAATATTTTAACGAATAACAAAAAAGAAAACAGTAGCCAAAACATTATAAATTAATACATTTATTGATTTCCATAAATGTATGCTATAAATGTATGTTACTGCGTTACTGTATGTTTGTATATATAATAATAATAATAATAATAATAATCATCATCATCATCATCATCATCATCACCATCATCACCATCATCATCATCATCATCATCATCATAATATGTTTATGTCAGTCTGTTTACCAATCCATTCATTCATCCATCCATCCATCCATCTGTCAGTCCATCTAGTTGTCTGTCTCACTCTTTGTCAAAATTCATTCTTTAATAGAGTAAAGCTCTTTTTCATCCTTCCATTCGTTTGTCTTTCTATCTGCCTATATTTTGCTTATTTGTTAGTGTCCATCCATTTAATAACACAGTAAAGTATCTATTTTTTAATCCATTCATTTATCCGTCTTTTTGTCTGACTGTCTCTCTGAGACTGACTGTCTGTATATCTTTGTCAAGTTCCATCAATTACTATATAAGGCAAATTTCCTTCCATATGTCCATCTATCAGTCAGTCTATTTGAATCTTTTTGCATGTCTGACAGTCTTTCTGTTTATCTATCTGTCATTTTCCATGTATTATAGAATGAGGCATCTATCTTTTCATCCATCCATCCATTGACCCATCTAGACATACAACCATTCCTTCATCCTCTGTCTATTATGTCCTCTGAACAGTTCTCTGTTTGTCTCCATTAGTCCATCCCTTCAGTTTGTGTTGTGACTGTTGGGTAGTGCATTGCTACCAGTTTCCAAGATGTTTTTTTTTAAGATATGTTATTTTTTTTAATTGAGTGACTTTTTAAAAGTGACATTATTTACCCAAAGCAGATAACAGCTGTCACAGCCGTGTGTCGCTTGTGAAACTCTGCATGCTTCAAAAAACATGGCTGGTTACTGCAGCTCCATCAATAATGTAGGACCTTGGAAATGTCCGGTCTCTCTCTTGTCGGATCTGCTCGGGTGCCTTTGTCACGCTCTCCTGTTCTCTAGCGTCAGGCTCCCCAGCCTATCCTTTCCCCCCGATCATCTCAGTTAGTTTTCCAATTAAATATTTATCATCTATGCCCACTTTACTCACTCTCCATCTGTCTGTTTCAGTCTCATTGGCTAGTTCTGTCAATCTTAAGAACCTCACGACTTTGAAAGGACTCAATGTTCTTCACGTCTTTTGCACAGCAGCATTACAGTCCATCTCAGTGTATTCGCTGCTTTAAAATGTTTGCTTTTCATGGCAGCGTTTTCATTTATCCTTTGTGCTTTATCTCTGTGGTCTGATCTTTCATCCTCTGCGCCGGCAGCATATTTTACTCACGCTGGAAACCTCAAGGACGCAGCCAGAAAATGCAATTTGTAAACGCTGCATCAAGATGTATTCTGGAGCTATCAAAATGATATAAAATCTCAACTAATGAACTGAATTGTTGAACTGTGCTCCTCCAGATTACAGCCCATTTTCAACACTTTTGAAGAATTGATTGTGTGGTTTATACACTGGCTTTTCATTCTTGGTGTTCCTTTGGTTATCTCGAATGAAAATACGTTGTTCAGTTGAATGATCAGTTCTCAATGGAATCAAATGTCACTTTCTTGACTAGATAACATACGTACACCACTCCTTATTTGACAGTTTTATCCATAAACCCTTAATTCATTTAATGATAGCAACATTTAAAAAAAAAATAAACATAGATACATAAAAAAACTAAAATGAATATGTAGCATAATGCAACCGATTCTGCAATCGTATACTTACTTTAAATTAGCATTTTTTAGAGTTTCTTGTAAAACTCTGAATTATGAGATACTACTATCTTCTTTACACACAAAGCACAACATTGAGGTTGGAAAGCAGCCATTTAACAGGCCCCCGCTTGTTTGGCACCTTGACAAAGTGACTTGGCATCTTTCATTTCAATTTTCAATTTGCTTTTATTGATAATCACAGTCCACAGACTGTCTCAAAGCTGCTAAGTGATGCTGCCGTGAGAGGACAGCATTCTTTTCTCTGAGTCTCCAGTTTCCTTCCAGTCCAAAAACATGTATTCAGACAGATTAAGGTATGTAAAAAATTGCCCATGCGTGAGAGTGTGATTGTGTGTGTGTTCCCGCTCTGTGATTGGTTGGCCACCAATTGTTCAGGCCCAGAGTTGCGATTAGCTCTTGCTAATGGTGAGAAAATGGATGGTTGGATGATCTAAGCTGAAAATCAGTGTTTGTGAAATCAAACATGAGGGTTTCTCGAATGTTCTATATTCATTTATATACATTTAGGAAGTCATTCTAAAGCGAACGATCAATTTTGTGCTTGAAATGGTAGCCACTGAGTCGGTGCTTAATATTAATAGTAACACCAGATGCTAAATCTCTGCTAATAGCAGCAATTACACAATGTAATTAGTGGATCTTTAGTGCATGAATTTAAGACATGAGTAATATCTCTCGCTAAAGGCCCGTGATGAATATTTATATGGATATTAAATAGTCGTACAGACTGGAGCATAAAGCTTGTCTTGTAAAACTAAACTAAAAAGCCAGTATAAATGAGAGAGACCGTTTGAAACTTCATAATTGCCATTTTTAGATGTAATGAATCAGATTAGCCAACTCTACACATTTAGCTTTTCACGACGCAGACATTGTGTTGGATATACGGGACCTATTTAGAACACTGATGGTTTGCGTGGGTCTGGTTATTATGATCTTGATCTCCAGGTCAGCACCAGCCACATGTAAGCCTGTAGAACCGTCTCGAGCAGTCGACAATGCAACACAAAGATCAATGGCTGTTATGTGCGGTGCTTGTTTGTCAGTTCTCTGGGCTGTTTGTGACCTACTGAATTTAAAGCAGACAGGAAAGCATTTTTCAGGTCAATTATGGAAAAGAGAGAGAGAGAGTGAGTAAGAAAGAGAGGGAAATATGGAGTGGCTCATTTGGAATCCTGGAGGGAACCAGTTGCTACGGCAACAGGGAAGGTAGCCAGGTCCACTGGGAGATGTTGCTACAGCAACCAGCCTCAGTGGCCAAGTGATGCTGCGGAGAGAGAGAGAAAGGGAGAGAGAGGGGAAAGAATAGGGGAAGGAGTGGCAAAACACACGCAGAAGTGTTTGATGTGAGTAAGAGCGAGGTGGGGGAAGTGCGTGCTGCTGATGAGATGAGATGAAAGAGCTGATAAAAAGCTTAAGTGTGTTATCACACATGCCGTGATGCAGAAGTGCAAGCATAATTGGACCTCGTGGAAATTTCCACCACAAAGTGAAGAAAAGTAGATGATGAGAGCCAGGAAGGGAAACCCGGTGTCTGTCTCATCGGGAGGTGTGGGTTTTTTTTCTTTTTGTGTTCTAATAGGGAATCTCAATTACAGTTTAATTTCCAATTACTGTAAGCAATTAAGGTGAAAAAAAAAAACTTTGCACACACACACACCCATATGTGCAAATAAAATTGCACATATACATTTATGACTCTCATCTGGATGAAGCTTACTATTTTTCCTGGACCCTTAAAGTCCATTATAAAGAGATTGTACTGTATTGTATCATGGAAAATCTGGTTGAATTTTAAAATAAAACTTTGTTTTTGATTTGTTTGGCTCTATTAGAGAGGATTTTCATCATCATAGGAGGAAAGACAGATTATCTTAAAGAAATCTTCTTAGAACATTTTGTTCTTGACAACAGTGAGATTAAAAGCAGCTTAATGATGTTTTTGTTTAATATGTATGATTCATAGTGATGTCATTTGTTTAAATCCAAAGCATTGGAAGGAAGGCATTGACATGCCAGGATTTACATTTTGTCTTTTTTATGTTTATTTGTTTTAGTTTTTGAATGACACAAGAGGTTTTGTAATCTTTGAAAATAGTTGTTAGGAGGATGTATTATTTTAGAATAGTCAATTTTTTCAACAATTGTCTGAACAGCTTTTTCCATTTCTGTTACGGGAAGCTGGAGCCAAGCCCAACAATTCTGGGTCTGAAGGCACGCCAGGCATTTGTGGCCAACCAATCACAGAGCAGGACATATAAACACACATTCACACTCTTAATCACATGTTTGGTCACATGCCAATTCACAACCAATAACAATTTAAGTTGCTTTCCATAAATATTTGAAACAATTTCTCCAATAATACTGTATTAACAATCAATTTAAACTTCTTTAAATGTCTTCTGTGAATTGCCATTTATATGTGAGACACAAACTAGTGTTTTAGCAACAAACTAGTGATGCTAACCGCTTTACTTCCGATGTTAAAACCAGCGCTTACGTCAGCTCGCAGCTTCATTTAGTAACACACAATTGCAAAAGAATATAACAAAACTAAAAATGCGGTTCAACAAACTGGGCAAATTGGCAGCATAGAGTGAGGAAGAGCAGAAACCTGAGGAAAAGAGCATGTAATGAGCAGAAACATAAAATGCAAATGTGCTTTTGAGGGAGAGCAGGATGTCCAGGAAAAATAGATTGGTGACTTCAAGATAAGCTGACTACAGAGAAACACTATTACATGCTCCGGCTGCAGCACTGCAGAGCCATTCAGAAACGCCACCACTGGGTTCATTTTACACATGGGCAATTCCTGCAGCAAAACATGAGCAAAAAGAAGTCAAAACAAGCTTCCAAGCAATTTATCCAACAAGAAACAAATATCTGTTCTATATAATTTACATTTTGTTACATCTTCTATTCACCAACCACGGTGTGTGTGTGTGTGTGTGTGTGTGCGTGCGTGCGTGTGTGTGTGTGTGTGTGTGTTTGCGCAAGTGTGTGTCTCTTTAAAATCCTGACAATGGAGCATGAACAAATTTATAGATTGCTTTTGTTTAGTTTTTTTAACTGAATTTCTTTATTATGAGAAATATTGTAGAAATGAGTGCAGTTAAAGTTAACGTCATCATTACACAAATGATTTTAAATGTTTAATCGCGTTAATTATTTTTCCTTTTCAACTGCAAATAACTTTCTTGTTCGTATTCACGTTCGGATCAACTCTTTGTTCAAAAAGTCGCCTAGTCTAATTCTTCATCGCTGTCAAAGCATGTGAAGCGCTTCTCCGCCAGAGTACATTGCAATCCTCAAAACGCAATAAATGTACAGTGAATCTGGTATAAGAATGTTCTTTAGCGCTTTCTGAAGATTAGATAAGCAGACACTAATTGTGTTTATTTTTAGAAAAATAAAAAAAAACACAACGTCCCATTTTTATTAAGAGTGTAACCAAAAAAAAAAAAATAAATAGGTGCTTTAAACTTTTAATTGATGTATAACACTTATATGTATGACCAAAATTGCTGAGTATTTTAGTGTGTTTTACACTGATCTTAAAAAAGTGTGCCACAACCTCAGAGGGTTAAAAAACAAAGAAAATGTATTGCAAATTGAACGAAAAGTCTACTAAATTGTATTACAGTATTTAAATTAGTGTTTTTTTTAGTGTGAGTTTACATTAATTTACATATTACACCTCATTATCCAATATTACAAGCGTCAGTCATTTAATTGATTTAAGTGATTTAACGCAATTAATAATTGATTTGGTCATGGAAGGCCAAGACAAAAAGCATATACGGTACTTCTTTTGAATCCATCTCTGGTGTTGATTTCTGCACAGCATCAAACCACCATGAGGCAAATGATTTCTCAGCAGGATTAGCTGTGTCACAGTGCTAGAAAGCTGGATCTATCTGGCAACCCTACTATTCTCAACCCATACTAAAATGAAATGGGAAGACAATCTAAGTAACAGAAGTATAGGTGATATCTTTTGTCACTGTCACTATGTAATTAGAATGTTTATAGTCAATAATTTACATTTACATATGTTGCATTGTTACAAGAAGTGACATAAAATGGCATTATTGGGTAAAAGACTGGGAGAGGATTACCCTAAAAAGCAAACCACAGTATGTTCAGTATACAGAGTTGAGTTGAATTAACTTTACTGGCTATGCATCATTTGAAAAGATGGCAGATTATGTGAGTCAGCAAGTTCTATGCTCTCTGGTGCAGGTGCTGCCTACAAGTTTCTTTAATTTTTCATGACTGCTTTTTTTATGAGATTTGCTCAGCTTTTTCATTTTTTTTTAAATCAGGGATTGAAATGGAAGTAAAAAGTCAAAGCTGCTTGGTTTTTGTGACTTTCACATGGTAATTTACGTCGGGTGCCTTTGGGTGATTCGCTCTTATCACCTCAAGTTTTTACCAACTGAAGGAACTGAACCTTCTAGCACTCCTTTTTCAGATTTAATGTGCATCAATGAAGTGCAAGACTATTAATCAAGCACTATCACCGTCAAAGAAAATCATCAGAATGGATATATGGCTATGCATAGTGCAGATATTAGATTGAAAGGCAACCATGGCTAGGAAAACAAAACTCTCTATGAAGGTGAAGAAAAACAGTCATGGTGCATGGTCATTTTGGGTGATGGTGGTTTTGGATGCTGAATTAAGCTTGTCCTATGACAATTATCAGACAACAAAAAAAATTGTGTCTTCAATTAGAGCAGTGAGCTGAATTTAAAATGTAATTTTACTTTGAATTAATTGGCAAAATGTAAAACTTTTTAAGCAGTAATAAAAATACTCAACAATTGTAATTTCGTAATAGAACCACATTTCAAGGGAACAGTGACTGTGAATGGTGAGTTATTGGTTGTTTCTTTTTATAATGCTGTCTGATGATGTGTATCGCAGGCAAATGTTGTTTAGCCTGTTGGGCAAGGTGGGTAAAATAAAAAAGGGCAAAGTCTTCCTGTGATTAAGCATTAAGCAGCAGGGGACACTCGGCCTACTTCTCATGTGATGAAATCCAGTGATTCATTCTGCCGTTTTACTCCAGCGTGGGAGGAAAAGAACAACTTGGAATGAAATATTAATATTTATGCATCTCTTGCCCCATGGAGGCAAATATTGCATATGTGTTTTCTCTACAAAATCGGAATATGTCTGTTGAAATTGGTTTATCTTTTGACTAGAAGCCATTCTGAGGTCATTAAGTCTTTTGGTTGCACACCAGAGTTGGCTTTAGAATGATTTGGAATGTGTTCTTTAACCTAGAGCCACATTTCACATTCATTAGATTCCAAAAATAAAACCAGTCTCGGATTGAGGACCCTTCTCTGTGAATTGTGCCCAAATCTGAACAGTTGTAATTGAATTTGTTAAGTAAAAAGCCTCTTTGTCTACAAGATGTCGTCCTTGATGTTCTTGCAATTACGCTAAAAAAGGGAGCCACTTTTGAGAGAATAGGACGAGGAGCTTTAATAATGATGAAATTAACCACAAGTGATGGCTCCACACGAACAGTCTGCTTTCACAGAAGACTCCCCGAAAGTCAATGTTCGACATACGTCATCAAACTTCAGAATGATTCATCAGCTTGAATTTACTGCAGATCAATGGGTGAAATATCACACTACCTTCTGTTCCTGAATGCGTTGAGATGATTGTTTCCAACAGAAGACGTGTGGTTTCTCAGTGACTCACCTCTCGTTCCTTGTATCCATCTGGACTAATGTGGAGGCTCGCAAACTTCTCATCCGAGGCTGATGAATCGCTTTAGCTCACAGGGATTGTGGGAGATCTCTGGCTGCACATCATGTCTTTCAGAACTCACGTTTCAGAACCTGCTGTGATGCTGTCACTTGCGACATCAGTCACGACTTCACGGCACGCAACCACATGATGATGAGTAAGCATAAGGGGTGTAAAGTACTTGACTAAATGGAATTTTTTACTTTAATTATGTATTTTTTGAGAAATATACATAATTGTTAATTATGTAAATATACTAAAAATACATAAATATACTACTTGTTTTGAGAAATACAAGCATCTTTCACTCTTTACTTGACTATTTTTGATTGAGAATATGTACTCTTTACATAACTACATTTGAATGGACGCTTATTGTTACTGGTTACATTGTGAATGTGCGTGTTAGCATCATTTTTAATTTTAACGGTCAATTTCTTGGGCAGGGTGCTGAAGGATCTGGATGCTATTTATAAGTTGCACATATGTGCACATTTAAGTTTGATGGAGACTGACTATTTTGTTCTGCTGTTTTTAAACATTGAGTTGTTAATTTTAATTTCTATATTGGGAGATGAAACCTCACAAATAACGTGTTTCTTGTTTTTTTTTTTTACATTTTTGTGTACATTTTTTTTTTTACATTTTTTTACATTTGAGTGTTTTGTGGAATCTACTGTACCGGGATTGGAACCTAGAACCTTCCGACTGCAAGTGAAACTTTAAGGCTTTAACTTGTACAGTCGAAATCTGTAATGCACTAAAGGGCGAAAATTATTCTAAACACTGGAATAAAATAATACATTTAAGAATAAAATAAAATCATCTTAAAATAATAAAACAATTTTTTAAAATAAAATATTTTTTAAAATAAAATATTTTTTAAAATAAAATATTTTTTTAAATAAAATGTATGCACAAAATTGTATTCACTATAAAATTGTGGCCCGCGTTTTTTTCTCTTCAACTCAGTTTTTATCCATTTCCCCCTATTTTTTCCTTTAAAGCTAAAGGTAAAGTGAATGTAATATATTCTGCATAACTAGTCTTTATAATACGCATGACTTGTAAATTCTTAATGAGCGCTAACTGGCCTTCAGCACCCACATTTGCAGAAGTGTGTCTTGTGTGTAGTTTGCAAACCATGTCCCATGACAGTCTCTGCAGGGGTCCGCCATGCCCAACCTCCGGAGTCGGCCATCTTCCCCCATCTGCTTTTTATCCAGACAGCTGGAGCTCCAGCTCGACTAATCTGAACCGATGAAACGCTAAGCAGTGTGCGTCCAGCTGCCCGCTAGATACAGACACCCGTGTGTTACAACCCACCGGGCCAAACAAACAGACATGAGAAGAAAAAGCAACACGTTCCTCGTGACATCGTCCGCATGAAGAACGCATGGTAAACAATGCAGAATGGAAGCGGTTCTTTTCAGCAGGAGATCCGTTCCTGCTGTTGTCCACCCTTCACACCAGCCAAGTGTGAGATTCGATGCCTCTCCAGCCCATTGCCTTTCAATAACATTAATTACAGTGAGCAATTAGCATGGGCATGCAATTAGCGTCAGCCTCTGCTGCGCGGATTGAACGGAGCCTGGCCGGCCTCTTTCATCAGTCCTCCACCGCATCCGATGCTAAACCCGAGTCTTCTCGCTCTCCTAATCAAGAGCTGGCAGACGAATGACGCCGAGTATTGAATAATTAATCAGCATGATTACAATGATGGATGCAGTGAAATCTTGTAGGCTCTGAATTGCTCGGGTGGGCCGGACAGATTGCGGAGGTTTGAGATCAGCAGAAAGCCAGAGTGAAAGGGGGCCGAGGGCGGGGGGTGTGGAGAACCTCCCGCTATAAAGGCCATCTGTCCTACGGAAAGACAAGCACTTCTGAGCGAGTGGTTTGCACATGATCGTTTCTATTTTTGCCCCCAAACTGCGGCAAAAGCTGAGTGCCTCGCCTAGCCAATGGGATATGAAGCGTGTCCAGGGACATTTGCTGACATTCTACAACGTGCCTTGTAGTATTGGTAATCTCTTCTTCTGCGGAGTCTATGAAATGGGTGTGTATGTGTGTGTGTCTACTGTGAGACTACTGTGTATATACTGTACCCTTAATACTGAATTTAGGCCAAGAAATGTGAAATACAAGAAAAAGAGTGTTTTTTTTTTATTTGTTTTTTGAGGTATGAGGTTTTTTTTTTTTTTTACCTGGTTTTTTTTTTTTTTTACCTAGTATAGAAATTACATTTACCACCCCAATGTTTCAAAATGGCAGAACAAAAGTAAATTAAAAAAAGAATAAAACATCAGTCTCAGTGAAACTCAAATGTGTGTGTACATTTTTTGTATTGTGTGTAGAATATGTTGTATATAATATATAATTTTTTACATTTTCACAATGAAGAAATGAAATGCAAAAATGCAAATAAAAAAAAATGCGTTTGTGAAGTGTATTTTTTGGACCCTTAATCACTGGTTTTAAATGACGTCAGGTAAAAAAGACACAGCAGAGTGTTTTATGGTTTATCCGCAGTGTGCAGGAAACTCAGATCAGTGACATCACGTTATTATACGAGAATCATTAAAGAAAAACCTGCTGAACACTAATCTTGACTGACAGACGCTGTCTGAAATGAAATGTGGCGTGTAGACTCATGGCAAAACACACACACACACACACACGCAGAGGGTCTATAGGTTTCTTATTTACTGCAGACCGCTCTGATGGATTAAAAGGAGGTTGGCGTGTTAAAAGGTGACACATGATGAACTGACGTCCTCTCTCTTCTTAACCAGTAACTCTGCACCATTGCATCATCTCAAGGCATGATGTCATCGCTCCTCGCAGACCAGATGCGCATTCAGAAGCATATTCAACTAGAACACATATCACCATTTTGGTTATTTAGAGTACCCTTGCATTTTGTATTTTTGCTTTATACACATACTGATATATATTAATACAGTACTTATATACTGTATGATTTCAAAGAAAAATTTAATTAGTTTGACTTGAAATCAATTTGACAGACAGACATACCTTGTACTAAACTAATAAAGTAAAAGAATAACTAAAAAAAATATATTACAAAGAGATGTTTTAGTTTTGACAACTTGCGTGATGATCTTCACTTAATTTCAGGCTTTCATATGGAATCGGACACACAACCGGGGTGTTTCTAGCAGCACATTTAAAGGAAAATAATCCAGTCGAGTGTTTGTGATCAAGGCTTGTGAAACGCAGAGCACTACTTTCACCAATGGCGAATGGGCCGGTGTTATTTGTGAACATAGTCACGGCTGTGTAACAGGATTTAATCGTATTGGAGTTCGAGAGCGAGCAGGAGTCAAACGCTCTTCACTAGCGTCACAGCAATGCTTGTGTCTTGCGTTAGGAGTAAAACATAATTTTCTGTTTTCAAAGCTGATGGATAATGAAGCTTTTGTAACGGATTGAACTGAACTTAATGGATAGGATCAGAATGTAATCTAATTACATTTGTGAGATGCCACAGTTGAATCAAGTGAAACGTGGGCTGAATCTGTCTTGATGGGATTTGGTGTTTAAGCGTCACAGTGTAAAATGCCGAGTTTCTTCTGAGGTCAAACTGTGAATGACCTTGAACCAGTGTGATTGTGTGTGTGTGTCCCCGAGTGTGTGTTTGTACATGTGCTTGTGCATGTGTTATTCGTTTGTTTGTGTGTGTGTTTGTGTGTGTCTAAAAAGACTCTTCATGTTTTCTTCCTCACATCAGAGCCAAATTAAACCCACTGCTATCGTTTGCTTGTTTTGTGAATAATAAAGCACTCTTGTTGGATCTGCCTGTAGGGATTCCTGCTATTAGATGAGTTTTCTAAAAATCCATTCAGTTTACTGCAATTGTTTTTCCACAGTTGCTCACAGCTATATTTCACATCACGATAAACCTCGTTTTTTTTCTCACATGAATTCTTTGTGACTCTGTCTGTGGCCGTCAAGCTCTTAAACGGTGCTTATACTTTATATTCCAAGAATTCTGCCCTGAGAGAGCTGTGTAGACTCCACTTATATATCTTTAAGGTATTTTTGTGAAGCCCAAGAGAGCCTGTGTTTGTGAAAATATGCTGTTTGTTGTAATTTCTCCAAAAAAAAAAAGAGAAGCTTAAAATATTGAATAGACTCTGATATGTAAAAGACATTTGGTTCAGAATCTGCGGCTAACAGTCGACTGAAAGCGACATCTTTTGCCACAGATTCTGTAAGCTTTTATACAAAACCTCTGTGTTTTTGATTCATGCCGTTTGTTTATAATGAAAAAAGTACGCTTTTTTATCTCCTTCATCCTTGATGGTTATGATTTTCCCAGCTTTGGTTTGAGGACATTGTTTGTTGTGCAGAAAGGTTTAGGTTTTAGTTGAGTGCAAGAATTAATCGCACAACACACGTCAGTCAAGCATATCTGTTGTTCCCAGAATGCATTGCAGGCTAAGCCATAAGGCTTGGCGTATAACAGGGCTTCTGTCTTGGCACGTGTGTGTGCGCGCATGTTTTAGATCAGGCTCCCTCGGGCTCCTGATGCACTGATATTGATTGAAGGAGTTGGATTGTGCTGCTGTATTGATCTGAAGTGTGTGTGTGTGTGTGTGTGTGTGTGTGTGTGTGCGTGTGTGTGTGTGTGTGCACGCGTGTGTATGCACTCGTGTGTACTATTATGAGTGTCCGGAAGTCTCCTGTCTGGCTGTGACCTTCCTTGGTTAAAAAGAAATATATATATATCTCATCTTCTTATCTGAGCAGATAATGAATCAGTGCATGTTGTCATCTGGATCCTTCTGTTTTAAATCACTTCATGATCGACTGTATGAGGTGAATAAAGTGGGAAGTGATTTGTAGATGTTTAAATGTTGGTTTTGTTTGTTTTAAGTCTATAAACATTGTTTTGTTTAGATGTTGGCCTCAATGGTGCTTCACATACTTTGTTAAATACATTTTTATTGTAATTATTTTATACCAACTTGTTCAGTTGAAAAGGAATCAGTTTTTGGTTTGTACATAATTTTATACGTTATATGCATTATATAAAACGTATATATATATATATAATATATATATATATATATAATTTTTTTTTGTTATTATATCTGTGAGACAACGACAAAGAGATTGCCTGTTCTCCTTGGCATTGAAAGAAAGAGAGAACAAGAGACAGAGAGAGAGAAAGAGATAGTGTGAAAGAGAGAGAACAATTGACAGAGAGAAAGAGAGTTAGTGTGAGAAAGTGAACAATAGAGTGAGAGAGATAGAAAGAGTGTGAGAGACACAGATAGATAGAGGGAGAGAGAGAGAGAGAGAGAGAGAGAGAGAGAGAGAGAGAGAGAGAGAGAGAGAGAGAGAGAGAGAATAATATAGTGTGAGAAAGAGAAAATAGGGAGGGTGAGAGATAGAAAGTGCGAGAGATAGAATGTGAGAGAGAGACCAAGACAGAAAAAGAGAGAACTAGAGTGTCAGGGAGACTCCCCACACTTCCCTCATATACACGCATGCAAGTAGATAATGCACATAAAAACGTTAGACTTTTGCACTTACACCAATGCATGTGAATTATTGTATTGGTTTATGTCACAATCATGTTGTTAGATGTATCCTGTATTATAATGAATAGGTGTGCCCATAGGCGGGGCCACAAGTTCAAAAGGGTGGCGAGGTAGTGGCGTGAGCAATGATTGGTTGGAAGAAGAGAAGCTAATGATAGTAAGTTGGTTCTCACAACTCTGTTTAAATATTGTATAGTTTTTGTTTTATTTTTGATATTGAACTATTTTTGGGGAGTTGTTGTTTCATCAGTATTCACCTGTGCATGATTAAATCTGGGTTTTTGAGGATTTCCACTAGTTTCTCCAGTCACTTGCCTACCACCGCACGGGCCATCCACAACATAGAGAAAGGGATATAGTGTGAGGAGAACAATAGACGAGGAGAAAGAGCGAAAGAGAGAGAGAGAGAGAGAGAGAGTGTGTTCCTGTCGAAACCACAAGACATTGTGGTTCTCTTGTTTTCCGATTCCAAGCAACTCCTTAGATTTATGTGGCTTTCAAAACACATCGGCTGAAACTGACATGTGAAATTTGGAGATGATGAAGCACAAGGTCATGACACCGAAGGGTCGATACACTGTCTCAAACAGTAAAGCATTTGTCATGGCGACAAGCTGATGAGCGTTTGTTTATTTGCTATCTTTAATGCTACAGCTACATAATTCCATTTGCATCTTCTTCTCAGCTCTAATGCTTCTCTTTCTCCTGCGGCCCTATGTATTTATTGTATATTTACGGCTAAAATTATATATTTATTTCCTCATAAATTTTAATTAGGACTTCAAACATTTTTGCAGTGGCCAGCAGAGGCTGGGTTTGCCTTTGATCACACTCTCTCTCTCTCTCTCTCTCTCTCTCTCTCTCTCTCTCTCTCTCTCTCTCTCTTTGTGCATTCTGCTTTACCTCTTTCTCTTTTTTAATCCCCTCACCCCTTTTTGTTTCTTTCATTATATCTGTATTTTTTCTCTATGGACATCTCTGCTTTAATTGGTTGCCTTGGTGCCATGTGTCTTTTCTGTCATTCACTGTGTCTGTTATTGAAGATTAAAGTACAGCAGACTTGCAGTCTTTGCCAGGGTTGCCAGATTGGTGCCCTCACTGGGGATGCCATTGATATGCGGCAGACTTTGGCATGCAAAAGACTCGTGACGGGTTTCTGAGGGCTGTTTTCTTGCTTTGATTGCGTCTTTCCACCCACAAATAAGAAGCCGATCGACCTCGCAGCATCGTGCCCCGTTCAAATCCACGCGTGCAAAATCATTTTCAGCCCTGACGCACAGAGTGTCTGCTGCTATAATCACATGTTACATTGTGCTGTTCGTCATTAGTCATTGCAGTTCGGAAAGAAATGCCCACGGCTTCACAACCAGACGGAGAAAATAACTAGCTTTGTGGCGAAAAGACTCCGAAAAAATTGATTTTTAAACTTTAAATTTCAAACCATATATGAAAAAGAAACAAAAATATAATCTACATACATTTATATAAGTGTAGAAAATAAATTATTTTATATATGACTATAATCTCATAGATGCTGATTTAGCTTTGTTAATCAGTTTCTTGTTTAATTGCTCTGTCTCTTGCCCTTGATGGACAAATTTCTCTGTAATTTGTGAGATTAATCCTAATCTGCGACAAATCTCCCAGATTAACAGATTAATGGTGCATTAAAAATAGCAGGTTTTTCCCCAGTGTCACTAGAAATCCATTAAGTATTAACTTTATTAACATTGAATATTTGTTTATGAATATTCTGCGCTTCTCTAAAACGTATTAGTGTCTGTAAGTATCTTATAAATATTATTGGTGTTGTGAAAAACAGTTACAAAGGGTTGGTTTGACAACTAGAGCTGCAACTAACGATTATTTTCTTATCGATTAATCTATCGATTATTTTTTTTTTTTTTTTTTTTTTTTTTTTTCGATTAGTCGACTAATCTATCAACTAATTTTCCGATTATTCTAACGATTATATTTTGCCCAAACGATTATTTGTCCATAAAAATTTAAATAAACATGCTATTTAGTTTTTAATTAACACTTTTTAACTTTTTTAAATTTTTTTAAACACAAAGGCCATATGAAACAAGGGGGCACAAACACACACCTAAACTGGTTAAAGATAACCCCGCCCCCCTGTAAAGTGCATTTAAATTCAGCCAACAACAAAGTGACTTAACTGAAGCTTATCTTGTACAAAACCGCATAGTACATTTCAATATCCCTTAAAACATTACATTTAGGCCAAAATAAAGACATCAAAATTACACAAAGTGCAAATCAAAATTAACGAGGCCGTATGAGTTCTTAACACAAGTGCAAAATGAATTCAGTGAGATGACTCGACTGTAAATATTAAAGTGCAACATAAAATATCAATCCTAAAAAAATGTAATCACACGTGTCTATCTGCTCAGAGGTGACGCTTTTTTTTTTTTCAAATCAAGTTTTAAAATAATTTAACTAAACGCAGATCTTCTATATGATTATTTAATTAACATCAACAACTGAAATTAAAGCACAGTGTGTAAATTTCGTATTGACATGAAAAATTAGCAGTTATCTTCTAATTAAAACAACTATTATTATTTATAATAAGATATGAATAGTGTATCCTGTGTATTTCCTGCATATGCAACGTATCAATGTAAACAACAGATTTGCAGTAATGAAAATCGAACTCAGTTAAACACTGTTGGGAGGGAGAGCGAGAGAGAGACAGAGCGCAGGGAAGAGAGACTGAGAGAGAGAGAGAGAGAGAGACAGAGCGCAGGGAAGAGAGAGCGAGGGAGACAGCGAGAGCGACGCGCGCGCGACCAAATCTAACCTCGAGCGCGTCTTTCCCTAACTTTCACTAACTAAAACAGCAGCTCTTAAATGCACATTAAACAGACATCGGAGAAACATTAAACAGACACTTACAGTTGCGCTCGCGCCTCGCCGGTGTTCAGTTAGGCGACGGTTACTACGCTTTCTGTGTTCGATTAGCAATGCCTTCGTGTCGTCAATTAAAGTTTATTTTGTTCTATGTCATCCTTCCTGAAGCCAAAATGTGTCCTAATGACAGAGACCTCGATCATCCATTTATGTTTCCCACACTTTTGACCACTTATTTGCCATCGTCTGCTCCGTTAGTTTCCCGCGCCGCCATGTTTGAAAAAAAATGAACGCAAAAAGCGACTACTCGACGCGCGATTTTTGCGTCGACGTATTTACGTAATCGATTACGTCGACGGCGTCGACTACTCGTTGCAGCTCTAAACTAAATAAAGCTTTTTCTTGTTAGAGGCCATTTCTTCCCTGATCCTTTTTTTCGGTGTTTTGATGTACTGGAGCGACCTGGTGGTCAATGAGCTTGTATCAACACAGACCCCAGATGTTTGCTCTGCATGTGTGACCGTCCCCGGGGTCTTTCCTCCTGCACTACTGAACGGATTCAGATCAATGCCGACTTCCTTTTTCAGAGAGAGAGAGGAAACGAATGAACAAGTAACTGAGTGATGTGACAGAATGATCCGGATGAATTGGGGTGAAACTAGGGACGATTTTATGAAGTGTTTCTCCTACTTTTCCCAAGAATCCACGTCACTCGGGAAGTTCATGTTCACATCTATTTGTTATTTACGGTAAATGCTAAAATGTTTAGACTTGTGTAATGCGTGTGGGTGTGATAAAGCAATTTAGCTTTTTTTATTTATTATGGCATTTATTATATTTTATATGTCTATTTATTATGACATTTTTGGGTTTAAACATTGAATAACCACAGCTGTTTTCATACTCATAGTGGTAAAAGACCATGATACTGTATGTCATTGTGGTATTATATTCACCTGCCAGTGTCTTATATGTTCTGTGTGTGTGTGTGTGTGTGTGTGTGTGTGTGTGTGTGTGTGTGTGTGTGTGTGTGTGTGTTTTAGACATTTAAATGCTAACTTCCACTTAAATTAAAGTTATTTTAGACCCTCATTGTGAATTCAATACATTGTTTTTTTATTTCTCATTTCTGGAGACCCAGAAAAGGCGAGATAATTAAACTTCTCCACTCTGTGTGTGTGTGGTTGTGTGTGTGTGTTGTGTGTGTGTGTGTGTGTGTGTGTGTGTGTGTGTGTGTGTGTGTGTGTGTGTGTGTGTGTAGAAGAAATAATGACTGAGGCATGGAAGTGCGTAAACAAAAACAATTGAATTGGTCTTTTTAAAAGAGAAAATTTAAAGAGAATGATGCCATTGTATTCGGACGACAAATGACATTTCCACTGTTTGAATAGTCTTCACTTTTGACCTTTTGAATTCATTAACATTTCTGCTGTTTTTTTAGTGGGTAAGTGGCTGACCAGTGGCTGGTCTGTCTTCGTCCGTCCTTCAGCTGCATTAGGGCTTATCAGCATGTCTGGCTTTCTAGAGCGACTGGAAATTCAATAATGAGCCTCCGTGTTAGGATTTCTCCACGCTGTAGCAGTGATAATTGTGCCGCTTCCTCTCGTGTGTCATTTCGTCCTTTCCTCTTCCCCGTCGTCCTGAATTTGCCCGTTTTTGGAATGTTCTGATGGTTCTGCGGTTTGCTGTGATAACAGGCTCCTTGGCTCAGCTTCTATTTTATCATAAATCTAGGCCACCTCGGGCCGTATGTGGTCTGGGACAATCTCAACTCTGCAGTCCAATTGGTTTGGCCGTGTGCACCAGTGAAAGGCTTCTTTTCTGTCCGGTTTGGTCTATGGGACATCTAAACATGGAAACTCTCTCTTTTCTCAGGCTCTTCCCGTGACAGAGGTGAACGGACCGGTCTTTGGGCAGCATGTGGCCGAGCCTCAGATCGCCATGTTTTGTGGCCGTCAACTTCTTCACATGAACACTGAGACTGGACAGTGGGAACCAGATTCTCAGGGCCGACAGGGATGTTTCACACAGCCCAACAAGATCCTGTCTTACTGTCAAGAGGTGATCTACTATTCTATTCTATTCTGTTCCATTCTTTTTACCTAATCTACATATGCAGCCATGTTTTTTTTTTGGTTCAGATCTCGGGGGAAAAAATGAAACAGATAAGAAGTGTGAATTTATTCTTACAGCATCTTTAATTGCTGATTTAATTTAATTTAATTGAGAAATGTATACTTATTTTATAATTATCTTACTATTTGATTTATTTTAGTTCAAGCACGTAAACATAACAAAAACACAACAATATGAGACCAAAAATAGTAATGAAAATAATGATAATGGTAACAACAATCATCTCGCTTTTTCCCATGTTACATTGGTTTGAATGCTTGAAAGGGAGTAGAAGGAAGTGCAACTTATCTCGTCCTACACCATTTCATATTCCACTTTTTGTCAATATCTGTATACCTTGCACAAATTTCTCCACAGCAACTATAAACCCGTTTTTTAAAGTATCGCTATATTTAGAATAACTGTCAATTTTATATTTATGTTTGAAATGTTTTAGGTTAGTACAGTCCTTTGTTTTATATCTTCCCTTAAATAGTTTTTTTTCCTAATTTCGCATTTTTTCCTAATTTCAAGTCAAAAGTATTCGCAAATAAATGAAAATATGTGGTCTTTTTGCATAGGTGCGTGTGTGTGTGTGTGCTTTCACTAAATACAATAAAAATATATATTTTTTATTTTCTCAAATAAACGAGAGCAGAATTAAAGCAACAACAACAAATTATGAAAACAGTGAAAAACAGCAATAGCAACTATTTTTTTCTAGTTATTTTGTTACACTTTTGCAATTGAAGTCACATTTGTTCATATTGATTCTTGCAGTGAGATATTTTTCACTTTCTTCTCATCTCAATTTCCATCACTGAATGACATTCATTTCAATCTGGCGTCAGTTATCATTCGTATGTCATCCATATTGAATAAGTTATTATGTCCTGTAAAGGAATCAATGAAAACACAGTCACACACCGTAACAGTCCGTAGAATTAAATTGTGAGTGTATACTTTACCAAGCATTTATCCTCAAGGTCAACAGAATGAAGACTAGCGTAATGTTAGCATATTAGCACAGCTAGTGTAAGCCTGCAATAGCGCTTAAGTACACAGAAAACAGTCAGGAAAATCCTTCACTAACTCTGGGCAGGATAAGTGCAGAAAGTAATGGGAATGGTTTTCAGTATCAGCGGTGAAGATTTCTGATCTCCGCACGCCGCAGGGTTCAACATATTGCGCTGTTGATGTGACTAAATTCTTTCTCTGCTAAGAGGATTGGGAGTTTTCATTCCCTGTTGTCTCATCTAGAGGAATTTAACTGGAGCAGTGTCGCCTGCTTGTTGTTCTTCATTTTTCATCTGTCTGCAACCACCAATGCTGAATTGATGTTAACAACTGTTCATTTTTCCACATATTGAAATTTACGTTTTCACTTTTGCATAAATGGAAATTTGATCACATTTTAGTGTGGTTTTAATTTGGCTGTCTCTTTTCAGACGGTGGAATTTTTTTTCAGGCTTTTTTCACACTTTTGTCAATTTATTTTGCATTTTCACTTCTCTACAAATTGAAATTTGAAATTGGAATCTGCACGTTGACTTTAATGTGGTTTTAATGTGGCTGTCTCTTTTCTGTTGTTTGAATTTTTAATTTATATTTTTTTTATAAAATGAAAATTGCTTTTTCTGTCTTTCTTTTCTTGAATTTTGCACTTTCACTTTGCAGCAAATTAAAAAATGCGTTTCTACTTTTCCACTGAATCACTTTCTACTTTACCACTTTTGTTTCTTTTCCGCAAGCGAAAAGTTTGTCCCTTTTTTCTCTAATCTAATTTTGCGCATTCACTCTGGTGCAGATTGTTTATTGCCCTTCTCACGGAAGACCCCAAATGACATTCTTTTGCTCCACTAGAATAAAATGTAAATGCCCTAGGTGGCAGTAGCGCATTCGGTATTAGAGCAAAGAGTTTGAATTTTTTGCGGGGGTTGCAAGCTTAAACAATGAAAACTTCCAAAATGCTTTGGGACTATTGAAAAGTTCTATGTATTTTGTCCGATATTTTAGGCGTTCTGCTCAAACCCAATGCCAAATGACGTCACTACAAATGCAATTATGAATGTTTCGTGGATAAAATCCGCACAATGCATTAAACCTCTTCATTATCGCTTGACAGCAATTCTCGAAATTGACTTGTCAGTCTGAAAAAAACAAATGTCTGTCTTTTCCGTGTGACAAAAGTGCCAAGAACGTCTATCCAACCTTGTCTGAATCAACACACTGTCACTGGCGTCACGGTGTGAAATCACCTCGTTGTGCTCTAATCTGGGCTGAACCAGCCATCCAGTCACTCTGGCTAATGGCTCTTAAAAGCATCATTGTGCCCACATTCCAGCCTGGCACGAGGTGGTGTGTGTGAAAGCCGGCTGGCACAAGTGGCATCCACATGAGGAATGAGAAGGAATGTGTCATTCTTCTGGCTGGATGAGAGGGCTGGACTGGCAGGCGGTCGGGCCGCGTATCTGTGCCAGAGCCTGTTTGGAACATAATAATCCTTCCCCATATGTCTGCAAGATTCCACACTCTAATGTCCAGCGTTTGTTCCCCCGACAATTATTTGTTGATTTGTAATTATTCGTAATTAATATGATTGTTAATTTAACTCTTCATTTCATTCTTGCCATTCAATTGTCTGTATTATAAATCCAAATAATTGTTATAATTTTAACGTATGTAACCTTTTACTATATGAAATGATATCTGATAATATATCTGACTCCGGTCGTGTGCGGATGGCTCAGTATGACTCAGTGATTCTGCAATTACTTCTTGAAGGTGAAATCTAATTGTTGTGGTAATGGTGGTTGTACTGAGTATTTTAACGCCACCTGCTGGCTGAGTAAAAACATTGCTTTGGTCAAATGCTGCGGTGTTTATCCCAAGACCGACTCCTGGATTCCCTCTTCTGGTTATTATAAACAGCAATTATTATTATTATTATGATTATTATTATTATTACGGTATTAATATATATTTTTTAATATAAAAATGGAACTCAATAATTTCAAATACAGTACCTGCATTTATTAATTTAGCCATAGAGATTCACAAAATTAGAGTGAATCAAATTTTTTTGTATAATCTATAAATTAGGACAAACGTCTTCTGGTGTCATTTTTGCCTTCTGTTTTCCTGTTCCTTCTAATTCCCCAGTTCTTGAATGTTATTTCTTTCTGTTTTCTGCATGCTAAAGGCTTTATCCCCCAGGCTCTCGTTTATTCTGACCTTCTTCCAGCCTGACTCCTTCCCTGGTTCTCTCCTCACGTGTGCATGTCTGTCTGCGTCTATGTGTGTCAGATGTATCCAGAGCTCCAGATCTCCCATGTGGAAGAAGCTTCATCTCCAGCCATCATCTCAGATTGGTGTAAGCGAGGCTGGGGTCACTGTTCTCACACACATTCCTCCTTTGTCGTGCCCTTCCGCTGTCTGGGTGAGTTTTGTTGTACAATGCCAGAAAGATCAATACAAAATAAACAAAATCATTCTTATTGCATGCATCAAAAAAAGGAATACACATACACACACACACACACACACAC